>VZTR01031752.1:927-168283 GCA_013400775.1 Chaetops frenatus | reverse complement strand
GGCGCTGAGGGCCGGGGGCGGCCGCGGGGCAGCGGGGCTGGGCGGCAGTGGCCCCGCGTTGGTGCTGACGGTGCCCTTCACTTACAGGTACTAGTGAATATCGGCAGCAACTTCGACTCGGAGCGGAGCACTTTCATCGCGCCCAGGAAAGGGATTTACAGTTTCAATTTTCACGTGGTGAAAGTGTACAACAGGCAAACCATCCAGGTCAGCCCCGAGCGCCGTCGCGGGCACCGCGGGAGGGAGCGGACGGGTCGGCGGCCCGGCGGGGACAGGCCCGTCCGGGCGGCGGGGCGGGACGTGCCCCTGAGCCGCCGCGGAGCGCAGACCTGCAGCGTTTCTCCGCTCGAGGGGACCGTGCCCAAGGGGCCGCGGAGCCCCAGCAGGCCTGGGGCTCTGCATGAGCTGTCCCGGGACGGGAGGTGGTCGACCGCCTGCCACCCCCTCCCAGCTTGTCCGGGCCCTGGGACTGCCCAGTGCCGTGGAGCACTGGTGGGAACATCCCTGCACAAAGCCTGTAGGAGCCGTGGCCCCTGGCGGGCTTCTCACCCACTCTCCTGTGGCAGAAGGTTTCATAGGAATTTGGGGTTCAGGGAGGTGTCTATGGCATGGAAACAATAATTAATCTGTGCATGTCTATGCAGCTACCCTATATGTACCTGCCTTTTCTGTGGGGTTCGATGCATATGCTCCTCTAGGTAGGGTTAATAAATTACCGGCCTGAATCCAGGTAGCCAAACCAAGACATGAAATCTGACTGTATAATGATGTGCTTTGCAAAGGTGAATGGACATCTCTACAGCACCGTTCTGGTGCAAGTGGCTTAACACCTTTAGATTGGGCAGGTAGTGTATCATTAATGCGGGGTACACAGTCCCAGGATCGTTACCGTGAGCTCAGCAGAGCTTATTGACTGTGTTGTGGCATATTGTCTTTGCTGCCTAACAAAGGAAAACTACCCCTTGAATACACTTCAAAGGCCCTGACTCAGGCGGCTGTGGCTCTGCTCCTCGCTGCCTCTGAGGTTTCGCATAAAGCCATCTTTCAATAAGTACAAGCAGACCTCTTTTCATAGCCTGAAAACACAGGCTCCCTATTGAAATTCTCCAAAATAGGATCAATGTCCTGCTTTATATGCACCGGGTGTTTTGATGTGGTTGTCGGTCTAAAACACTGGTGAAAGACTCCTTCCTTTGGAGTATATACCTTAGCTGGGTTTAGATTGGTATTTCTTTTTTATGAGGCTGGAGTTTCAGCTGTCAAAAGAGGCCTTTTCTTAACTAAGCATTTTGCCTGCTAGGCGAGCCCCAGCGGTGTCATTGTCTGACTTTAATTGACAGAGGGCTTTGTTTTATCTTGCTCTTTAGGTGAGTTTGATGCTAAATGGGTGGCCAGTGATTTCTGCCTTTGCAGGGGACCAAGATGTGACCCGAGAAGCTGCTAGCAATGGAGTCCTGATTCAGATGGAGAAAGGAGACAGAGCTTATCTAAAACTGGAGAGAGGAAACTTGATGGGAGGCTGGAAGTATTCAACATTCTCTGGATTTCTAGTGTTCCCGCTTTAAATCACTTCTCATCCAAGAAAAGGGAGAGATCTACAAATTCCCAAGTCAGAGCTGGGTTTGGAGAGTCATGGACAGCAGACTTTTTACATTCAAATATTAAAGAAGCTTAATCCTGCTTAGGTTTGTGTACATCTGCTTTGAAGAATTACTACTTATTTTTGTTGTGTTGCAGCCAACAGGCGGGAGACACTATAATTGATCAAAGCCCCATTTATATTCTTCTCTCTCCTCCCACAAAATTAGTTCCCATCTCTGTGTCATTGGTGTAATCTGCCATTGTTCCCCCATGGCTTCTGCCTCACACAAGTAGACTTTAGATATTTTCATTGTCCTTCACAGCATATTTTGTAGTTTTGTTTTTAAAACATGTTAATCTTGACTCTTTCTCTGAGTTTAACTTTTAAAAAAAAAGAAAAAAGCAAAGTATTTTTTGAATACATGGATGCCATGATGAAAGGGAAAAATGCAATTCTTGCTGTGTACTGGCTGGCAAAAGGAAAAATTTCTACATGAAGAACTATCCACAGCCAAGGCTGACTAGAGTATTTCAATATTTCTATGTAATTCTGAGTGATTGTGAAATTTAAGGCTGCTAAATGTTTTGATGCTTGTTTTGCTCTTGTACAACGTGGCCCAACTAAATGCCAGGAAGTATATTGAACTTTTACTATTACTCTGTAATATATGTGTGAATATCGAAAATTAATTTTTGCTTTAATTCAATAAAGTTTAAATGGGACTTTTATTTTTCTTAACCAGAAATAAGGTTTCTCAATGCAGGTAGGCGGGGGGAGTAGGCTCGGCGGGGTCCCGAGGCTGCTGCAGTGGGACCGGCTCGGGGGCTGCAGCCCCCTGGCTCCCCCTCACGGGTCCCGCAAGCCCCGCGGGCGGTGCCAGCAGCCCGAGAGGACCCGTCGATAGGAGGAAGTTTCACGCCGTCTCTGATATCCACTTATTTATAGCATTTATCTGTATTATATTCTCTAAAGCAGATCGCATTTTATACGGCCGCCTAAAACCACCTGACCATGTACACTCGAGGCTGGTACTATTGATTCGCTGGTATTATTTGTTTACCGTCTTTTGAAGATATAAATGCTATAATTTTGCAGTACTCAAAGAGATTACTACTTTTATTAAAAGGTGCGTACCGAGAATTTCGATTGTATCTAAACTTAAATGTGAAATAAATCGGTGAAACGACCCCCGGGCTGTGTGCGTGGCGCGGCGGCGGCTGGTGCGGGGCTGCCCCGGCTGCAGCACCAGCGGAGCCGCGCGAATCCCCGGCTCCCGGGAAGGAATTTAATTAGCTCCAAGAAGGGGGGGATTAATACGAGCACAATAAGCAACGCTTCTCGCTTTATTCACAGGTTCTGCCCTGGAAACAGACCGGCGGGGCGGGCGGGGACGCGCTCTGCGAGGGGCGGCGGCGGGGAGCGGGGTCGGCCGGAGCCGGGGATGGCCGCGGCCCTTGGACTCCAAGTGGAATACACCAGCCTGCTGTCAGCTCCTGCTCCTCTGTCACCCTGCGGCGCAGGGGCCAAAACGCCTTCTGGCCCCGCGGTTGCCGCCTGGCCCAGGTCGTGCTTCGCGCACCGCAGGAGCAGGGGAGGCACGGGCCGGCCCTCCTCAAGCCTCGCCAGCAGCTCGCCGGCAGCCTGGGCACCTGTGGCCGCTGGCCAGGAGCCGTGCGAGGGAATAACTGAGACTTATGAAGCAGGAATAATGACGGAACGCAGCCAGGCTGTGTTCACCTGGAGTTACAAACTGCTCAAGACAACCAACACGTCGCATTCTCCGGCCGCATGCTCCTCTCTCAGTATGAGACTCTTCATTTTCTCCCCTGAAGCCTCTCCCAGCGCGCCGCCTCCCTCCTGCCGGCTGCCAGCCCCGCGCCCCCTTCGCGCCCTCCGCACCCGAAGGGTATGGTCAGGACTAGGGGAGCCGCCCTTGCCTCCCGTGACCGTGGGGAGTGGGCAGTGGGGAAAAAAGGGGGGGAGTAGAACAAAAATTACTGGGTTGCAAGGGAAAGGACGGCAGCTCTGTGCCCTGCCCGCCTCATCACGCCCGAACCAGGCAGGAGCTCCCGGCTGGGCCTGCCGCGGGGGATCCCGGCGATCACCGCAGGTGCGGGGGCTGATGATGCTGATGCTTGTCTTTTGTTTTTTCCCTTTTCCCTCCTCTCCCTTAACGCGAAACAAATAAATCCGCCACCTTCCGCTGAAAGTTTTCCCCTGGTTCTGAGCGTCTCATTAATATTGTGCAGCTGGAAATTACATTACTCCGATCGCAACAAATCGCTGCTCTGCGGCTGTTACAAAACGCCGCCGTGGCTGCTTGAAACAGCCTCATCTGCTCTGCGCCCGCGCAGCGAGCCCCCCACCCCGCTCAGCGGTGCTCCCCTCAGCGAGCCCCGCACCTCGGGGCCGCCCGGAGGCCCCGGCGTGGGGCGGGAGTTCCGGCGTCGTGCCGCTCGGCCGCCTCACCGGGCCGAGGAGCTCTTCCCGGTGTCCTGGGCGGCCGGCCTGGCCCGGCACCCCGCCCCGGCTCCCCGGAGGGGCAGGCGGGTCCCTCTGCCTCCCCGCCCCAGCTCGGCCCGGAGCTTCCCCGGCCGCGGTGTTCGGAAGCGCGGGCGGTGCGTCCGAGCGGTGGCGGGGCTGCTGCCCGGTGATTTACTTCAGCAAACGCCTTGTGTTTAAAAACAGCCCCTTTCTGCCATCCCTGCGCCCCCGGGGGCAGGGAGAGGAAGGCCGTGAAGGTGCCCCCCGATCGGGCTGGAGGGCGCGGCGGCCGGCCTGGGGGGAGCCGTCCTTGCCGAGCCTCCCGGCGCCAGCGGCGCCGCCCCGACGGGGCGAACAGGGCGCGGGACTTCCCCAGGCCAGCCGGTCGCACCTATGCTTGCAGCCATCGCCACCTCTACGCGTGGCCGCTGCTTTGGCCCCGTGTTTATGGCAGGAAAATGTTAAATCAGCACCTGGTTGCTCGGAGCCCATTCTCATCCTGGAAACCGCCAGCACCTGGGAGGGCGAGGCAAGGCCGCTTTCCTGCCTGGACAACGCCGGGCCTTGCGAGCCGCAGGCGGGTCCTAGGAGGAGAACGGGCTCCGAGGGGGTGACCAAGCCGAAGGAACTGGACCTGGGTGCCATTTTAAGCGGCGGAGCTGGACAGGCCGTGGGGTCTGGCTGCGGGCACCGCTGTCCAAGCTGCGCCGAGCCGGAGACAGAAAAGGGACCGGCGTTGTCCGGCAGCCCCGCCGCGGCCGGTAAGCAGCGGGCGGGAGCCACGAACGGCCCCGCCACAGAGGGGTCCCTCGCAGGGAGGCCGTGTCCCCTCAGGGCTCCGGCGGCCCCGTCCTCCGTCCCCGCGGCCGCGGCACTGCTGGGCTGCTCCAGGCACGGGGCCGCGCTGCCCCCAGAAATGAGCAGCCGCTGCTCTGAACCCTGCTTTAATGTGTTTTCAGTTGATGTATGTAATGTCTGATTGAATTTATTGCTGATTAGCGTTGAGCATGAGTTTACACAACAAGAAATTATGTTTCATTCAGTTCATTAGCATGTCTAGCGTTTGCTTTATGAGCATATCACTAATGGTAATGACCAATGTTGATTGATTTCTAATGTGAATATAATTACACAATGTAGAGGAATTAAAGGGAAAATCCACATTTTTAATTGTTGGGTTTTTAGGGACTGCGTGTGGGGGCGAAGGGGATTGCGAAGGGAGAAACAAACCAACTCTCCTGCGCAAACGATGAGAAGGTAGAGATTAACGACTCCAGCAGGAGACGGGGAGTTTGGTTCAACAGAAGAGCAAGTCAAATGCAGTTAACTCAGGGAATAGTTAATGCACACTCGACATTGCAAAACATAATTTCCCCTCGTCTGCCCCCCAGGTACATCTGGAAGCCCAATAAGTTCGTTTGGAAGCGGCCGTTCCCGAGGAGCCAGCGGAGGCAGGGCTTCGTGCATGGCCGGGCAGGCGGCTCCCCGCAGCCCCGCCGGCGGCTGCGCGGCTCCGAGGCAACGCCGCTGCCGAGCGCGGAGAGCTGCGCCCTGCCCGGGGTCAGCGCGGGCGGCTCGCCCGGCTCTGGCAGCAGCGGTGCCGCCCGCGGCAGCCAGCGCCTTGCCCGCATCCTCCCTGCGAGCTGGAGACGGAGACCGCCGAGCGCTGGAGAGCCCCGGCTGGAGCCGTGCGAAGGGCTGCAACAGGTACGGACAGTGGAGCGGGCTGGCCACCGGGGGGATTTTAGAGGCAGGGAGGGAACGCTGAGAGTACTGCGAGGACTGGGCGTGAGGAAGTTGGAAGCAGCTTGTGTACTCTATCTGGTCTCTGTGTTCCTGAGGGTGACTTCTGAGAGTGTCCTTTCCACTAAGAGGGGAAGGCGGCCTGGGAAGGCAGAGATCAGTGTTTTGCTGGAGGCATCTCCAGTGCGCTGTGCAGAGGGAGAGCAAGAAGGCTCAAGTTCTGAGGAAACGCCTGTAAGTGCAGATATCCCAGGTGGGACACAAATTCACACTTGTAGAACTGTTTTTGTTGCACCCTCAGACAGGGTCAGTGGGTGAAGCATGATGTGTATTCTGCCAGCTAAGAGTTGCCAAAAGGCCTCTCTTGTTGCTTGCCCAAAAAGAAAAGAGGTTTTTTTTGTTTTGTTTTGTTTTTGTTTTGTTTTTGTTTTTTTTTTTTTTTTGGAGAGTGAAACAAGCTGTGTGCCTTGCATGGGAGGAGAGGGCTTGGGCAAGGCTGGCAGTAATCAGTCCCTGTGCCTTGGGGCACTCGCTGAAAATCCAGTGTGGCCAGAGGCAGTGATGCCTGCACTGGTGCACTTCCCCTTCCACTGGTTCCTCCTTCCTATGATGTATTCCTAGGATACAGGGCAGGGAGGTTCCTCTGCTCTGCTGGCCCAGAGTCAAAAGCAGTGTTGATCCCAGGGTAAGCAGCTGTGCACATCTGGGTGCAGAGTGTTCTCACTCTCCCCCATGACAGCTTTGAGCCTTTTGTTGGACAAGAGAGGAAAATAATGCCATTGCCTTTCTGCAGCTTTCTGCAGCTGGGGAGAAGTGGTGATGAGCCATGTCCCATTTCACCAGTAGCACTTAGGTTCTTACAGCTTGGGATTCCTAAAGTGAAACAACTATTCTGAACTCAGGACATACCTGGGATTCTGAAAAGCCCTGTTTGGGGAATTGTGGAGCTATTGGAGAATGGGTCTAACATTGCATGAGCATGTAGATTTGAAGAATATACCCTGGGATCTCCTGCCTATTGTGCCTGCATCACTAACAAAGACAGGTTCAGACTTAGTCATGAGTCTTTGTGCAGCAAGCTGCTCCTAGCACTCTTGGTGTTGGTGACCTTTTAATTGGCTGAAATGCTGCTAACCTATCAGAAGAAAGAAGACCCAAGAAAGAGATGTTGGAAGAGTTTGACCAAAATGAAGACAGAAGATGTGAATAATTGTCATTCACAGTAGTAATTTATGTTGCATACAGTATGCTCAAAGAAGTATCAGTGCTTCAGCTGCAGTTATATTTCCAGGGTTTGTTTTTTTTGTCCACACAACACTCGTTCAAGGACTAGAGGTTGACAGGACTCCTGCTTTGTTTGCAGTTAATAGTCATCCAGCTTGTAGTGGAAATTCTCACTGCATTGTTGGACTTCATGCTAATAAATTTTAATGTGCTTTCAATGTTTTGGGCTTCAGGGTCATTCAAGTCAGGGCCATCCTCCTTGAGCTGTTTTATACTGACAGTGTTTTCCAATTTTTCCAGTAGTAACAATCCTTTTGAAAACAAATATTTTAGTGGAAATTAGCATGGTCCTGAACCTTTTCTGTTAATAAAACCTCCATGCCACTAATTGCATGACAGCTGGGTTTGGTGTTGCTGTCACCAAAGCAGGTCAATATTTCTTTCTGTTATGAAACAAAAATGCTGAGACTTAAAAAAACCCAAAAAAACGTTATGAATATATCCCAGTGTTCACTCTACAGTTCTTTCCATCAATATTTCTTGTATAACTCTTCAGGATATTGGTCACACTGCCTGATACTTTGACTTGATAAATACCATTTCCACTGAAAGAATGGAGAAGCGTTTTGTTCCTTGCCATGCCTGTGGTACTATTCCTGATTTCATAATTGTTAAAATCTGGTCCACAGGACTTGAGATTTCATGGGTCAGTTATCCTTCCTACTTTGATTCTCCCCAAATTTTTCAGCATACATTGAATCATGTTTTAATATTGATTGACATGGATTCATAATTCCCTTTTGAATGTTTTTATAATTTCTTTACTTGGTTTTGTGTTTCCTGGCTGACAATAGAGCTGAATTCCCCTACAATTCTGTCAGTTGTCGAGGTGTGGGGAAAGAGAAGCTTCTGATGTCTCTCTTTTTAATCTGGTTTTATTGTTCCTTTGCTGTCTTCTGAGTGATTAATCTCACTATTTTAGTCTTCGAAGAGCCCTTCCAAAGGCTCAATTGTTCACACAACCCAGAGGATTGCAGCTTCTAGTTTTGAAACACCTCCTTTGAAATGGCAGGACTAGTTCTACCCAGAAGAGTGAGATGAGGCTCAGCAGTTGTTATATCCACAGCAGAAATTCTAATTCCTGTAGCTTTGTCATGTGGCCAATGTCTCACAGTGCTGCATTGAGCAGAGACCTTCACTGAGTTTCCTGCAATATTCCCAGGCCCCTGTTGTGGCTTGATTAAGCTGAGAGCTCTGCTAGGAATTAACCACCATTTATATATGTAAACCTACCAGCTTTGCATTTAGCCTGTTGCATACATGAAAAATTGCACAACTCTCACCAAACTTGGAATTAATTTTTTTCCCTGTGTGGAACCAAGACATCACTGTCTTGAAGCACAGGTTTAACATAACATTTTGACCTGTGATAGCATATTTATTTTTCTAATATGCATAGTGGAAGTACTTCATTGACAAGAAAGGACTTTGAAACAAATACGTTGAGAGAGAAATCAGCTTTTCTCTATAGCAGGAAGAGGAGGATCTTTCTTTATTAAAGTAGAGATGCCAGGGCTCAGTTTTGAAGATATGGTTTTAAATTCCTGTGGGTCATTAAATGAGTCTTTTCTGCTGACATAAATTTGCATAGCTGTGTTGCAGTGCAGATTCTTGCAACTTATTCTGCCCCTGGGATATTACGGCAGGATTCAGGAAACTGCTGTTACAGAAATACATCCCAGTCCCATTTCCTGAATTGTTGTGAGCTGTAGATACACTTGCATTAGGCAAGGATTATTTGGATGACCAGAACTTTTGAAGAAATGCATTCATGTTTCTTCTTCTCACATTCCATTTTAATATTTTCATGGAGCCTTACATAACACAACTGAATTCTTTTGGCCGTGTTTTAAAGATCATGTGAATCTTCTGGATAGCTGTTGAGACATTCAATATTTTCAGTGGTAAACACATGGTGAAAGGATGGTGAAAGGATGCTGTTATCCAAAAAAATGTTGTCCAAAGATGCCTAGGATGGGAGTGTTTTGTTTTGTTTTTTTAAATAACTGGGTCAAAGTGGTCCCGTGTTACCTGGTGATTGTCATGTAAATTTCTATCAGTGTAGGATTTTAGGCGCATGACCTGTTTTAGTCCCATGACAAATTTTCCTATTTAAAATATTTATATATTTTGGAAGATGAAAAAAAATCCATTGAAAAAAAGCATTGAAACTTAATATATTAAGTAAAGTATTTGTTTAAATAATATCTATTACTATTTTCTCTTGAAACTATCAATGGTTTTAGGAAGAAACCAGCTCTGCTCTTTACTCACAGTCTTTCACATTGTGCTGAAGATTTGAATACTTGTCCTGTGTGGGAAAGGAAATAGCTGAGCTATTCTGGAGTTGTTTTAAGACAAAATGAGTGAAGTGCTCACAAAAAACTGGGGAGAACACAATATCAAGGACAAACACAATTTTTGTTTCTGACAGTTTTATGTCTTTGTGGCTGAGGTGTTCATAGTGTAAGGCAGTGCTGGCTCCTGACACCAGGCAAACTGGAGCTGCAGTTCTCTAGGCCAGCTAGTCTGTACCCACAGGTTTGGTCATGACTGCTTTATGCTCAGAACATGGAAATGCAGCCAAATCCCTTTGGTTATGCTTCAGCAGCTGGGAAGATGAGTCCTGTATAATCAGAAATCAACTGCAGAATGGTAATTTTAGTTTAATGTTTTTAATGTTCCCTTACTGTATTGTGCTTTGAGCAAAGCTGATGTTGCAAATACAACATTGGGGTGTTGCTTATAAATTCATACAATTAAGAGCTGCTCTGATCAGTGCTATCAATGTCAGCACATTCCAGAGAAGGCAGGACTGTTCATTCAGGTTTGCTTCATGTGCATTCTTTCAATTTGAAGCTGTGTGAATATATTTTATATTTTCCAAATGTATCTGTCACATCCTACCTTAATGGTGACAGCATATCACATCACACTGTGTCTCTGTCCTACTGTACCTACACTGGTGTCTAATGAATGCTTCTGCACAAAGGCTGTTGTACACTCTGCAGCTGAGTGAGCTCCTGTGTGACTCAGATGCTTTTCACTCAGCCCTTTACCTTGGCAGTTTATGGAAATTTCCCCCCTGTTACACTGTGGCCAGGCTGCACTAACCCTGTGTCTGTTCTCAGGGGCAGAGGAGGATGGTTGGATGCTCCTTTCTGCAGCTGTACAGCACAGACACGTTTTTGCAAGCTTGAAGCAAAGGGGCTGTTACACGGTAGGAAGCTGTAAGAACTTCTGGGCAAGCAAGGTGACCCCTGGGCACACATGACCGTGTGTAGCAGAATTTTAAACCCTTTGCCACAGCAGGTTACGTCCCTAACATCAGTAATGTGCAACAGTCCTTTGTATCTTGAGACATTTTTTGTATGTTCCTTCTGTTGCAGTTGCTCATTTGCTGAGTTTCCTCCATGAGTTGTGCAGCTTTTCAGTTTTAACTGGTTTAGTAATCTTTCTCCTCAAAAGGCCCAATACTCCAGCATTGCCAATAAGGATGAGATCCTCTTGGCTATGCTAACTCACTTTGTGCCTGCCTCTTTCTGTATTGACTACCTGTCATCTCAGGGATGAACTTAAAATAATTCTTGCCTTTAGTATCCCTTTCCAGTTTTCTCCACTACCTTGTTTGTGCTGTGCTTTTCCTTTTGTAATGTTTTTTTTTTTCTTGTTTAGAAGAACCCTGTTGATATTCAGTAGTAGTATCTCTGCTGGAAACCAGTAATACCTTAAATCTGAAGTATTGGCTCCCCATTTCTCTGACTGGTTCCTCAGGAAAGGATGGAGGCAGATACTGACATCTCTAGTTACTCTGTTGTGAACCCTACCATTTTGCAAAATACTTAAGTTAAAAAGTGTGTCCATGGAGTTGAAAGCAACAAGGTACTTCATGTTTTTTAAGTTAAAGCACTTAAGCATAAGCTTGCCAGCTCTGTATGCCTTCAGCTAGATTATAGGAGTACCAGAATTGTTTTATATTTAAGCCAGCAGATAAAAGTGGCTTTTGAAAAGTGGAACATCTCTTTAGAAGGAATCACAGGCAACAGCCAGCTACTTCTAGGGTGGGTGACAAAAATGTGTTCCTGAAGACAGATGTGGATTATTTTCCATACTGGATGGGACAATGACTCTTCCCTCTCTATGCATGGCAAAGAAGCCCAGGAGAATTATCCTATTGGTAGCTCATTAAGTAAGTATCCATTCAGGCTCATGACTGAGCATTAAGTTTCTCATGGTTCAGAGTTAAATGTTACAAGGGAATAAACTTCTCCTCACTAAATGAAAGTGAAAACACAGTAGGAGGTATTTTGTTCAGGGAATACAAGCTATTGTCCTACCCTTGTCCAGAAAGCTACATACATCAAGCAGAAGATGTCTTCCTTACATTCCAGCTAAATCAATGTTATTTCTTCCAGAATACTGCTGCTTCCGTTTCTAGAGATAAAAAAACATAGCTCACTGTCAGCAGATAATTCCTTCTCTTGGGCTTTCTGTCCTTGACCAGTAGAAGTTTTTATTTTTCTTAGACAAGGAAGCCTTTCTTTATCCCTGGAAGATTAAATTGTCTTGCTGGTAGATCTGCCTTACTGAAGAAATGGAGGAGGAAAAGCAGATAGGGAAGAAATAGAAAAGAAAATAATTTCAAGGTATCTTTATAGTCTCCTATTGTTAGGATGTCAATTACTACCATATATCACCTACACAGCAAACTTGTCATAGCTTGGAGTATCTCCTTTTTTTCCTTCTTCTCTCCACCTAGTAGAAAATTTCTCAGTTATCCATATGAAATCTTTTTTATTGCTGGACTCATCTTTAAAGTATAGCTGTGATGCTCAGAGGTATTTACTTTTTTAACATCCTATTCAGAAAGATGAATGTTAAAAGATCATAGTTTTTTAAACTCCAGTTGTGCATTCCATGGGAATAATTGAAGAAAATTATGCCCTTTTCAACTTTCTGAGTTGGCACAGCTCTTGTTTTAAGTGCTGATGCCTCACTACAGAGAGTGGTCAAGAATGGTAAATTCAGCAGTGCATCTGTAACCAAGGGCTCTGATTTAGCTGTGACACTCCTTCTGATGAGTGCGGAGTGCTTTAGTTACTGTAAACATGGGTTTTCCAAAACAGTGTTTATGAGTAGACAGAAGCTTAAGGAAGTGAGGAAAGCCCAGATTGCCTCTGTGCTGGGCCAGAAGGGAGCCAGCCCAGCTGCAGGGTGAGGCTCAGGCTGCGCTCGCTGTCCCCCTGCAGCGGCGCAGTTTCGGGGGCCCTGCTGGGTGTCCCCATTGCTGGCAGGCACTGCTGGCTCTGCAGATCTTGGCAGTGGGCTTTGCCTCCACAGCAATCCAGAGCAGCAGGAAAGAAGGCAACCACTTATTCACAGACTACATCAACTTGCAGACCTCAGACACAGATCTTCCCTTTTCTTAGTGCTGTGGGAACAAGAACTGACGGGTGCTCCTCAGAGCCCAGCTATTCATCCCAGCCTTGGAAGGAGGGGCAGGTCCATCACTGCACCCTGGCAGTGCTTGAGTGACCCTCTGAGAGCAGCTCCTCTCCTGAGTGCGTTGCTTCCAAGCTTCAGCATTGACTGTGGCCAGGAAAAGTTTGTCAGGAGGGCTCCCAGCTCTCCCTGGGAACAGAAGATGGAGGGAGAATAATGAGTGGAGCTAAAAGGTGAGAAGTGTTTCCTAGTTCAGTTCTCCCTTGGTCAAGTTCTTCCTCCTTGATCTACCTAGTTCTTATGTAGAGTCAGTCCTCTATTTCCTTTCAATTAGAGCTCCTTCCTACTTTTCTGTCCCCTCCAGCTTGTCCCTCTCTCAAGTTTGTTTCACTTCTATTTCTTCTTTGCGTTCATGACTCAGGACATTTTTTTCCTCATTTCCTTCATGCAATGTCTTGTGGCTGGAACAGTGTTCTCCTTTTCTGAAAGGAAACATGAGTCCAGCAGGAGGATTAAAGGAGGTTTTAAAATGAATTTATAGGGAGTGTCAACCCCTTGCAGAAACTGGAAGAAATGGCAGCAAGTTTCAATTCAAGCGAGCTTCATGTCTTTATAGTATAATATAATTCATAATGTTGTCAATATCTATAAAAGCATAAAGAAAAGGCAGCAGTAGGGGTTAAATAATATCAATCAAAAGCCCTGTGAAGGATACAAAATTAAACTTCAAAATACTGTAGAAGAGGAATGGCCAGTAGCCCAAATAGCAGGCTATTTGGAAAAGAAAGCATTTTGAAAAGATCTAAACTAAAGCCAGAAGACGGAAGAAGCTCCCCCAAACCAGCAAAAGAGAAGCCCATCTAGGCCAGTTTAAATGAATAAGTTAGGAGCTGAAGAAGAAGGGAAGGTTAAGCAGTTTTTGTTTACGTTGTATGCAGAAAGAAGAAATAACCACAAACTTTCCTCTGGGTAAAGGGGATCAGAGAAGCACTGACAATACAATTTGATTGTATTGCTCAGAGAGATTTAAAAATACACAAACAATCTCTCTACTTTCTCCTCAAACTTCCTCTCTGTCTTTAAATAACAAAAAACCCACAAACCACTACAAAATATAAATCTCATAAATGAGTCATCAAAATGACAGATTCTTCTTTACACTTACTCTTAGAAGTTAGATAACAAATTCTCTTCTGCTGTAGTGAACATGAATAAAGCCAGAAGTATTTCCTTATACACCACCTTGAAAAGTAAACAATTGAATGGAGAACTATAATTATAAAATATTTCATGCTCTATTCTCATTTAACACTGCATTTCGTACCAGCTACAGATGCTATTGCCAGGAAAAGATTTGTATAACCTCTGTCCAATCTCCCACAAATGGATCTTTTTCTGTCACCAGTGTGGACCTACAACTTGTGGCATGGTTGCAATGCCTTTAAGACTTATGACCTTTGCTTGAAAGAAAAGCAGAACTGAATGACATTTTGATAGGAAAACATCAATGCATAAGTTGCATCAAAAGACACACCACATTTAGTTTCTTTTTCATAAGCATGGTTATTGTCATCTTGCCCCAAAGACTATTTTTAGGCTATAGGAACCTTTCTAACTTCCAACTTACATAGCAACTTTATTTATTTATTTATTTATTTATTTATTGAGGCAAATTGTTATTTGCATCTGCTCTCATGTGTAGCAGTCTCTGCTTCACTGCACATTTCCACTGTCACTTTACATGTTCTGCCTTGGGCCCGTGCAGCGTTAGGGACTGGGACATTGGAAGCAAGGAATTCTTCTTTCAGTTACACAGCTGAGCAAGTAAGGAAATGGGTGAATCTTGTGACCTGTAAGAGAAAGGTTCCTGTTCCCCTGTTCCTGGTTAGCTAAATCGTTTTGACTCCAAGACAGATTTGATTCAGGAAGTGATGAAGAACTCTCAGACAAAACAATGATTTTTAATTTATCGATGTGTCAGGTTGTTCCCACGTCAGAGTTGTTACTTCTGCTTGGGCCCCCTTTTCTCTTTTGCTGGTAGTATGTTAGGTGTGTAAGGCTAGTGCAGGTTACTAATATTAGGGTATTCAAGACTTTGTTCCTTAACAAATAATAAAATTCTGGGTTTGCCTTTTCAAACCTCAGATGTTTAATTTTGCTATCTATTTTCACCTTAGTAAGCTGATTGATTTGATTTGAGTTGAGTTAGTTCTAAGTGTTGTTCTGCAGAAACAGGGAAATTGAAGATATCTATCCCAGGCTAGAGAAGTAAAGACCAAGATGTGTAACCATTCCCTGGTAGGTCTGGGTGTGTCACATCTGTGTGTTCAACTCCAGAGACCCCTGATGGGATGCTCAGCTCTTACCTGATACCACTTGCTAATGGGAACTGCCCTTGCAGAATTCTATTAAGCATAATAAGATACATATTGCATAAGAATAAAACCAGCTCGGCTTTGTTATGTGACTTGCATGCCTGGTAATGAATAGAAGGAAGGCACACACCTTCATGAACAGAGAAATTTAATATAGTCTCTTTCAGGAGTTGCACCAGTGGGACTGAAAGTTTATTTCAGCGTTCCAAGGGCAATAAAAATCTAAATTTAAACTCAAAATGTAGTCAAAAGAGTACCCAGAGGCTATGTACTGTTCAAACTTTGTTTAGGTCATAACTGCTTATGTAAAGTTAGTTTATACCAGCTAGTTAGGCTTTATATTTTTGAGCAGTATCTCTATTACTAGGAAAGGCATAGCAAGTGGAGGGGATGCATCTCAAAGTTCAGCCCTGCTTTACTACTGCATTTAACTCAGCTCCTTACTGCTTAGTGCAGAGCAGTGTGGAAGGATTTGTAGCTCTTAACCTTCATTGTGCAGACACCTTTAAACCTATTCTGATCCATTCCTATCATTGGACAGCTCAGATATTTGGGGTTTTAGGTAAATATGAAAGGGAGAGGTGAAGAAGATACCAGGTGAAGGTTTGCTGTAGCAGGTAAATACTTGTTAGTCATAAACACAGACTGGAAAGACTGAGTGTGAACCAGGTCCTAGGCAGTGAGCCCTCAGTTCAGACTTTCACTAGTCCATTGTGTCTTGTGAAATCTGTCAGCCTGACTTAGCAGAATTGAAACTTCAGTTTTTCTTGGAGCAGATATCGATGGGAGTGGCCATGGGATGTGAAAACTGCTGTCTCCCCAGCTTCTGTAAGAGAAAACTGCAAATTTTCAAGCATTTAAAATACAGTTTTGGGGTAATAATTAAAGTTACCAGCCATGTTTATTTACTCTCAGTTTGTTCATTCTTTGAAATAGTTCTGCTATGGAAAGCATGCTCAATATTTAAGCTATTTAATATCACAAAAAAAAGATTGAAGAAGACAAATTTACATTAAAATAGCAGTTATTATTCAGGAAAGATCAAAAAAGTTTCAATATGTTGGAAGACTAATATGCATAAGATGTAATCTCAAAAACTGACAGTCTCTAAAACTACAGATAAGTACACAAAAAACACAGCTGAAGAGAAATCCTTGCATTTTATGAACAAAAAGATAAATTTACAAATCACTGAATATGTGTCTCTTGATAAGGGTTTCGACTTCTTTTGTTTCTTTTGCATCTTGCCAATCCTTCTTTCCCATCAGCCCCTGTTTTAGGTACCCTCTGTCCATTTTACCTGCCTTCCTAGATGTACTTAGACCTTCATTCTTCTTTTGATATCTGTTTCACCATGGCTACTGCATCCTTATAATTTCCCACACTTTTTGAATTCACTGGCATTCAGCCATTACCATTGCTAATTTTTTTTCCAATCTCATAATAGTGTTTTAGGGTTATAGAGAGCAGTCTAGTCCCTTGTGCACTGAAATTCCCACTACTCACTTTTCTTTGGTGACTACACACTTGGGATTTCCTCTGATATTTGTTGTCCAGTTTTCCAACTATCAGAGCCACAGCTGACTCAACTTTCCTGAAAACACCACATAATTTATTTTCCGTAACTACCCCACTTCACACATACTACATTTGTAATTCCCCTGTTGATTTTATTAAAGTATTTTTGTAAGACTGTTTGTCTTTACCAAAATGGCTTTCCAGTCATGAGCAAATGTTAGCTATTCCTAAAATGTATGCATGCATGCTTCTACAGTGCTTGCCACCATGATCTTAAAAGATAAATATTTACTACCCAGTAGAACTGTTGTTTTTAACCGTGGATATGCTAGAGTCTTTTGTTGCTGCCTTGGATTTTGTTCAGATTGGACAAATACCTAGGTGTTTCTCATTCTCCCCAACTTTATTTAGGCATTTATGAGAAAAAAAGAGGTTTTTGTTTCTCTTAGTTTCTTTTACAGGTGTTATTTTTTGCTCCAATCTTAATAGTCTGAGAGCTCTGGAAAATACAAATTTTCCAAGCAGATGAAACATCAGTTACTGCCTTAGAGGCTTCTCTGGGACAGAGCTGTTTCCTCTAACTCACTGAAGACATTGCTTCAGGGGGCAAAAAATATATTTGTTCTCCATGGCACTTCATTATTTGGCTTCCTTGAAAGACCCAGTTCAGGAGCTGGTTGCTGCTGACAGCAGTGGCAGCTGCTGCAGCCCAGGTGAAGTATCTGGCTGTAGTTCTAGGATATGTGACACAAACATTAGCAAGGATAACACTGCTGCTATATGGTAATCAACTTCACTCATTTGCATACTATAGTGATAATTTAAGGCATTGATACCATAATTAAATACTCATTTATTTTTAGCTGCATGTGTTGCACATATTAGCAAGAAATCCCAATTTTTGGCTTCTTCATAATTATTGTGTAGTCTTTATATTGTGTGTTCTTCTCCATAATCTCATTGATTTCTTTTTACTCACAGGACCAACAGTGGCAGCTCCCAGTCTTTTTAGATTTATTACACACGAGTGAACACAAACAAGGGGATTGTACAAATGCAGCCATGGGCCCAAGAATGGCACAGATTGGCAAAGGCCTGGGTAAATGTCCTACCAGCTACATGCACATTTTATCAAGACTTCTTTCAGCTTTATGTGAACGTGGTTCAGTGTGTAATGCCAGCTACACAGTCCCCAGGAAATGTATAGAGAAGATGTAGTTACTACTTACCATTAAAAATTGCAGAGCTCCTAGAAAAAGAAATAAATTCAGCTTTAGTATCTTTCTCCTTCTCTTAAATAATATTATAGTAATTAAATTTTAATATGTAAGTTCTTTGTAGGTCATTAGTGGTATAACAGTGCATATATGTGCCTGCTTCAGAAAACAATTCAGTTCATAATCTCATAATGTTGATTCTACCTGGCAGTTTTATTTGAACTTAATTTCTTTTTCACCTAATGCTGTTACCCCAAGAGTTATGAGACAGGCATCAGCTGACAGCACCAGGGGAAGGATAGGTATTGACGATAGCATAAAAGCAAAAGGGGAGGAAAAAGAATAGCTATTGTAGCATTTATCAGTATTCTATTAATAGTCTGCTCAGACACAACTGTGGAATAAAACAGACATTCATACTGCAATTTCTTGCAAAGGTTGAAGCTATTCATCTGCATGGTTACAAGGCAGAAGTCTAAACCTTCCAGGTATTATAGCTGTTTCATTATATTGTTATAATCAAAAGAAACAACTTAAAAATCCATTGCCTTAGGTGTAAATACAGTACCCCATTCCCTTTGGAAGGAATGCAGATACAGCCAGCCAGCCTTCCTAGAGTGCTTTTTAAAATAGTGTTTTTACAGTTGAAAACAAAACTATAGCCAAATATTCCAAGCAGGGAACAGGGCCAAGAGTCTTTCAGTTTTGGGCTCAACTGACCACCCACTGAAGTGGATGGAAAGCCTCTTACTGTTTTCCATGGTTTTTTATTGTTTTAGAGAAGGAGAATGTTTTCATTGTGTGTACCCAGGTAGAGATAAGCTCCACAAGAGCTTATATTCTTTTTTACTGTAGAAGGGACTGGAGCAACAGGATGGGAGAGGTGCCCAGGGACAGCTGCCAAGTCTGTGAGTTCAGAAACCCACTGGACTTACTCCTCTAGCAGTGTCTGTAATATCCATGGAGAGCTTTGTGAGTCTGGTTCTGGGCAGCAGCTGTGCTCTTACCTGTAAGAACCTGTGTTCTCTTTCAGTGCCCTCATGGAATGAACACGTTTCAGGCTGAAACAGAGATCCCTATTTGGGTCATGGGCTGGTTTCAGACCATGTAACTCTGCTGTGCTGGACACCTGTGTTAGGAGCTTGGGAGCTCTCGTAGAGACATCTGACTGGGCCTCTGCAGGTGTCTCATTCTGTCTCCTTGATATTACAGAGCTTTTAGGGCAGCTGCTTTCTTAATTAGGCACCTCATCAGGTGTGGTCTGTTAGGGGAATGACATTGGGTTTTTTTGCATAGAGAGTTATAAGGGCAAAATTGTGCAGACAAAGTCAGGGGAAAACAAACTAAAGAAAACCAACCAAACCACAATAAAAAGCAAAAATCACACACAAAATAATGGGTCAGGCACTTGTTGGCTTAGTATTAGCCAACCCCTGACCTATTGCTCCTTTTCTGGGGGGGTATTACACCTACAAACTGAAACACAGTTAACATTTTCTTTCAAGTTGATACCCTCAGATTTTGTCCAAGGTCTTACTACAAAGAGCTCACTTCTTTCTTTGTTACACTGTGATTGTTAAGCAAGGAGAAAGAATTACAGGGAACAATGCAGGTTGTCAACGGTGGCATTTCAAAAGGTCCAAAATACTCCTCAAAATTGGTTGCAGTTACCCAACATTTCCTCAAGAAAAAGGAGAAATAATTAAAGAAAAATGCTTTTCATGTACTCAAATATTTCATTCTTGTGTCAGTGAACTCAGTCCGGTTTGTTTCAAGTTTTAAGATGTGTAGAGAGGATTAAAAATTACTTGCCCCCAAGCATTTTGAATTTCAAAAATGAGCTATTATGTTAAAATTCTTATTTTAAAGCCTGGTTGAGAAAATGCATAGCATATTTTACTTATTTAGAAAAGCTGTTTTTCCTACAACTGTTTAAAGTAATGAATTTGTTCTTTTGAGAAATCCTGGATTCTGAAATTGAAACTGCCATTTGATTTTCGGTTGAAATATTTTATTACAGTTGTAGAACATAGGTAGTTAACTGGGATCCTTTATAAAACATATTTAGTCAAAACATTAGGATGCCAAAATGGGTTCAGATTGCATTTGCCACGTTCAAGATTCTTGGCAGAGACCGGAAGAAGAAAAAAATAAGTAATACTATGTCAGTATTCCCATGTGTAAGAATTAGGTATCATTCTATGCATTTTACACCATGTGCTCTTCTCTAGTCATTTGTGTACATTTAGTTTTTGCAAGCTGAGTGAGAACACTTAAAGAAAGTACTGCTTTCAGGTGGAATGATTTTCCATACTTAAAAGTTATGGGTAATAATTGGATTGTGTTTCTAAGGACAAGCAGTATTTGGTAACTCTGAAATAAGTACACTAATATCTCCTCACTTTTGCTGTTCTCACTAGCCAGCCAAGGAAATATTTTGTGTGCACGTTTCTGTTGTCTGCCTTGTGTCAGAAAATGCATGTAAAATGCTACCCAGTCTGACACCTACTTTGTCTCCAGTGTTTTCCTTGTGTAAATGACTTCCCAGCTGCATGGAAATAGGAAAAATGTCTTCTGTTTCAAACAAAACTTTCGGCTTTCTGGAGGTTATTCTTGAAGTCAGTGGATAACAATCTAATTGCACTTGTTTTATGTGAGATGAACAAGCTCTTCTTTATTTTGGTGAAAGTTTCTGACAAGCAAAATGCATTGATGAAATGAGATTAACCCCTCAGCCCTCCAACTCATGTAGGAGAGATTTTGCAATGCACTTGTTTTCATCCAGTTTTATGAACATTGAGATTTCCACTGTCTCAAAGTTTTCAGAGGAAGCTTTAGTCTCTTTGGTAGCTGAAGTAAAAGGAGACACTGTTAAAATGATGAATGAAGAATTTAAAATTTAACATTAAAAAGGTGATAAAGAGACTCAGTTACAAGACAGTAAGCTCTGTTGATTGCACTTTTGTATTGCAATATTTTAGAAAAACCGCTCGCCAAAGATTTTTTTAACACAGAAGCATAAGAAGATAATTCTCTTTTTTGACATGCCTTACCTTTGCAAAGTTCCTGGGCTGTTGACAGGTACAACAAGACGTGCTACACTTACATGCTATTAGTGCAGCAGGCTTTGAAAAATGTCTAATGCATTGGCATATCTGACAATTTTGGGTATTAGTTAACAGTAAGACTCTGTAAATAGAGTGAATTTTAGCTCCAACTGCTGACTTGAGCATTCAGTCAACATCTGCGGTACAGGGCTGAACAACAAATAATGTCATTTTATGCTACAGAGATGGAAACTGGCGTTATACAGTGTGTATGGCTCAGCCTTAGAGCAATGGTAATTGCAATGTATTGAAGTTTTGCATTGTAATAAAAATAGAGACCATTAGTGGATACCATTTATGTCATTAGTATTTAGTGGCTGTGTGTTGCAGCTTTTTTAGTGCTCATAAAACTGTCTCTGCTTGCAGATATGTGACAGCACTGATATAAATTTAAATGTTTAGAAATCCATAAGACATAAAATATAGATAGTAAATAGAGGCATAACATTATAGACAGAACCTTAATAATTTGGCACACAAATGTTTATATATTTGCATGTCTAGTGCAGAAATTAGCATAATGGTGCTCACATTTATACTGCAGATGAACTTGATTAAATAAAGCATAACAAGTGAATTAAAACTGAGGCACATCATGCTGAAGCAGCAGAGAATACTTTCAGGTCCCCAAAAGGGAATCTGTGATGTTGGAAGGTACGTCCTCCTCATACATCTGGTGGGATATTGATTTTTCTCTTTATAGACTTTTTTACTAGTTACAGCACTTCTCCCACTAGCTAGTATTACAGTTGTTCTTAAGAAGTGATCATGTTAATTAAACAATAAAAAAGATAGTAAGGTTGTTAGGAAACCCTAAGATAGAGATTGGCTGGCACTAATTTAACAGTTGTGGGGCCATCCAACACAGGGGGAAGGTCACTTGCTGTCTAGCCCAAAAGAACAATATCTTGTCAGGAAATCAGAGGCTGGTGTGAGGGCAGGGAAGGAGCTGGCTGAGGAAAGGCTTCTTTGGAGGATGGGGTGGGAAGGAGTCTAGGAATATAGCACAGGAGGATTTCCCCAAGTTCCAAGTGTTATACATGAGACAAGTGTGCAAGTCACAGTTTGGGCTTCCTAGTATATGATTTTTGTTCAAGAAATTTGGAAGCTTGTATGATTTCCATGCAGCAGATCTCCGGGAAAGCTGTCTGCTTCCTTTGTTTTAAGGAATGTCACTTGGACTCTGCTGCCAGTTACACTAATACCTTTAAGAGGTTCCCACCAGAGATGGCTTTCCTTTAAGAGACTTCTCTTTGTGCTTTACTGACCCTGGTTTCTGTGTCAGTGACAGATTTGAAGCAAGAGATTCTGAGACTTGTCTTCTGCACACTCCATGCCCATTGTCCTTAGCTCTGACCTTTACATCCTGGAAACACCCTGCAGGTTTGTCACAGAGCTCTCAGGGGATTTGGAAATCAAATCATACAGCACTAAGGGAGAACACAGAGAACTTAAAAAACACTTCTGTCCTTAGGAGTGAAGTGACAGCAAGCAGTGTTAGTTTATGAATCCTTCCAATTAATTTTCCTTTCAGAGCAATTTTTGTAACATTTTTAATTCTAAGTTTGTGTGAATTCTTTGGCAACATTAGTTGTGTCTTTCAAAAGAAAAGAAAACCTTTGATAAACCCTCTGACTCTCTTAACTAAACAATGATAGCACCCTGATTTCTTTGAATCTTTATAGTTGGGAAAGGTGATAGTGTGAATGTACATTTGCAAAACACTTGTGGCTTACATTAATAGTTGTTAAAGTTATAAAATCAGATGCCTTTCAGAAGTAATAAGCAGAAGCAAAACATAAGCTCCCTGTACAGTGAATATAAATAATTCTTTCTGTGGCTCCTAGTATTTCTTACAATATAATTATGGAAAGTGTTAAACTGAAAATCATATTGCTCCTTTTAAAAACATATTTTTGTCTGTTTATCCTTACAAAACAGACCAAAATGTAGATCTGTAAAATGCTTTCCATCTTCAAAGCAGCTATTTATATTCATCGAAATTCTGAAATCTTTTTGAAACTTTGGGTTTTATTTCTGATTGTGGGATTCAGTGTCACTTCCTAGCACATTGAGTGCTGATGGCTTTGAACATACAGTATGGCAGAAAGCGATAACTTGTGCCCAGTACCCTGCTGAGAGGCAATTCTAAAGGAATAGTGATTTTTAAGCTGGAGTTCTGTCTGATTTTAGAATTAGAGGAAATATTAAAGAGCATAAAAAATATTTTAATTCCTCTATATACCACTAAATTGTTTGTTACCTTATTTACCCAAGTAACAGCAGAGGCTGCTTTCTGAAACTATTCTTCACTTAGAATTGTACTAAACCCACTAAGTCCTAATACAGGCAACAGATAAGTTTTGCAGTAAAGAGTTATTCTTGACTGGGTCTATGCACACTTGCCAAAAGCATATGTAAAGGGAGAAGAATATTACAATGATGTAAGAGAAATGGGCTCCCTAAAATCTATTGTGTCATAAAGTAGAAGGCAAAAGACTGTTTGGATTTCTGGCAAAACCTGGGTGAACCTTAAAAAATGCCATGCTTCAAGGTATTTCTACTGGAAATAATTGCATTAACTGTAGTTGCCATAAAACTCGATGCAAAATCTGAGTGTAGAATATTCCCTTAAGCAGGACAATTAGATGCAATGTTTTGAATTTGAAAAGAATGTTGATTTGGAGGTACTTGGAAATACCAGTAGGACAATGCAAAGCATATTTTCTTGATAACATGTTTTCCTGTATTTTCTAACAACTGTTTTTAAAGTTCACTCTTGTTCTGACTGCTGGGTGATACCTGGTATGTAGCTGTTCCCTTGTACTTCTGTCTTGCAGGTAGACAGTGTATTAACCCAGATTCTTACAGGGCATTCAGCCTTATTAGATTACCCAAATTACTACGGGTCACAGCTGAGATGCATTAGAGGAATTAGAGCCAATGTAGGCTCTGCTGTTCTCAGTGCTTCTTATTGCTTTCATAAGAAGTGTGGGAGATTATTGAAAGACATATTTATAAAAATATCCAGTGCAGTGCAGCTACACTCCAGGTTTATGCCAAATTAGGTGTTGAACCTGAATGGATTTGGGCATCTGCTGCAGTGCAGACTACAGGTCACTGTGTGACCCCACACATGTAGGTTGGCCTCCTCCTGCTCTGTTTAATCCATCCACAAAATTGAGAAAAACAAGGACCTCCATGAAGAAACAGCTAAGCATGTGGGCACAACTGTCCTGGGTAAATAAATTACAAAGAAGGCAGAGGTTCAGCTGAAGGGATAATAAAGAGGAAATATAAGTCTCTTTGTCTCCTACACACATTTGTCATTAACTTAGTTGTGTGCTGTGTTTACATTTATTGGGCATGTTTAGTCTCACTGGACTTCCAGCAGAACAGATCTGGGGTCATTGTCTTTCCCTGCACTTCAGTGCATGAGAAGCACTGTGTGGTTAGGTTTATTGGAGGGAACACAGGCACAGGCTTTAGTGACTTGTGAATGAATCAATAAAGCATGTTCCTGTAGGTTTCTGAATTGTCTCTTTCATTAAGAATGGAATTGGATAGCAGAAGATTGATTTCTGTGGCAAATCAGAGGGGGTTTTTTAGACCTTATTTTAAACTGTGGGTTTTTGAAGTCAAAAAGCTCCATCAAAAATATTATAGAGGATTTAAACTGCAAAAAGGATCATAAATAATTTAAATGCCCTTTTTCAGAAGACTTTTTTGAACTCAGAATTATTTGGGACCTGATCTTTAGTAATGCCCAGAGTTGACTAAATGAGTGGAAAACTACCAAACTCCCACAGCTGAGGATCATGGCTTACAGAGAACTGGATATGGTGTTGGTTAAAAGATATTTGGAAGGGCAAACATTCACAAGGAAATGTTACTGCTAAGGTTCTAGCCAAGAATTGTGTTGCTTACAGCAGCTCTTGACAATGAAGTGTGCTGTATGATTATTATACAGGTATGGAACAGTCTTAAGTTTTGGCAGAGAGCTGTTTGAATCTGTTTATTTTTGCAGCATCACCATGTGGCTGTGAAATTCTGAAGAAAATTACCTTTACAGATGTGGTTTGTCTGAAAGTTCTTTTCCTGCGTGGCACATCCAGGCTCACTTGAGTGTGGTAGTGCACCTCGACAGTGTTGTTTTAGGACAGTATAATTTACTTGTAGATAACACAGTGTTCATCTTGGGGCCAGGGCTTTAGGTACACACATGTGCATTTATAGCATCCTGAATCAGTTTTACTTTCATGAATAGACAAGGGCAGTGCTTCATATCCATTTCTTAATTTTTTAATAGGCTCATCAAGTCAAAATTTGTATTTCCAAATCCTCAGGGAGATGGAGAAACATGGGTGAGCCACAGTGCTGAGTCTAGAAAAAAAAAATAGCTGTATCTAAATCAAGAGCAGCATCAACAGTAATACTTACAAGCACAGAGCTTTATTAAGAATTGATAATTTGCCAGGTATTACTTTCTGCATAGGAGATATTGTAAGATGTTGGCTATCAATAAGTTGCCATATATTCCAAAACAAGTTTAAACGAAATAATTTATCACAAGATGTGTCATCACCTGTTATATAGACTTAGCTTTAGCTTGCACATGCATACCTGCAGAGGATAACAGTGTTTTCTAGTAATTCTCTAAATTTCTAGTAATTGCTGTGTAAAAATTACATGTTACCTACATGTAGAGGGTTTATTAATTATTCGTTGTTTGGTGCAAACCTGAATCTTGATTCTGCCCTGTTGTTCCCTTGCTGGGAACTTGTGTAGACATCCTCCCTAGTTGACTGTAGGAGCATGTTTATACCTGAAGGGTGCCCATAAATGCTATACATACAGAATTAGAGTGTTGCTGCTCTGGTGCAGTGATAGATGCTGGTGATACAGGGCCCTAGTGGGGGATTATAGTTCAATTTTCTGTTATACAATCATAATTTGTGCTATTGCTTTTGCATTGTTGTGTAACAAACACCGTCAGTCAAGGACTTATTAAAGATGGTGAACTCTGCAGGCCTGGGTAAGACACCCAAAGTCTGTAGTAGTTTTTCAGAGCTTAATGAGATGTGGAGTTTTCTCTCAGTGTTTTCAGGTGTAAATCTTCCCCTTTTTAATGCTGTATCAATTTTTTCAGGTTGCCTTATCATCCAGGAGTAGGAGGCAGTGAGCTGAAGGTATGTGCCTTCTGTTTAGAACAGAGCATTCCTTGGTTGGGATGAACATCAGCAGAAGTTTCTGAAAAGTTTTCCCAGCCAATGTTTTAATATTGTCTTTGATGTCCAGAGGAGAATGCAGTTTCAGCCATGTAGGTTTCTCTGAAGCCATTATTAATGTAATAGCTATAATTAAGGATCTGTCACACTATAGTGAAAGAAAGGAATAAGAGACTGATCCTTACTCGCTGCCCTGTTTACAGAAGGGGTTATACAGCTCTCACTGGAGACAAACTGATAGCTGTCACTCTGGAGACTACTTTTGTGCTCACTAAAGATGAATTAGTGTACGTTATTTATCTTGATTTTCACAGGATCCATTGCAAAGCACATCCAGAAAAGGAACACCTTTATTCTTTCTTAATCATGACAGAGATCTGTCCATGTCAGTGAGTGGTTTGATTGAATGAGAGCAGTGAAACTAGTCCATGGTGGAAGATTTTTAAAAAGAGAGGTGAGTGGCATTTTTTTTTCAAAATTTTACTGTGGTTACACAGCAGAAAATGTGAAATCCAATCAGTGGGTTGCCCAAAAATTACAACTATCCCTCAGAGGTGTGGGAAGGTGCTCCTTGTGTTAAACTAGTTATCATTTCCCTATGAGAGTGTCCCAAAAGGAGTGTATTTGGTTCTGCTCAGGAAGAACAGAGGAGATATCCTTGATTCTGAACTTCGATGAATCCTTCATGGTAAAAGGGCTTGCCAAGGATGGGATCTAAGCATGCAATGGCTTCACATTTCTGAGTGGTGGAACTGCCCATAGCTTTGGTGAGTCCAGCTCATTCAGGTTGTGGTGTACCAGCACTGCAGGGACCAAAACATGGGCTGCCAAAACATGGGCTGCCAAAGCCCTGCATGGAGGGAAGGACGAGTCAGTGAGCAGGAGTGGCAGCCTGACAAGTTCAATTGAGAAATGGGGTAATAAATGTGTGGGTAATAAATACTAGTTTATTATGAGAGTGATGGATTTTCCATTTACAGATTAACACTGGAAGTATTTCCATAGGATGTGTTTTACTCAAACAGGAGTTGTGGGGATTGATATAGAAGTAACTGAGTCAAAATCTGATATGGGATCAGACCAGAATGTCTGATGGCCCCTTTAGATCTTGATAAAATCTTAAATGTTAAACTGGAACCTCTTTATGTTAGATTTGAATAGCACTTCTTGGTGGACTTCTCAATATCCCAGTGGCATTGAGGTTTCAATGGGATTGTACTTTGCAGGAGCCCAAGCTACATGCCTGAGGACACTTGGCCTTATAATCCTTGCTTGTGTAATACAGGTAGCCAGAGTGGATCCAAGCAGTTAGAAAAGACAAGTGTGTTGTGGATGGAAAGGGAAGGAGAGTCAATGAATATTAAAAAAATATCAGCCTGTTATAGAAGAATAATATTTTCTTTTGGCTCCAGTTCCACAGATGGGAATTTAAAGCCCTCATGTAAATCCTGCTGAAGTGAGGGGCTGAGGGAGGTCCACTGACTTCAGTGGGATCATTTTGAAGAACAGGATTAGGTGATTCTTAGTGGACTGGGACAGAGAAGAATACTGTCAACATGGTTATCTTTTGCATCTAGGTCTCTTTTTCAATCCCTGATAAAACTTGAAACATAAAGGAAAGTACACGGTAGGAAATGGAAGAAGAAATAAAAAGATCCAGAATGAAAATTTTGACTCTTGAGGCTTAGTAGAGGAAGGGAAAAACATATAAGCCTAAGAAGCGCACATGGAAGTAGTCCCCAATTAGTGATATTCATCACTAATTAGGGATGACAATCACTGTGGAGCCATAGGGTGGAATAGGAGTAGGGTCTTTACTGAAGTTCCCCAGGCTGAAATAATGCCACTTCTCTCTGCAGAGAAGTATTTGCCAAAGCTTGTTTTTTGGGTTGATATTTTGTTAAAACAGAACACCTGACCAGCAATGTTGAACTATGCTATTTTAACATTCATAGGTAGATGTTTAAGTTAATTTAAAAAAAATTTTTTCTGTGTAGAAAAATAAATATCTTTAGTTTAAGAGGTCATGTTAAAGTGCAAAATTAACCATTTACCCAAGCTGAAATCCTTTTATCATTTCATTTTGTAGAAACATGGAGTCCGTTAGGCATCTACAGTGTTTGGAAATCACTGTCTTACATGAAACTCTGGGTTACTTCTCAGCTCAGGTTCACAGGTTGATACAGGTCATAATTATCACAAGAATTAGCTGAAGACAGTAGCAATTAACTATTTTTATGGCTTATTATCATATTCTAAATACTAAATTGTTCTGTCAAATAGTCTCAGAGAGATTTGATAGCTGACCCACAGCCAATGCTCTGCCTTTGCTTACATACTTAAGCTACTAGTAGTTCTAGGAAGATATAGCTTATTAGTTCATTATTATTTTATTGATGTTCAATTGATGTCTGATTAAATATAAATTGGACACTTGGTAATAATAATGTAATAGGATGAGGCAGGTGAGATTCCCCCAGGATAGTTTGTAATGAAGCCTCAATTTTTTAATAATCTTAAACTCATAAATAAATTATTACAGGTGAAACAAATGCAAAAATACTGAAATAAGCTATAAAAATGTTAAGTGGTGATGAAGAGACACATAATCTGCTGGGAGATCTGTGTGAGAACGTGCATTTGGCACTAAGTCACATCGGTCAGAATCAGTGCTCCCCACTCCTTCCAGTCATTTCAGATTTCAGTGTGTACCTACCCCTCCCATCCCATTATTATGCTGCACCATTCTGTTCCCAGACATTTTGCTTTGCCTGGGAACAGTGTTAATTTAATGCACTCAGGTGACCCCAGAGGCACTGGAATGACACGGCAGCAGCAGTCCAGAGTGCTGCAGTGATTCCTGCTGTTCGCAGAACTGCCAGGGAGACCGGGAGCTCTTCTGGACAGTTGTCTGTGAACTCTTCAGGGAGAAGTCAGGGGGAGTTGTCTCTTTGACCACACTGTCAGCGTTGAGAAGGACACATCCTCTCACTTAGCTGTATCTTTCATCTTCAAGACAGATTTCCCAGGTCCTCCTCTGTTTTACTTGAACAGTTAGCAAGGAGACCATAAGTCTCCCTTAGATAAGAAAAGATAAAAAGAACTTACCCTTATGAAAGGAAAGAAGGGTGTAGACAAGGAGAGGATTCTGACTGTGTATTTGCTGGTTTGTTTGGGGTTTTTGAGTCCCCAAAAGCCTGCAAAGATTTTAAGGGATCTGAAAACCCCCATTTCTTTGGTAAAAACAGTGCCATTACCCAGCCGTGAAAGACAGAGCGAGATCCCAAGGCAATATTCAGTATCTATGTTTTAGAGTCACCATAGTGGCAACTGCAGAAACTCAGCATTTTGTAAAAGCTGCTGATAATTTGAAGAGTTAAGTCATGCAGCAGGTTAGTAAATGTAAAGAAGCTTAGTTCCTTAGATTAATTTTGCATTATTTCCATCAGCAGAAGTGAGGGATGCACAAAAGTCTGAAACTCTGGCCCTGTGACCATAGTCAGTGGTTTAGACTTTCACCTAAAATTCTGTTCCAGGAATTTGATGGTTATTGAATGGCCAAAAGGTTGAAAACTAGAAATTTGGCTCAATACAAGGTACAGAAAAAGACAAATATGCTGCTTTTCTGATGTGAGAGACCTTGGTTGCTAGGAGGAAAGCATTCAAGTGTTTGCTTGTGTTTTGCTGGCGTGTTAACAGTGTGGGATAAACAGATAACACCACGCCTCTTAAATAACATTTTCTTAAATAGTGAAACTATTCCCTAATGAATAAACTGCAGCAATCACATTTATGTAAAAATAGGGAGTTATGGTATCTATGTAATTAAAGTGCTGTATTTTTCCAAACACAAATCTGCTGGCAAATACATTTTTGTATATTTGTGTAATTGGAGATTTTGAAATCAACTTGTTGTCGAAACACAGAAAATTGTTGCCTCTCCATAACAGGGTAAGGAGAGAGGAGTGATTTTTAGCATCCATAGCAAAATGATGTTCTTTTTGGTAGATATGGTTTTTCCTGTGCATCTGCCAGGAGGTACAGGAAACAGATCCAGCTTGAATCATTCTTCACTTTTTCCATGGCGTGCCAGGCCAGCATGGGCTGGTGGAGCTGTTTGCCAGTTCCTGTCCATACACTTGCTGACACTTCTTTGGGAAGCCACATTAAGCAATTGCTTGGGTCACCAGATGTCTGTGCCTCCTCCTCCTCCATGTGCCAGTGCAGGCTGGGCTTGGAGGAAGGTCCTGCCCTGCTCTTGATGTTGTTTGCACACTGCCCAGGTTTCTTGTGACTCGTGTCAGTGTGACAAAAAGCCCTTCCCAGGCTCTGCTTGCTGCCACAGATGTAGGAGGGCTGTTAGAGATAAATAAATGTTTTGCAAGATCCCTGCCACTTTCTCATGTAGGAATTAGAGAAGTTTCAAGGCTAGTTTCACACTTGGGCCTCCTCTTTTTTGCCATTTCCTTGTCCTGCAAGAAAATAACATACAAATTATTTCAAACACAGCACCTTCTGCTCCAATTCTGATGCAAAGATCTTATAATTGAGATAATTTATTTGTCTGTGTAAGAACTGAAAGATTAAATAGGCATTAAACAGCCATTTGAGCTGTTTGGAGCCCTACATGCCTCTGCTGTGTGTACATAAAGCTCAGTTCAGGGAATGTAGCAAACATTCTGCAGCCTCCAGAGATACCTAAAAATTTGTGGTTCTGTATTTGCCCTTGTCTCCCTTTAAAAGGCTCCTGTTGCTGCACAGCTTTATTCAAAGTTACCTCTGGTGAGGCAGAGTGGAGGATAACATTTATAGTAATTGGTAATCAAAAGGAAAGAGGAAACAAAGGAAAAGTCCAATAACGCAAGACAATCATTAAGTGCCAAATATAATTTGTCAAAGGTGTTCCTTCTAAATTGGATGAAGGCAGCATTTTTTCAGATCAATACTGCCTCAGTGACTCCAGTGCAGTTCTGGTAGCTTTTGGCTAACAAATAGGAAGAATTGATATGTCCTATGTGTAACATTAAGACCAAAGAACTTAGTGGATTAATAGACCTTGGCTGTGGTCAGGTATCAGTGTAAACCTGGGACTGGCAATATGCAAGGGTTGAAGCTGGCACAAATCACATCCATGGCCTGATTAGCTATGAGCCAGCCTCGTAGATCAGCACAGCCAGAAGTTCAAAGCTCCACAGCAAACTGAGCTCAGTAGTAAATATTATTAAGGAGTACATGCCCTGGTCCTTGCTGATCTTGGTGGGAAAACATGTATTGAATTCATTCAGAGTTTGAGCTGCCTCTCAGAGGAAGTGCATTAAGTATTTAACCCAGCTGTTGGCCATCTTTAGCCACACATCTTACCCAGCCTGATACATTTAATTACCAACATAAGGTTTTCTTGCTGCGACTTAATACTATATTATATTCTTACTCAATGTTACTATGGATCAAATACTGTGTTTTATTTCAAAGTACATGGTGGGAATAGAGAAAGCAGGTGTTGTGCAACAGAGGGATAACCTCATAACAGGAAATGGCATTTCAACTAAAGTTTCAGAGGGGGGATGATATTCTGGGTATTTCCTAGACCAGAAGATCCTAGTAGCCTGCTACAGAAACAAGCAGCTCATCATTTCTTAGCTGGTGTTCATTAGCCCTCACTGTGCCATAGGAGCCCCTGGCCCTGGAAGCAGAATTCTCCATCTATGGAGACAAGGTCCTCATAGGCTAAACAAACCATAAAAACTTGTCCTGAGTCCCAAGAAACAGTGTTTACACACTGGAACTCAGGCATCCTAATTCACAGCCAGCACAGCTTACACTCAAGACCAGACCCAGTGTGGCACTCTGGTATCCCCTGGGAAGAAGGAGTAATCCATATGTGTGCACAGCTACAAACCTGCATCTGGCAGCCTCACACCTTCCTGAAGACAGCTCTGCAGCAGGAAGGAGCATCACAGCTGCATTTTTCATCAGGAGAATATGCAAATTTTTGCTGCAACAACTGTATATTACCTGACAATTATTCTCTCCAGTCTCTCAGGTTCACTTTATCTGTGGTTGTGTTTAGAATCCCCAAATGATTATGTAATAGGTAGAAGATAGCTGATAATATAACAGGCCCTTTTTATTTTTTCTAAACTGTATTAATATAATTTCTTAGGTATCATCGTGTCTTTCTCAACATCAATTCATTGTGAATCATGCAGACACAGCAGTGCAAGAACAGAACCTGCTGCAGCCTGGGAGCAACAAGAAATTTCAGCTGGATGACTGCATAAGGGCTTTGCAAGACCGCCAGTAATTTTTTATATTCGGAGTTAAATAGAGCAATAAGATGGAATTTCGGCTTTCGTGCAATGGATTGCAGCTCTTCAGTCAATCAAATTATAGTTCAATCAGGTCATTTTAATCACTTCTCTGGAGAGAAGTAAACCCCTATGTTGAAGAATATGCAGCAATTTTATTGATGGAAAGTTTAATTGTTTCATTTTTCCTTACCGTCTGTAACACACTAGACTTTTAATCAGTGGGAACTGAAGTTATAATGAAGTAAAGTCCACTTTCCACAGTTCACAACTAGCTGAAAATAATTGGGTTGAGACTCCCATCCAGACAGTGTAATGCCTCTGGCATTTTCCTGAAAACTACACTTAATTGCTTTGCTGATGTTGTTAAGTGGTCCTAAGGGGAATGAAGTAGTAAAGCTGCTCACATATGCAGGGAAACAATACACAAAAAATGTCTTACAAGGTCCTTAAAGGAGGACCAACTAGTGACTAGAAGACAATATATTGCACTTTTCCCCCCCTTTTCTATACCAGAGAGAACACACAGGAGAGGCTGATGAAATAAACTGGAAATTCTATAAACACTAATAGTATTTTTATTTAAGGGCAGTAAGCTTGGGAGCAGAAGTACAGAAAACATCAAGGCAGAGCTCTTGCAATCAAACCTGCATCTTTAGGCTAGCCCAAGTCACTTGGCATTTTTATGCTGAACACTGGTGAGCTGCTGCCTGTCTTCAGCACCTTGGCCTGAGGAACAGATGTACTCTTGTCCCCAGGGAGGGAGGACAGCTTGCTCTCTGTGCTCTAAAGTGACAGGATGTGAGCCAGCCGTGAGCTGAAAGCCTTGTCCAGGCATCAGTGGGACCAGCACATGTACCCTGTTAGGCTCTAAACATAGCCAGAGAAGGAATAACACTTTTGGGCATTTCTCCTTATTTTGTGCATTCGTAGGAGACCCTCCATGGTTCTATGGTGACTGTTTAAAATGATGAATTAACAGATAGACTAAAGGATATTCTGATGAAGAAATACATTAGCTATTTAATGGAAAAAAATATTTATTTCAGCTACTGCCCACTGAAATCAGTGTTGGAGCTGGAGCTGTTTTGTGGGGAAGAGAACTATAGAGCTAACTTAGCCTTTTAAAGAAAGTGGGGGGTATTTGTTGGGGTTTTTGTCCTTGTTTATTTAGATATGTGGGCACAGTAAATTCTCTCTCAACAGCCTGACCTTCCTCAGCTGCTATTTGTGTAAACTTCAATATGACCTTTGCTTATTCTGCTCTTGCTTTTACTCAGGCTCAGAGCTGAACAACTACCCCCCGACGACTTTCTAGAAAGGAACATAGGCAAAATTGAGCCAAGCTAAAATCTTAAAAGTTCCCTTAACAGTACATCTGACCCCAGGTGCCATCGAGAGTCTCTGAGTTGGTACCTCAAATTTTAGCCAGCATAACTCTTCCAGCACATGAAATGATACTTTTTCCACTGAAAGAGGCTAAAGCCTAGACAGGACTCAAGTTCCTTGACATGTATCCCCATGTTAGCCTGACCATTGGTCATAATATTAATAAGGTTTAACACTTATTTCTCCTGTGGTGAAATAGTCAGCTCCCATGTGCTGGGAATGCCAACCATCTGCCAAGGAGATCAGCCCTCAGTGAGAAAGTGCACTGCATCCAATTCACTCTGCTTGCCTGTGTCTGGAAGAACAGCTCAGCAGCAGCAGTGCTTGGGCTCTGCTGTTCCTGGGGTCCTGTTTTGTCCTGAGTAATGTGGTGTGGAGTGGTTTTAGCAAACGCACCAAATGAGGACTGTGCTGTGGCAGCTGATGGGAGACAGTGCTTGGGGTTTATATTCTCAGAGATGCTAAAGGACTGGAGGAGCCAGGGCAAACTTACACTGCAGAAGGCAAATAACCAACCTGATGTGGCTGGCTGAAATTCACCACTATGTTGTCTGGCTGGTTTAGAGATGGTTTACCCTATCCTGTCCCTTTTTTGGGGGACAGGGTTGCTGTCCCAGAAGGAGGAGTTCTTCCTGGAGCTGTAAAGCAGTCCTGTGCAGCAGCACAGCTGCCAGCTGGCCCTTACTGCCAAGCAGAGCTGCTTGCTGGGGCTCACATGCTTTAAAGTCTTACCCTGAGTCTCAGTTGAAACAAGGAGAATGATTTGACACACATTCCCCTGATTTGACATACTGCATGGTTACAACATGGTGTGTCCTCCACAAGAAATCTAAAATACATGTTGGTGTGCAGGCACAAATCTCACTGTTCCTGATAAACTGTTCATGTGGAAAGATACAATTTGCATGGTTGTCATCGAAGCCAGTGTATGTATTCATTTGTGGAAGCATGTCAGACACCATATGTCACTAATATGCCTTTGATATGTTGGTGTCTGAATCATTTCTTTAACTGCTGAATGGCATATGTTAAAACGTAAGCATCTGTTCTGTGTACTGCCTGTATAACATATTATTTATTTCTTATTTTCTTTTGACTAAAAGTTTGCTTTAAACCTAGAAAAAGTGTGGGATTCATCTTCTTTTTAAAGAAGTAGAGTTTTGGTAGTATTTCAATATGTGGCCAATGTATATCTTCTCACAGATGAGAAGGTCATTTAAAAGATAATTTTTCCCCTTTCAGTAACCAGAAAAAAATCAGTTCCTAGGCAAAATAAAGATTAGATTTTACTAAAGATGGTTAAGTGAAAAAATTATTGTTTTAGTGTCGGGCAGGTTCTGCAATGTATAGATTTGCTGAAAAGAAGTCCTTCTAAGAGCCATATATTACATCATGATGACAGCCAATTGGTTCTATCCAGAAACTTTTCTGATTCAGTTAAAAAACTTGCTGTATAATAAATGACTTAATAAAGGAATGAAATAATACACTATGTTTGTTAGGCTGTTCATTATACATGGGTGAAACTCAAAACCAGTGTCACAACAAAGGGACTCAAAAGCACTCAAAGTTATTGCAAGTCATCAATCAACGGAGCCCCTGCAGCACCCTTTAGGGGCTACAGCCAGCCTAAAAGATATGGTCTGGGCAAAAGCAGGGAGTGATACTTTACTGTGATAGGAAAACAAGAAGAGACCTTACAAACCAGCTGGAGATACCTGGAGAGTCCAGACATGAGTGTCTAATGCTCAAATACAGGAGGGGCTGATGAACCACTGTGAAGGGAGCAGCTGTGTCAGACTCCCCAGCGTGGCGGCAGGAAGAGGCCCCTAAAGAAGCCATGGTGGCACACTGAATTGCAGAACTACAAGTACCCACTCAGTGAACCCTCCTGCAGAGCTCTGTGAGTGTTCTGCCTTTCAGTAAGAGCTCACCCAATTCAGCAACAAATAACCAATGTCAGCTCTTGGTGGACTTAGGCAGCCTGGGCTTCATATTCTGTTTGTATGGTTTGGCTTAGGCCTTTAACAGACAAACAGCCATTGCATATAACATTGGAAAATCAAATCTGTCTAAATCCAAAACTTTATGCCACTGTCACAGAGTCATAGCATTTCATAGCCACAGCTTAAAGCAAACCACATCAAAACAAACCACGAACAGCAGTTGGCCACCACTTAGTTTGTAAAAAAGGCCCAGAGTGCAGCTGTGGCCACGGCAGAGCCACTGCCCAGGCTGCAGGGCCGGCCGGGACCTGGGGCCTCGGAATCAGTCAGTGCCATCTTGTGGCATTTCAGGATATTAAAACACCCCTGAGCTACAGTAACTGCAAATGTCCTTGGAATCCACCACAAGTACGAAAATTGCAATGGTACCGCATACAAAGCCCGTGCAGCTACGTTTGCATGGCCATAGCTGCTGCGGCTGTGCATGGAGAGGCTCGGCACCTGAATGATTAATGAGACAAACGCCTACCAATTATGGCTCATTGGAGGGGCACAGATTAATGCTTATAATTCGAGATCTCGGGAACAGATGGAGAATTTTGCAACATCAAAAGCCTGCTCCTTATTAGCCGTGCCCTGCGCTGGGCGAGTGGAGCGCCGGGCCGTGGTTTGCCCTGCCCAGCCATCTCCTGGGACAGAGCCCGCACCGGGCAGGGGCTGCTGCCAGGACACCCACCCGGGCTTCTGCGGGCACCCGGGGCAAGGCTGAGCCGTGCTGAAAGCCACAGGGCAGCCCCGCCATCACCCACCCACCAGGGACTCTGCTGGGAAGTAATTTGGTGCAGTTGCCAAGTACAATTGTGGTGGGTTTGCTTTAGGGTTTATTGCAGGGCACTGAATCCTCTTATAATCTCATTTTTGAGGACAGTAGAAATGCTCTGATTGCAGACAGACAAAAATTTTAGTACTTATAAGGAGTCAATTAACAGTAAATTGTAAATTGATTTTTTCCATATTAATTTGATCACAAAGGCAAAAAAACTGCTGTATGATAATTTCATTGTCCTGAACTGTCACTACGGTTTGTTACACATATGACTAATGGGTTCACTCCAACCTGAACAAGGCACTTCTTATTTTCCAAACTAGGCAAACTGAGCTTTTATCTTCTATTAGTGTAAGCTGCGTTATTAAACACAAAGTAATGTCCCAAATAGTTTGCAGCGAATATGATAATTACAACATAATTGATTCAGTTGCTTGTTTTCCTAAGATGAAAGCAAATAATATTTCTTGCAAATGTCTCTAATTTTCAAAACTTTATATAGACTTCTGTTGGCTGAACTCTCACTGTAAATCAATAACTTAGACAACTATTTCCTCTCTGTCATGCTGGAAATGAAAGATACCTTTTGACTACGATTATTTTTCTCACTTATTTCCTGTCCTGGTGGCAAGCACTGATATTTATTTTCTGATGGGCCAGATTTTTTTCAGTTTTGCATATAGAAATTACCAATAACCCATCTCAGAGGCCTGATCAGCCTGAATTCTTACTACTTTCCACTGGCCAAGGTATGTTAGAGCATTATTTTATTGCTCATCAGAGGGTCTAATACAGTCTAGTTCCAGTCCTACAGTGGGACTGGAAGGGACTTTCTTCTGATGTAGCCATAAAATACCCCCAGCCTCTTTCACCACGTAGCTGGGGAATTATGCACCCTGCAACAATCTTGGACGGAACAGAAGCAGAAAATACTGCAGCTGCCACTGAGAGGCAAAATTTGAATCCAGTTCAAGATTTGAATATCAGAGATACCTGAACACCAGTGTTCTCAGCACTGCCTTTTCATTTTGAAAAATGTAACATAGACAAGAGCTCACATTTTGAGAGTTTAAGAGTTTCTCATTTCAGAGTTTAGACTCTAGATTTTAGAGAGACCTTGCTTTGTAACACCTCAAATTATAAGGTGGCCAGACGTAGCACTCTTACCTAACTAAATCCAGCATTTTCTCCCATTTCTTCACCTTACAAAACCATTCACAAAAAGTCCTGGTTTGCCTATAGGATTTGTTACTGCATGATAGCACTGTATATTAGACTGGGCTTCCAAGTTGGCCCTTGGAGACATTGCATATCTACTTTGTAATGATTTTACCATTGGAAACGCTCATCTAGAATGATGTCTGGAAAGCAGCGAAGCCACTACGGGAATTCTTCACTTGAAGTATCCATCACTCCTCAGTAGAGGAATTGGAGGGATATGTTAAGCTTGCTACATCCTCTGTCAATCTTTTGTTTATTACGTTATCAAGTTGCTTGCACTATGAAAGATTAAAACAGTTGGGTAAGTGCAAAGCACAGAGTTACTGAGCACTTTGATTATAAATCAGACATCAAACTGGTATTTGAAGTGAAGAACTACTGAGCTTTCGCTTTGTCACACAAGCAGATGTTGCCGGAGGCAAGGAGGAAAGGAGCCCTGCATTTTTTTTAACTTGGCTGCTGAACTTTGCACCACCTGAAGAACCAGGCACTGTGTGCAGCTCCTGGTTAGATGCCTTTCAAACCTGTCATCTGCCTAAGGGCTACCAGATGTGCAGCTGAGGCAAATGGATAGATTTTCCCACTGTGTATCTCCTCAACCTAAGGACGTGCTGCTTATTGCTGTAAGTAAATGGTTGGGCTGCTTTATTAATTTAAGAGTCTGACAATAGTATTTTTCCCTTTTGCTCTACTTTAAGGAGAGTTCTTTCCAGTATGAGCATGAATTATTATTTTGCAGAGGTAATATCTATAGGCTTGTGATGGAGAATACCAGGGGTTTCATTGACCACCAGTAGAACTGCACCCACCTCCCTCAAACATAAAACGCTGTTACAACATTCCCTACAGATTTTCTTCCTTCACATGCATCATATACACATGACTGGTGTATTTGCAAATACCTCCACTGCTGTTGCCTATCACTCCTTATGACAGTGTTCAAAACCCCAAGCTGGAACAGTACCCTACAGAGAGATGAAGGTTTGAACTGGTGGAGTATTCCCCCACGTGGCTGCCACAATCCCGTGTCACCATGGATGCTCCGTGTCACTGAAGGAGCCGACAGCAAGCCTGGCACTGGCAAAGGAAGGTGGCTTTTGGAGGGTGAACTAATGCAAATGCCATGCAAATGCCACAGCTACAAAAGTAAGAGAGTTCATTTAAGAAAATCCATTTGAGAAGAGAACCTACAGAAGACTAATAATACAATGAGGTGCACCTCAGAGCAGAAACTCTCCTCTGAACAAATGTGGGCCACAATAATATTTTCTTATTCATAGCTACCTATAGTCTCTTTTAAAGCATATTAGTCTATGCCTACTTCCAAAGAACTGCTATATTGATAAAATTTTTTTGTTTAAAAATAAATAAATATTAGAGATGGGAATTGTACATAAAATTATTTTTCCCCTAGATATGTTCCTGGTGTCTTTTTGCATTATGTGTAATCATGAGTGACCCCAAGGTCAATTATTAACAAAACCTCACAGAAAGCCCTGCTAGATAGGGAGAAACATGAAAATCTCAAGGAACAAAGTATTTGACTTCTAAACAGAATGCCTAAGACCAAACCTCATTAGGGAAGTCCTCCAGGCAAACATACTCTCATTATTTATTGTCATGGTTTGCTGAAGATTCCTCAGTGTAACTCACAACTGGGTTTTAAATAAATCTCTCTGTATGGTAAATGTGATATTCTTGCATCTAAGCAGCAGGGTTAGCTGAAAACTAAATAAGACCAAAATTTCCCATTTCAGGGACTCATAAACTGCTTAGAGTCTGACAGCAATGCAACAAGAGGCAAAAATATGACTGACGACATATGGCTGAATAGTAGGGTCACAGTGGCAGTACAACATAACAACAAAAGAGCAAGACTGCAAAGAAAAAGCAATTAGCCACAACTGTTGCTAATGTAGAATTATTTATGGTCAGGAGCTTCTCTATAGCACAAGGATGGTGCTGTTTTTATGATTAACATTTAAGGCATTAAGGCCTTGGATTTAAGGCTTTGCTTCCCAGCCTTCATTCTAGCCTCAAGAGGGTCAGTCAGGCATAGGGTCTCAAATGTTTTGAGGCACTCTGATATCTTGGAGGAATTGGTCTAAGTTCAGCTGCTCATCTCGAAATTACAGATACTAAAGCTTCTCATTTTCATAACAGGTACTCTGAATGGGGGGGTGCTAAAGACTGGGAATGTTTTATCAAATAGTTTTGCTATGGATCTTTTCAAAGGCATGAACGTCTGATAGATTTTCCTTACAAATCTCATCACATCAAAGGGTTAACTGATGTTTATGCCTAAGGTGACCATTACTTCCATTTTTGATTCCACTAAACTGCTGAGACTTCTTAAAGAAGTCCAGAATACCTCAGAAATTTCCATCTCCAATCAGAACAGCGTGAAGTTCTCTTCAAGGAGAAAATACTCTAGTGTGATCCATTTTTCTGCTGTAGTTAAATATTCTTGGGCTGATTCAGCATGTGAGCTGATGAGTTGGCCTCTGGAAGCTCCTGCTCTGGTTGTTCTGGAGGAGGCTGGAGGGGCAGCACAGTGGAAAGTTCCTCTCCTCACCAGAGGACATACACAGGCCACTCTTGCCAGGGCACAGTCTCCTGACTCCCTTGCTTGGCTCAGTGCACTGCCTCTGCTACTGCCCATAAAAGATTCATTCTTTTAAATTTCATATTTATCACTTTCCATAACAAGGTTTCTCTACTAAGGTAATACTATAGTCAAACACATGTAAAGCTGGTGAGAATAGAGAGTAAAATAACCGAAAAGGTCTTTTTTACTCAGTGTGGTGCAAGGGGATATTGATACAAACAGATTTTTTTAGTACACCTATCATAGAGTCATGCCTACTCTCTGCTGAATGCATACCTGTGAGACTGTGTGTGTGCAATAAAATCCTTAGTTTATAAAGCATTTTTTTTCCTATTCTGCTATGTCAGTCTAAATTCACTTTGAAGGCAGGAATGATGGAATTGTTCAATATATTGTGTGCACAAGGTTGTGACCTCTGCAATCAGCCCCTGAAACACCACTGTCTGCTTACTATTGGGGCAGCTGAAATGAATTATGAGGTAGCCTCCTAAAACATTGTACTAAATCTGAGGCCTCTGAATATGCAGTACTTGAGCATTTCTGTATTCTTTCTAACTTCCAAAATATTTACAACCTCTCTAAGAGTTAAAAATGAAAATTGAACATACTGTTTTTACTGAACATCTTGTTTATAGAAAATGTCTCAATCCTGCAAGAGCTCAAATGGGTGAATGGCCTTGTTCTTGTAAAAAAAAATGTGCCACTGATTTCTGCATCCATTTATGCTTGTGTTTTGCAGGAGACATCCTGGAATTGTTACTGTGTCATCCAGCAGGAAGGCAAAGGTGAATCTGCCTGAGTGCTGGACTGTGCTGTGGAGGACACATCTCTACACTGCTTTGGTTTCAAAAGGGGAATAGAAGGAATACCAAGGATAAATCTGAGACCACAAATACCCTGCTCTGCACATAAGATGTGTTTGAAGGCTGACCCAACCAAGCCAGAACACCCAGTGTAAAGCTGTCATCACTTTGCATTTCCACACTTACTAAACTTACTTTCTTTGTTCTCTGTAACATGTGCAACTAGAATTATATCAGCCACCACAACAATCTTTTCCTTTCATCAGCTCTGTGGCAGCAGCTTTGCCTCCCTTCTGTGCTGTTCCTAGCGGGGTAGCTGCAAATAATTGTTTCTTTTCCATGCACAACAAAGGCCTATACAGCACCAGCAGGGCCCATGAAGTGGTAACCAACAAATAGAAAGTCCAGTTGCTGAAGTTTATCATTGGTGGCTCTTATTCTGCAAAACATTTAAACACCACACTTTTACTAAAGCTGCTGTGAATATTCATTCAGTGCTCATGGGTGAACACAATGCACCAGACCTCTGTGTTAACACCACAGCTTTAACTCGCTTATGGAACTTCAAAACTTTCCCAGCAGGACCCTCTGAACAGATGTAATTTATATAATACTTTAAAAAAAAATAAAGCTTTATTTATTCTTACCTTGAAGGTACAGGGCCTTGAGGAAAATGTGTTTACATGGGGAAAGGCCAAGCTTAACCACTCCATGCTCCAGGAAGAGAAAGCTGTCAGTGTTGGAAAAGCCAGGCTGTCCCCCTCACAAAATGTTGTCTTTGTTCTCCATATGAATCAATTTGTATCTGCTGATAACCCACTTCTTTCCAAGGATTTCAGGTTTAGGATTCCCTTTGATGCCAGACTCACTGCTGGAAACAGTAAACCACTTTAACTTTGATGGAGCTACAATTATTCCCTCTAGTCAGCTATTTGATTGTTTCTGCTAAAAAATCTTATGTTACTGTTTCATTTTGGGTAGGCTTCCCCCTTCATCCTGTCTGATTTAAACCATGCCAGTCAAAGTTACAAATCAGATAGCCCAAGAGGCATGCAATTTTTTCATATAAAATATGCATAAATTTATCCTTCCCTGTAACATATATGACTAAAATTATATCAGTGACCCCAGCAACCATTTTTCCTCTCATCATCCCCCTCCCCAGGAGCTCTGCTTTCCATCTGTGCTGTCACCAGCAGTGTAGCTGTGGTGCCTCTGACAGAGTCACGGGAGCACAGCAACCACCACGCCCAGGGCTAGAAGTGTCTTGGTCTGAACACGTGTTGGTGCCAGCACTTGTAAGGGTTTCAGCCTGTCTTGAGCACAGGGGTGCTACATCAGGAGCTCAGCCTGGTATTGGTAACCTAAGCTACCAGCAGCAGGGAGGTGTTTGTACTGTGCTTCACTTTGAGCAGTGCTCAGAGCCTGTGACACTGTCTGACACTGACTGATTAAGACACAGGTGCTGTGGTGCTGTCAGGAAAGAAGAAAGAGGACTTGCTGAGCTGCTGTTGCTCATGGATCTCCAGCAGGGCAGCAGCCAGACACCGCTGCACAGCAGCATCGTGCTCTTCCACCTCTCCAGAGAATTACTTTCCAGTCAGCCTGAGGAGATTAAGAACACACTTCGTTTTTAACACAGTCTGTCCCTCCACACAGACTCCAAAGTCTGTGTCTCACAGGTGATCGAATCCTCATGACTGGGGAGGGAACTGTGATAGGAGATGAGGGAGATGTGAGAAGGACAAAAATATCAACTCAGTGATGAGCCTAACTAGGAAACCATTAGGAAGGCTGCTCCTAACTGCAGCAAACAAGACCAGGTCCTAACAGCTTCTAAAGAAGCAGAGCTACCTAGTTATGCTGCAGATATAGATATAATCTTCCTTTTCTCCATGGCTTTTATTTGCTATCTGTGAAAACCAGACATTCAAATTTCTCCCTGATCCCAATTTTCTGGCTATAGCCGAAGCCCCCACATTACTAGTGGGAATCATGGAAAGAATGACTTCACCAAGCAGCCCAGGATGTGGGGCTAGAATTCTAGTTTCATTTAGTTCAATTCTCAGGGCCTTCACCAATACAAAAATGCAGGGTTTCCCAATGTACCTCTTCATCTCATCTCATCTCATGAGTGATGAAATAATCATTCCTATGCTCTCTGAGAATGATGTGAAACCCTCAAAAGACTAACATATGTGGTGTCCAGACATGGGGATACTCTTTAGCTCAGGCTTACATTTTTGGCCTTCTGGAGTTGCTTCTTACAGCCTGTGCAGGTAGGAAGGCAAGCAGGAATACAGAAAGTCTCAGAGAAATCTCTGCAGACCTGACATTCTCTTATTCATTTGTGCGCCAAACCAGGCATGCTTGTGTCACCTTTGTGCCATCAGAATTGTTCTTGTCCTCCACAAAGCAGAGGAAACTGGAAAGATTCTGATCTTCCACCATAGAGGAGGCAACTTGGCTTCCAGGAACCTCTGCTTTCTACCACAACCAGGTTCTTTTCATCTTGGCTTTCTTAATAAATATTTAGAGGGCACTTCCCATTTTCCCTTCTGCTCTGAGTAACAGAGCTGATTATTTCTAAGGTCAGGTGGCTCCATGAGCTAATTAATATTCACAGGTAGCAGTAAGAAATAAGTACAAACCTCATCTCTCTCTTCAGCTTTAATTACAATATCAGTGCTGTCAAATTCCTTGTGGATACATCAGTTCCAAACAATTTCAGATGTGTATACAGGATTCACAGCATCTTTAACTCATGATCTTCTGTCATTACCATATAATTACTCTAACGCATCTTTACTGTGCAACGCCCGCCACAAATAACAACCGTGGAGTGCCTCGTGTAATGGCAGAATGGAGACATCAACGTGGAGTTTTGGCTTACAGGGACCTGCAGCATTCCTTCCAGTCCCATTATTCAGCATTTGTGAGCAACCTGACTCCTTCCTGCCTCCCTTCCTTCTCTAAATTTACTTTATGAAACATTTATGTCATTCTAGCACTGAGAAGGCCCAGGTGGCACTGAAATCCCAGTGGGAATGTAGCATAAGTCAATGAAGTGGCAATAAATTGTCTCACCTTGATCAGCTCTGTGAATACAGGAGAGGAACAGAGGAAGGTGAGTCAGGGAAGAGCAACTGTATTTTGCACCTTGCTGTGCTATGGGTGAGGATCTGGGCCTTGTGTAGACATGGGAAAAGAGGTTTAGAGAAATTTGACAGAAAATGCAATACTGACTACTTAAGTTAGCAAATATTCTTCAATTAAGTGCTGTTGGAGGTCAGATACAAAAGTCAGTTGGAGAGAACTGGGCAGGCTTCAAAGAGTCTTTGTGGCAAAAAGCTAAAAGATGAGCCAGTGCAATAACCTGTCAAATGACAAGCCACAGAGATGATTTTAGCCTTTCATTTCTACCACTATAGAAAGTGAAGAACAAAGTACACATTTTAAAGACATAAAATGGGATGGATTTTTGAACCTGCATAAGGATTTTTAAATGAGAACTGGGTCCAGACACATCTCACAATGTACTATGCAAAGGGTTCCTGTGCCTTTGCAGAGATTTACAAAACTCGGTATATCAACTTCATCAGTCCTTCTACTTTTCTTAAATGGCAATCATTTTAAACTGAATAATAACATCTATATTGGATGCATTTCGATTTCTATGGGATAACAGTCACTATGATTAAAACACATGTTATCAAGACTTGAAAAAGACAGTTAAACGGGAATGGCATTACATTGTCACCTATCCAAATTGTAATTGGTATTTAATTGTAACTCTGCAAGCAAACACAGAAAGACAAACAACAAAGAAACCTCTGCTCTGATTGAAAGCAATTAAGAGATGAAAACCCAAGAGAGCTAATATATGAAGTTTCAGGGAGGAAGATTCCTTCCCTGAAATGCAAAGGCCGTTCTTGATTCTGAGAGAGGTAAAACATGGGAATAGTGCAGCTGTTTCTGGGAAGTTGATTTTTGAGTGGAAATGCAAATTAAGAGCTGCCAGGCTGATTTTTATCTCTCTTGTCAAATTTATATTGTATATGTTTGCTGATGTTCTGTAATATCCCAGTTAGCTCTGTTGTTTGCATATTAACTGTTTTGTGTCCCAGATGCTCATACAAGGATAATAAATATTTTGTGGAAGATATAACCATCACTTGCAAAAATATAAACTATTTTTTCTAAAGAGCTTTCCCTCTGTTCTTGCAGAAGACTCAAAGAGTCCCTGAAGAACTACTTTAGGATGGGCTTTTTCACCATCAGCTGACAGGGACAGGCAGGAAGCTGTTCCTGAGCAAAAGGACTTCCACAACAACCACTGTGCATCTAAAGCCCAGTGAATTTCCCCTTAGGGCTACACTGGTCCCAGCCATGGAGAGAGGGAGGGTGAGGCAGCTTCAGGGAAGCTGGAAGCCAACACATCATTCTGAGTGCCTGAATCCAGGACTTGGCTCTCTCCAGGGGTACCTGTGTGAGGAAAAGGGTGACTTGATAGTTCACACATGGAACTGGACAGAGATTTTGACAATGGACAGGGTTTGTGGTTTCACAGGGTGTCATATCTAATTATCAGGAAGGTTGCCTGGTTCTGTTCCAGAATGGAAAAGGAAAATATTTTTTTCTACTTTAACATCACACTGGCACTGTCAGATGATTCATAGGCTCTGGAGAACACAGACATTACCAGCTCAGCACATTTGTGTACCAATCACCATTTGTCATATGTGAGTACTTCCCACAGTCCTAAAAAGGGATTTGTTTTGTGTATTATTTGCAGGAAATGTAACAAACTCCACATTGAACGGCAAAATAAAAACAGTACTTGATTGTTTTATTGCATAGTTGCCTATTTACTTGGCAAAACTTCACTTTAGGATTTTTTTTATGCTGTCTAATAAAAGGACCCCCACAGCTGTCTTCTCTGTGGAGAAAAGCTGTCAACATCCAGTATAATTTTCTGCATATTGAGTGAAGTACTTGAAAGTCCCAGATCCATTTTAATATGTGAGCTACTCTCCCATTTGTATGCAGCTGGAGAGAGCAGTTTTATCCTCATTTTAAAAAGCCATATGATGGATTTCTTTCTTTAAACAAATACTGTCTGAAACTTTTCTTTCTTCTCTCTCTTTCCCCCAGCATACACCTTTCCTCTCTTGTTAGGCACCAGTGTGCTGAAATCACTGTAAAGTGCTGACATCTCACTCGTTATACATAAAACAATGCCAGCACCACTTCTTTTTTAATGTCTCTGTGCATGATCTACTGGAATAATTCCAGATTAACTGTTTATTAATATAATTTTGGCAAAACAGTTGCTGAGGAAATTCCATCGCACTGCCTTGAATAAGGTCTTCACTACCTTTTTCTGAATTTTCTGATTCTGGGAACTGACAGCTTCCAATCCTTGCAATCCAATCCTGGCCAAAGCTCTCTCCAGTCATGATCCTGCAAGCACCTTGCCACAGCACAAGGCAGAAGTGCTCAGTCCTTCCCCAGCTATTAACTCTGATGCAATGAAATGTTGTTGTTACAGGTTGCAGGGAGCATGTTTAACATCCACAGCTATTTTTAATGATTCTGTCAAGAGGAAGGATTATAGCTCTGAAAGCACAGGGAGATTTTGTATAACAGTCACAAAGCTTTGAACTCTGCACACACCATGACTGAACATACTGTTCACGTGCTTCAACACAGCCTGACACTGCAAAAGTCGTGGTTGAAAAACAGGATATCTGAAGGTTATAGAACATTTAATGGCTACAGTGTAAACAATGCAGCACCAAGAATTAAGTGCCAAACATTATCAACCTCCCCGTCTGGATATGCCACAAGCCACAGGATGAGAATGACCCACTCCAGCAACCTCAGATGGCAAACCCCAGGCAGACAGGGTTGGAGCAATGCTACCAATTCAGCATGGGGCATGTGGTCCAAGGAGCAGCACTGAGTGATTCCCCAGACAGTGCTTGTAGATGTTTTCACCCAGATTCAAGATCTCTGTTCCACATTTCTATTTTGTTTGAAAATGAAGAAGTAGATTCTCAAATTTTTCAATGGCATTAAAATTCTGGAAATTTTACATTGGAAAAAATAGATAGCTTTACAGCTGATTATTTTGTCTGAAATAAATGGAGCCCACTGTAAAAATCTTAGATGAACCTGGAAACAGAAACCCTTATGAAAGCAGCAGAACTGAGAGCCTCAGAGTTCCTGGGGTTGCTTGTTTCTCACATACCAACAGAGTAGGAACCTCAGAAATATGGACATTCACTTTAACCAGCAATCTTTTAATTTACAGTGACCACTGCTGGAGGAGAAAGAGAATGAACCACCACTGGGGAAGATCCACTGGGGAAGCTTCCACCTCCACTTGCTGGGGGTTGGGGTAGGAATTAAGGTATTCAATTTTTTGAAGAAAGGAGTCAAAGCTGCAGGAGCCCCAGCTTGGGTGAGAGATCTCAAAAATTCAGGGTTTCCAACTCTACCAAAGACACCTGGAAGGGGTGTGAGCTCTGGGTTCAGCCCCTAGCTGAGCTTCTGGAAGCTGGCTCAGTGTCCTGGAGTTGGAGGAAGGCCACAAAAAAATCCAACAGAAAAACCCAGAGATCCACAGAATTCCCTGTGATATATTTTAGGTCTCAGTAACTCAGCATTTTCTAATGAAGTAGTGCTTACTGGAAAGTTTCTCCCTATTTCCATTTGGGAGGACATTATTCAGATGGACATGACACATTTTGGATGTCAGGAGAGAATTAAGCTTGGTCTTCTTGCCAAATTCCTTCCTGGCAGATAATTTCTTACCTATTTAAATCCACCTCATATTAACAGAGCACATTTCTTTTAGCTCACATTCTGTCTTGCAGCTTTTGTACTGTTAAATATTATCCACTTTTCATCTCCTGTACAGCTTCTTTTCACCAAATTCAGTCCCAGGTTAGAGTTTGGGATCTGTATATGGGAATGGGAGCTCTGGGGGTCTCTAAAATCATCTGTGTTACTGCAAGAACATCAGTGCTACATAAAGGATTATTTTTAGTACTGGAGAAGTTTTTGCAGAGAAAGGTGCAATCCCACACAGAATGGGACCAGTCTGATGTCAAATTATTTTATGCCATTATGGCACACGACTGCATTATAGAGTAGCCCTTGTATTTTTCTATCTCCTCAGGAACTTTTATTCCTGCAATGAGGATCCTGCATTGACTCCAATGAAGACCCAGGCCCCTGTTGTGTGAGGCACCACAGCAACAGACAGTAAAAGGCAGTCCTTGTTCCTAAAGACTTTTCTATCTAAACAGACAAGACACTGCCAGAGATTTATCTTTTTTTCTTCAGTTTATAGCGGTTGCAAAACAATTTGGAGGAAGAATAAAAATTGCCATGAATAGGCTGTGATGATCCCAGCTGTGGGATGAATCCATATGGAGGTGGGAAACCCCAAGCCAATAAAAGCATCGAGGGGTATAATCCTGAACCAACTGAAGTAACTTGAGAACTCCTACAGACTCTGCTGGGAGCCAGGATTTCCCCTCTCAGTTCCCGTTTCACCAGGTGCCTGCCTGCATAACACAGTGCAGAGTTGCAGTGGCGTTTCCAAATTCCCTGGCCCTACAAGCAGAACTGCAGTGTGGCCCCGCTGCTCCCATCAGGGGGAGGAGCTCAGGCAGAGGCCGCTGCTGTCCCTGTGGCGGGGATGCCGCGGTGCCGGCTGAGCACAGCCCCAGCCCCGCTGTACCGGGCTCCTGCCCAGCTGCCTCGGAACAGCTTCCTGGGAGTGCGCTCACAGCTGCCCAGGCTCACTGGTCTGTCACCACATCACTGCCATACCACGGATATTAAGCTGAATGACTAATTATGGTCTACAGTACTCCATGGTCTCCAGTACAAGGGCTATTTAGGTGACAGTGAACTCCCAGGAGACACTGTGTTTTCTTGCTGCAAATCCTTTATGGGAGAAAGGTACAGCTTTCCCCCTCTAAGGGGAGGTACAGCTCATAAACAGACATATCCCCTGTTCTGATCTTGCTGATGTTCTATGTTATTATTTACCTAAATTTCATAGCTCCCCAGCCCTAACAGGAGACCCTAGTAACTTATTTCTTGTCTTTTGGAAGCAATGCAATGCACATTAAAGCAGAGGTAATAATGATTTAAAAGATGCAGGTCTCTATTCTGGACATTCTAACTATTCATGTAATATAATAGAGGTTTGAGTGATGCTTGTTTTGCACCCCTGAGTTTATCATAAGATTAACAGTCTTTATTATTTTGCAGAACAAGCAGTAGTGCCTCATCAAGGGTATAATCACCTCAGTCAAAAAACAAACAAGCTTTTACTTAATGTGCTAAAAATATAGTTGAGAAACCTTCGATCTCAAGCCGTGTGATAAAATAGACTGTGTTGACTGAGCAAATCAGCAGCTGCTGCTGTGCAGGCTCCTTCACCCTAACAATGCTTGCCTTTTTCTCTCCCCACCAAATTTAGAGATGATGTCAGTGTAGCCAACCCCAGGAGTTCAAAAATCAGAAGACAAACCAAAATAGAATCACAGCATTGATATCAAAGCCATGGCAGTTATTGAAACTGAAGCGTATGATTTAGGGGCTCAGCCTTTAGATTTTTTAATTCATAGGAGACAGTCTTCTCCCTTCCAGTCGTCTGCTCAGTTCTCCTGGCTGTCTGATATGCCCTATTTCAGAGTGAGAGACAACACAGGACAATGGGAAGCACAAAGGGTTGAGAATCTATTTAAAGTATATATAAAGATCATATCTCCACCATACGTAGAGCCTTAATCCTGCAAATACCTTCCCTGAATGCTCAACTTCATTCATACAAGCAGCCCCATGGAAGCCAGTGGGGTTCCTCTTGTACCCAAAATTTGTCCCTTATTTAATTTACTCTTGCACATCAGAAATGTTGGCCTGTGTCACAATACTAAGAATTAGCTAAGAATGAAGAGATCTGTTGCTCAGTTTTCCCTGTGATCTTGGGCAAGTCTTGATTCATTCTCTATCCCAGCTTCCTGCTCTTTAAAAAGGGGTAGAATTTATCTCTACAAGGTACTTGGAAGCCTCCAGACAAGAGATAATAAAATGCAGAAAATTAATACATTTTCTCTTTCTGATGTAAATTGATGTCTAACACAGCTGGAAAGAATGCTTAAAAATCTAAAGTATTTCATAATTAAATCTCCTAATAAAACCAAACTCCTGGAACTAGAGTTAATCCACCATGGATCAAATGTGACTGAGCAGCTGAGAGAAGCAGAGGATATTCTCTGTGCTGAGAAGACACACTTCTTATTTCACTCACTGGACCTTTTACACTTCAATGAGATAAACAGAACTCTCTCTAAAAAGAGCAATTGCTGGGAGCCAGGAGTAAATTCATATGGGAGTTTATCAAGATGTAAACTTTTAGTTTTATTTTTCCTACCCAAAATATCAAATTCCTCTGAATTTTAAATTAAAATTAATTGATCCTATTTAAAAATTTAGTCTAGACGTGAAGTCCAATATTTTGAAGCAGCAGCAGCATGTTGTGATGAAACAGCTTGTTAGGAAAGCACTCATTTAAAATAACAGGAGACTTCCATCTTTTATTAAACATTTGAAATTACTAAAAGATACTACCTTAGACTGGCTTAATTTAAAGAGGTAAACTAATGCATTTTGTTAATTAGACCATTAAAAAACTCATTTATGTGTAAATAAGTCTAGGTCATTAAATCATAATGTACAGTGTCAACATGAAACTTCAATCTTCAAACTTTCTGGTTATGTTAATTCACAGCCCTAAAAATTAATTAAAAATAGAATTAGCATCAAAGAATTTACTTGCCCCCTCCTGTTTCTAAAGAAAAAAGATGTAGTTGTTGTAATAAAAAGTGTTATTTCTGCTCAGTCCTCCACTTACACATTCTCTTTGTCTACAAGTCTTTGTTTAAGCTTAGAGGTACAACACCTATATGTGCATATCAAAGATCTATTTGAATATATTTAGAACACAGCAAAAAATGGCTATCTGTGATGTTGTCCCTAATTTTCATGATAGCAAGAACAAGTTATTGCAGTGAAATCACATATTGTGAATTAACAGCATAACAAGGCACATTGAGTCAAAAATCTTATTTGGCACAGCTGAAAAGGCAAGGCTAAAAGGTTGTCTTTGTTAAGGTTTGTGAGTATTACAGTTATAAAGTCACAGGCTCAATTGCTCACAGCTTTATGAAAAAGGAAGTGCTTAGATGGAAAACCTCTAGGAAATTTCCAAGACTCTCAGGCTGATTTAAGAACATACCAGGGGGGAAAAAAAGTAAAAACATTTTGGAAAGTTCAGTCGTTTCCAGGAAGAGAGTAAAAGCTGTCCAGTTTGATTCCAGAGAGATACTGGGAGAAACTGCTGCCAAGAGACTGAAGACAGAGGAACTGGAAATGGGCAGTGGAGTGCAGGAGAGAGAGAGGCTGAGTGGTCAGTGAGATGCTGCAGGAGAAGCCTATGGAGCCCAGAAAACTGAAAAGAACGAGACTGGACTGAGGGCAGAAAAGAGCATGAGAGATAAAGGTGAGGTGGAAGTGAACTAGTAACTACTGAAGATTATTGATTTTCCTTTTTATACCCTTAATGAATAGTTAAAATTGGTTTCTTTTCTAGATGCCTAAAATCAAGAGGATGCAGAAATGCCAGCTCTGTGTGCTCCTAACCAGGCTTGCAATGTTGACATAACACATGAAGGGTGGGGGGAAAGGAAGAAAGGTAGAACAGTGAAAATCATGTGAAGGCTCTAAGGAGAAGGGATAATTTTAAGGTAGAGCAGTGATACCAGGTGACCTGTAGTGAGTAATTCCCACTGCCAGGAATGCTCTTCAGGAATATTCTCTGCATCCAATACAAGACTGTATTTGCTCCCTCACTTAGTGACTGGTTGATATATGGACACATAAAAATTAGGGTGTTTAAAAATACATAAATAGTTGAATTGTTTTGAAACTTCCTGATCCACATGAGCATACTGCACTAACAAAGGACACAGTCTTTGCTTTACATGCAGACTGGATTCTTGCTTTGTAGAAAACAATCTGCCCAGAACTGAAAAGAATCTTTTCACCAAAGGACTGCATTAAATATGGTTGCTCCTGCTCAGATCCAATGTATGTAAATTACTTATGTTATACATGAAACCATATTACAGTTATATAGGAGAAGTGATTGTTCCCACTGTACACATTCTTTGGAGTTGTGTGACACATGCACAATCAAGCTTGACACAAGAAAATTCATCAAAGAATATTTAAAAATACCTTAGGGAGCCACTAACTTTTCTGATGGTTTTAGAAGGAAAACTAATTGCATCTGCACCATGCAACAGTTTTGTAAGGGTAGAGTTCATCAATGTTTTTACTTTTTTCTTTGGTAAACATTTACAAGAGTCTACTTAAATTGATTTAAAAAATCAGAAACGACTGAATGGTTTGATTACATTAAGGTTTCTTCCATTTTAGGTATTCCTACTTGCTCCTACTGACTTTCTGCAATATAAGCAATGCATAGAAATTCTTGACCTATCAAGGTGGCATCAGAGTGGATAATAACAGGTAATTATTCTCACAAAGACCTTGCACCTTTTTCTAAGACTTGAAATAAAACTAATTATATAAAACACTACATTGAAATCACTAAAAATTCTTCTGACATACATAATCAAGTTTTTTATACTAAACACTTTTGGTTTTAGTAAGACTATGAGGTTTCCATCTGTAATGGTATACACACTCTCTAAATGCATCCACACAACTACAGGAAATTCTGTAAGCTATCTAGATTACTGCTCTCTTGGAAATTCTCTTCATTAGTGTTCAGAAATGTGCAGAAATAACTAAATGAATATTTTATTCTGTCATGACTTATCCAATTATCTGGTGGGGCATTGTGACTGACAGGTTACAGTCAGTAGTCCGAAATGGTCAAATTTCACACTGCTTTGATGTTTTCTTAAGTGGCTTTCTCACAAAATGAACTAGATGGACAAAATTCTGTGTGGAGTCTGCTGGATTATATGATCTTGCTTTACAATATATCCATAAGAATATTCTGCTAAGGCCATTTAATTCCTTGTTAAATTGGAAACAACAATGATGCTACCAATCCATTTACACACCAAGTTCAAGTTTCTTATTTGGAACACTGTGGAGCACTTAAACTGGAAGTCTTTGTTCCCCTTGGACAGGTGAAGATTGATTCCAGTGGTCTCCCAAACAGACTAAAAATCAGGATAGCTGAGACTGACAACATTTCATTGGTATGAGCAAGGGAAGAGTCAGATTATTCTTTGCCAAGCTGTATGACTATGGAGCACCATCCTAATATTTCTAACTCTCTTCCCACTTCACTGTTGATATTGTGACAGGATTTGTAATACCATTAGGCTGTGTTGCCAAGAGCAATTCTTTTAAAGAGTGTGACACTGAATATAGGCTCTGGCAAATGATGCCTTCAGTTAGAAAGTATTAATGTGACAGAACTCTTCTCAAACCTTTTACAGAGAATATGTCTTGACCAAAAAGTGACAAAAGAGAAAATAGTGCTTAAAGCTGTGCAACATAGCACTGAGACAGGAAAATCTCTGCTGAAAATGCCTTTTTGTGCAAGAATTGATATCACTGTCATTTTTAGTAATGTAAATCACAAAGAACCATTGAAATCAGTGGGAACTACAGCAATATAAATCAGGTGTCATGAATAACAAAGTTGTAAGATATTGTTATTGGGTCACTTAGTTCTGCTCCATAGTTTTATTTTAGCTCTAACATTTATCAGCTTTGCTTGTCCATACTAACTCTTACTATCAAAATATTTTCTGCAGTTTGGCAACAATGGGTATTCTGGACTGGGTATTCACAGAGCAAGTAATAGAGAATTTGTCATAATGGGTCCATCTTCTTTTCTACAGCTCCTCTCATTCTTTATGTGTCTACTTTATATACCCATAAAATATCTGACTTTGAAATGTCAGTAAGAGAGAGCAAAGGGTGCTCCCTTTCCATCATATTTCTCTGACAAATGAGATTTGATCATTTGTATTATAGCAGCCACAGAGAGCATTAGCAAACACATTACCCAGCCCCATTGCACACAGACTGGTTATCTGCCATGGAAAATTACATGGGTTAATTGTTTTCTGCATTAAAAATTTTCTTTCATTTGTTCTAAATTCATTCATCCTAAATATCATGATGAATTTATTGCACTGAGCTGCCAAAAGCAGAATATACCCCCATCACTGTGTTCTGTTCCTGCAATTTCCTACTCTTCCCCCCAAAAAGCACTTTAGGATGAAAATCTCCATGGTGTGAAGTGGTAAATAATGCAGAGGAATGTCATTTTATACCTTTGGAATCCTTATAGTCTTTGAGATAGTCTGTATGTAAATCTTATTGTACATCTCATGAGCTCTGTCACCTTCATATGAGCATTCACAGTCAGTCTATACACCAGTTGTCTTGACCAAAATTTTGAGGAACTCTTATTAAAAATAGAAACACAGCTCTTGAAAATGATCACTGTCACATCATCATGATGTCATGAAAGGAGAACTAAAATAAATGTGGACTTTCACATTTCTAGATAGTATATTGTCCTCACTAGAAACTCAGCCTTTTTTGCTGGTTTGGTTTTTTTTTGTTTGTTTTGGTTAGTTTTATTTTTTCTTGGGGTGGGGGTGGGGCACGTTTGATTTTTTTTTTTTTTCTCTGTTCATTTGTTAGTTAAAGAATGCCCCACAATGACATAGTGCTATTTTCCTGGGGTTTTGTTCCTCTGGAAATAATTTTGTCTAGTAATAATTTATAATCTCTAAAAATACATCTCCATTTGTGATCCAGTTTCTATTATAATGCTGCTAATTTATGGAATTAGCATTACTACTGATGAAATTTATAATGCTGTATGTGATTATTGCTTCACTAATCACTATGTATTCCACTGCTGGCTGTATTCGAGATCATTAATACAGTATATGTATAAACATTAAGCTTAATGGAGTTAAATGATGATATGGAAAGGCAGGATGGCTAATTAATGATCACACAAACAATTAGTACCCTTTCTTACTAATTCACAAGCTGTTCTATGAGAAACTAAAGCCTTGCAGGGCAAAATTCAGTGCATCTCCTAATTACAAATAAGCTAGGGACTTGTGAAAGCACAGTCTACCTCTTAACCTTCTGTTACTGTAGACTGGTTTTAAGCTTCTCAGCAAGATTTTTCCTGGTCAGAAAGTAATTTAAAAGAAAACCTTTTCTACTATATTTATTGGTCACCTTTAAGTGAATATTTGACTGATGGGACCTAGTCAAGTTTTACATTTGAGAGACACTTAATGAAACAGTCTTAAATGGTCCATAATTGGTTTGTGTGAAATGTTTGTGTTGGTACTTAGTGCAGGACTGAATTTCGGATTAAAGGCTTATTTCTAGTAACCCTTAACTCATGCTGAGTATCCCTCTCTCCCTTGTGCATAGTCTCACCATAAACTGATATTGTCAGAGTAATTGTCTTTCTCTGTTCTACAATTCTAAATTTTTTTCTCTGCAGTTTTTATAAAAATATAAAAATAATCTCTTTTTCTAGATCATCTAAATCTTTGGATTGATTAAATTAATACTAAATTAATTCTACCATAGGACAAGCTATAAAAACATCTGTGTGAATTAAAACCTTACGTTCACTGTTTCCATCTTATATATAGACTTCAAAATAACAAGTTGTGTCTTCCCAAAGATATGGTTCAGTCCTGTTACAATGAGGAAGACCTGTTGTGAGGCACAGAATTTCAAGCAGTCCCTGTCACAAAATGATCAATGCACTGACAGAGAATTCCATGGCAAAAGTTCCTTTGAAAGTCATCATAAAGCACCATCCTTCCCCTTTTAATACAAGACAATGTCCATTATGACCAAAATATTGAGTGATCCACCATTCAACAGTTTTCTTGCAAATCACTTTTACTAATCAATACCAAGAACCAAATTAATTAAAGCTACACTGAGTAGCTCTGGAGTTTCACATATGAGTACATTTAAGTATCCTAATGATTCATCATTCAGTGCTTTTCATTAACTGAAAATGGCTCCATAACTTTCAGTACCTAGAAAAGTCCAATAATAATTTTAGGGCTTTGGAGGACAGTGCTGGCTCTTTAGGAACACATAATAAGAGATACAACACTGAGGTGTCTAATGGTGCACAGTCATCTTCAACATCTTCATCAAACCTGGGGTTTCACTAATGGGGTACTGCTGAGTCATCCAGGCAATGGGCTTGGCCAAATAGTGACTTCCACAATTAAAACAAAAACATTTTGATTACACTATTCAAATTAATTCCAGGAAGATATATTAGGCATAGTATAGCAGGCATATACTCAGAACACCTGGAAAGTGTTGCTTTTCTACTGCCCCTTGGGCACGAATCAACTGGCAGCCAAAATACTAGTAATTTAAAAAATTGTTTTCATATGTTTTAATAATCTATGGATTATTATGGAGTCTTTCAAACTACTTACATATTAAGCACAAATGTTTAAAAATGTTTAAAAAAATGTTTCATATATCTTCCAGGGACTCCTTCTGCAGGTGTTCTTGATGAAGAAGCTTATTTGGTAAACTAAAAATAGCAACAATTAAGTTGTGCTCCACAATTTATGGACAAAAAGAAAACCATACAAATGTAATGTAACAAAACCAAACATGAGGATTAGGACATGGAGCTGTGTTGGAGACTGCTACCTGACTGCACGTGTAAATATATAAATAAAATATGAATGACTGGAGTAAAAACAAGAAGTCTATTATTTACTATTCATTTTCAATTCAATGATGATAACAGTGATAACTACAATTTGAAATGCATTTTATTACTTGAGTAAAGTTTAAATAACTACTTTATGGTCATCCTTCTACTAATTCACTAACTGATTTGGACAAATTTCATTTCAATATGAACCTTGTCATTTGATATATGCCACAGAGAGGAAGAAGAGAAAGAGTTGAGGAAATATAAATGTCTCATTTTGAAGAATTATAACTAGCTCTTCCAGCAGAACGTGTCATGATTAAGTAGTAATGATCACTTTGAACCATTACTCTGTGTGCTCATCTGCCAGCAGAGATTTAAGCCACTTTCATGTCATGCAATGCTAAATTATTCTGGTAATTCTATTAGTGCTTTATTTCCCACATAACTCCACTACATTCTAGGAAAAATAGTTCTTCTCACTCTGAATTACAAATCTAAACACTCTTGTATGGTTTACTTGATTGAATATGATAGTCTATTATGTAAAAAATCTACTGAGAATTTTTATTCAGGTAATCATTGACCCAACTGATTTAAATGTTTCAGACAGAGCTGTTAATGTCTCCTAGGTCAGTGCAGATGCTCTGCATGTACTATTAACTCATAAACTAAACCCCTCTTTGAATCTGCTTAAAAACTATTAGGAAAACTGAAATTCCTTTCCTGGGGAATTCCANAAACCTGAATACTCTCATAAAAGACTTAAATAGACTGATATGACAGGAGATAGCTGAGGAGCTGAGTAAATCACTCTGGAAATTTCACCTGGTTTAAACTCATTCTGTGCTAAAGACAACTGAAACTGGCTGAAGTTTTGGAGGTATTCAAAGACATGATTGTGGGATATGGGAGTATAGAAAAAATTCTCTCACCACTTCCAAGTGTGATTCAAATATCCCAAGCCGCAATTCATGGCAATTGTCCCTGTTTATTTAATCCATTGAGAAGAGAGTGACTGAGGAGCAGCCTGAGCAGAAGGGAGCAGACATATATAATGTAGCCCAATTTGGGATTTGCCTTATTCTTGCTAAGGGGCACTGGAAGCTCGTGTCAGTCTTGCTTCACTCCAAACCCTTCCCAGCAGGGCTGGCTGTCTCTTGGCCAACAGGTTCCTGATCTATATCTGTACAACTGTTTGTGCTTTGCTTTCCTCATATTTATTAAGTTTATGTCAGCCAGATTCTGAAGTTTTTCCAGATCCTTCTGCACTGATGCAGAGGCATTTTGCTATGTCCCACCCCTATTAGGTATCATCTGCAATTTGGCCTACTGTCTATTTACCTGCATCATCCAGCTGACTGACAAGGACATTTGATATAAACAGGACTTTCTAAACCTCCTAAAATGAACTAATGTTCATTTGTTGTCTGTATTCAGCAAAAATCAGAATCAAAATCTTTTGTGTGTAAATTTATACCACCCAATACACACATACGAATTTCCTATTTATTGTACACCATCGCCACACACAGACAAATAAAACTTAATGAAAATTTTGCCCATTTATAGGGTATAATCCTCAGATCCACCGAGATCAATTCTGGGGCAATTCTAGGCATGTCATGATGTACAAAAGAGAAGCCTGGTGAATAATACTGTAGGGAAAAAAAAATATCTCTTTTCCTCCAGTTTAGGCAGAAGGCAAGGAGGCATTTTCAGCATTGTAATTTTGGAGACAGGTACCTCAGATCCACCTGCTTCCTGAAGCTTGCCAGACCACTGCAGTTATTTTGCACAATTCTGTCACTTCAGCAAGCCAGCTTGCAAATCCTCCCTGTTGCACCTTATGTGGACACACCTGCCCAGTTCAATGTCAAGCACAAAACAGAACAATGAGGGTTTCCTGTAGTCAAAAATAAAAAAGGACTTAAGCTTGAAATGTCTGGCTTTAGAACACCTTCCAAGATCTCTCTAGTGGCTATCTCAAACTCTAGCAAAGTTTTGTTTCTTAAGAAATTATTTTATAAAAATAATTTTTAGATAGCAGGAAAATGGGAAGAATCTACATCTACTTAATCCATTTTAGTTACCAGTAAGCATTCATTAATATTGAAACATGTATTCAGCATTCTTTTTCCAGTCTTACATCTTTTACAAAAGACATATATATTATATGCTGAGAAATATCAAGTTTCCTTATAAATGAAAATTTTAATAGCCAAGCTGTAAGTCTCAGACCTAAGGAGTTATAGACCAAACAGACCTTTCCCACAAACACAACTTCTAAAATAAAACAAATATTATCTAATATAAAATTGCATCTCATGCATTAAATGTATATTAAAACCGCATTTTAAGGCTTTCTTTTTCTGTAAGTGGGAGATGTTATGAATAACAATCCATAAAATCCTCTGAATTCAAAAAACGTGAATTACCTAAAATTTTCATTTATATCTTTCATAGTGCTCAAACACACTGAACAGTGATAGTAGTAAAACACGACTAGCAAACCATTAGAATTAACTGAAATAAAATTCGATATTTTAAAAATCATTTAAAAGGATAATACTTCTCCCCATAGATCTCTTTACAACAATTTATGTAAGCTAAACAAATGTAGCTATCTTCTGAATTACTACAATTTCTGTTCCATAAACTGACGTGTATGTAAATTTCTCTGAAAAAAAACACGTGACATCTGCCCTTTAATGTGCAGGAGAATTTAATAGTTTCACCTTAAGAAAAAGAGACTCACTAACATTGACCTTATCCTTTTTATCGTTAGATATCTTGGGGAAAGAAAATGAAACAACACAAATAAAATATAATCTAGTGGAAAACTAAGCATCTTTAAAAATACTGCCCCAATAGATCTTAGTTTACAGTGGATCAGTAGTGCTTAAGGATGAAGACAAGAGCAAGCTATAAACTGCTTCAATAAAAGCCAATTAACCCCTGCTTGCTGCTGCAGCCCCTCTGCCAACTGTGCAAGGTGCACCAGAACTGTGGAAGTCCAAGTATTAAGCAGTTAAATGAACACTGCCAGAATAATTACCCACTGAGACAGTAACAATCACTAATGCATACGCAGAACCAAATCTTGTGCTCGTTTGTGACTTTCAAAAACATGATGTATAATACAACAGAAGCTGTTTTCCAGCCATCTCCCACTAATATCCCCAGGCTGGAAGACCTCTGGAAATATATAAATCAGGCCTTTTTTAGGTTAGGATATGGTACACGAATGATGGAAACTTCTTCCCTTAAATTAACCCAACTCAGTAAAGAAAACCAAACTTATGGAGTCAGAGATGACTAGAAAATATTTTCCTTGTTAGAATTTTAATGTGAAGGTATCACTTCTGTTCATTAAAGTTATTGAACTGGAATGCACTGCAAGAAAGCTAATGGTTTCAGTAAGTGTTTTTGAACTGCTAACTTTTGTTTAAAGATCAGCCAAGTAGCATAAAGTGCTTTGCTACACAGCAATTAATTTCAGGTGTGTATCACTTCCCACAGTAATTCTACACCTTACATTTGCAAAATGTGTTTTCAGAAAGTCATGGCTCTGCCAAGCCTGATTCTGATATAGATTTTACTTCATGAAATTCCCACAAAAAACCTGAGCTATGATGGCACTATATTCTTTCAGTCACAAGTAAATTATCCCCTCTTCTAGACACAATACAGCAGTGATTTAATTTTGTACAGCACTACTATACAACAGAAAGTGGAAATAAATAAGTCTACAGGATGAATTGGTTCAGACAGAATTGCATTACATAGCCATCTGATCAGGGTTTAAGAGCTGATTTATTGCCATGCATTGTCTACACATAGCACCTAGTTTGGAATATGTTTAAAACTCAGGGAATTCCCTACCTGTAGTTTTGAGTACCTTAAATTTGCATTTCATCTAATTTTAACCACTTTCATCCATAAAGTATTCTCTGATTTAGTCTGGATATTGGTAGTGTGCTACTTGCTGAGTCACTCATTTTCCCCTTCAGCAGACTCCTTGATTTCCATTTGCATTTTCATCTGTGCCTTCTCCATTGTGTTCTCTGATCAGTCCTGGATTTGGTAATACACATAAATGATATGCTATTCTATAAGTTACCTGTAGTCTGAATCTAGCCTCTTATCATGCCTGAAAGAGTCCATATGGAGGCAACAGAACCAATTTAAGTATTTGTTTCTATGTTTTGAAACAGTCCAATTCTTCTTCACTTTACTAAAGGCTGATGAAAATTCACCACTGATGCCTGAAAATGAAATGCACAGTCATTAAGTTGTGATGTTACTGGAAACACCACAGCACCCACAGTCTTTGCAACTAAATATATACAGTAGAGCAAACAGACAAGGAGACTGCAATTAAAAGAGGTTAATATTTTGTTGGCTCTTGCTAATTTAACGCTCACTACAGCAACAAATAGAAGACTCTCTTGCCTCTGCTCCCTCGCTGTTGAGATAGACAAGTCTCAATTCTCAAATACACAAGAATAGTTTGTGACTCACTTAGGAAAGTGAATGTGAATGAATTAATCTGGTGGGTATTTCACTCCTACAGAACTCAAACACCATACTCTTCCCTTAGATGTTTCAACATGACCCCCATTTAGATCAATGGCACGTTATGTGTTTGCTACTTAGATCAATGACACCACATAAACGTAGCTGAAGGAATCAATTTCTTGGCACTTCTACACTTATTTCACAGAGTTAATGAAACATAACATAACAGCAAGCTACATTCTGAAACAAAGAGGTAACAATTTGGAGCATTTTCACTAAAAATCACAGATTTATCCTTCACTGTATGAAATACAGTAAAGTCTTTTCCCTGACTCAAGTCCTGGTCCTTGGGATCCTTTCTTTGGAGTCTATTCCAGATTTATTCACTGCTGGTCATTAATGGATAATTATTGTGCCCATCAGTATTTACAACCACTACTTTTTCTGATGCAGATACACCTCTCTGTAGTTTCATCTTATACCAGAGAATTAGAATTCTGCCTGTTACAGAATTAGACAGCAGGTTGAGAATTCATTTTCCTTGGCCTCACTTCAGATTAATTTGACCCCCAAAAATTCAGAAATACTGTGAAGACTAGGAAGGTGTTAATAAATCCAGTACAGTAAACTTTGACATGGTAGATTAGCTTTTTTCTCAGTCTAAATGTAGAGGCTAAAATGATGCTCTGTGTAATACTTGCACAGGTCTCAGAAGGGAATAAGGTTGTAATTAAAAGCAGCATGTGACCTCTGCAAGAAATAACAGCAGAAGCAGATTTCTGCAAACATTAAGATTGTAGTAGGAACAAAAAGAAAAAATATTTTTAAAATATCTTGTATCATCCTATTATTCTATTTTTAGAAGAAATAAGGCAGAATGTATGTCTGGAAGACTGAGAATTTTAGCCATGCACTTTCTCTTGGGTAGAGATTTCTGGTGAAAACTTTGAAGATGCTTTTGCACAAGTTGTGGCAGATGATTGGGAATATAAGGTCTGGTATTTAAGACAGTCTCAAAAAAGTCATCCTTTCAGACACTCTAATTTTTACACACCTGTTTGCCTTCAGGACACACTGTCAGGGGTTAGAAACTTCTAAGTCCTTCCTGAGTGACATGCAGTGTATCTTCATCTTCTGTAGACTTCTCCAATAAACCTGGGATTCAGCACAAACCAGGAGAAGCTTGTCACATCCTGGCTCATGCTTGCTGCTCCCTGGCATACAAACCATGGCTCCCCACATCACTGCCAAGGCTGGGACTGTTCCTGCTGGGGCTGCACAGGCAGCAGAGGGAACTCTCTGGAGCAATGGGGAGTTCCAGCCCCACTGCAGGCAGGGCAGGAGTTTGGCTCAGACAAGTCACAGCCACGAGCTACAGGAGTGAAGGTAGCTCAGTACAGAGCTGAGCAGAGACAAAATGGCAGGCAGGGCAGGCATAGAAAGCAAGAAAGATACAAAATGAAAATACTGTGTAAAAAATGCACCCCATATTTTGGAAATCAGAGTAATATTAAATCGTATGGGAATGCAACCAAAGAAGCTGACAAAACATAAGCATTAAAAAGGAGAAATTTACAGTTTCTGGGTTTTGTTCCTTATTTGCTGTATCTAAAGTCTTTCCTTATAAATGTAACGTTCTTGTTCATGTTGACTCTACAAAAGTGCTGCATTCTGCCAGCCATTCTGTTAAGCTTCTGTGAGAGATTTGTAAATTAGAAAAGGTGAGGAAACAGGATAAAGAAACAAACCTGTCTCTGTTTTTTGTACTACAGTCATTTCCCCTTAAACTAGAAGATTTCCTCTATGTTGTGCATTTGGGGACAACACCAATAAAGTAAAGAGTTAAAGGATGAAAATAGATTTTGGAGAAAATCTAATTTGGTAGGGTATCAAGTAATACTAGATGTTTTTTTCAAAAAGAGAATAATTTTATTAATTGCCAATGTGTTTCAGGGCACAAACTAGATTTCCAATGGAAATTTTTAAGGACTTTAAAGAATGAATTCTTTGCTTACTCTTCAGTACATCTGAAGTCAAAAAGAAGGCAAAAGAATCCAGCTATTGGCATCAGGGCTAACAACCAGAATCATGACTTATTTCCCCCAAGAGACATATGAAGAGTAGCAAGAAAAATGTATTCTCTATAGCACAGTGGGATGACCAAGCATAATTAGCAAAGGACTATATGGAGACAGTTCCATTTAATGTTTAATAAATCTTATCTTCAAAATATTCCTCTAGTAGCTGTACCCAAAAGATGCTGCTAGCTGCAATTTTGGAAATTCTTTTCCTTAGGTGCCATTTCTGAAAACAGTAAGGTCTTTGATACTGAGGTCTCACTGCTGCAGTTGTGATGCTTAGAGAAGGATTTGAACCAGCCCTACAATTGCTAAGGTTGCAGTGTCTGTGGGGACTTAAATGAGTGCTTGTAATTTGTTTAGAACACAGCACTGTGACGATACAGATGTGTCTATGGAAATTCTAGGAAGTCATCTGGATCAGATTGAACCCAGGGGAGTCAGCTGAGGTAAACAATATTTTTTTCTTGGAAAGCCCAAACATTTCCTAAACAAGATAAAGTAACTTTGTTATAATCAAGGAAATCTGACAGTAATGATAGATAGGGTCATACAAGCACCCATCCATGGGTTTCCAGGTGTAGGGAGAAACGTTACTGGTAGTAGGAAACACACTTTCCAGATAACTGGGATGCAGATTAACGGTGTTGATTAACTCACATGTATCAATGGCAAATAGAAAATTGTTTCCAGCAGCCAGCTCAAGGGAGGGAAATTGATGACAAGGTGGTGAAGGACAAAGTGAGCTTGAGTCATCCCCAACACCACATATGGATGTGTTCCACTGAGAGACCCTCAGAAGTTTTTTCTGCACCTTTCTCCTTGAGATATCCTATAAGCTGATTGCAGAATATGCCCCAATTGTCAGTGGAGAGCTACATTTTTAGAACATAGGAAAATGGTTTTTCAGCCTCTCATCAATTGTTTTCTCCTACTGATTTTGTCTCAATTCAAGGGGAATGTATCCACAGGATCAAAGCAAATGATTAGCTTTGTAAAATCTCTCAGATTGCTGAATCCAGCTGGTAAGAGTAGTAAAACAATTCTGTGTCAGGAAGTAATTTGGATTCCAATTTTACAAACACGTTCTCTTGTTTTATCTACCTTTTTTTTATTTATTTGTATCTAATTTAAAAAAAAAATGCTCCTTCAGAATTAAGAATTTGGGAATAAGTTAAAACGTTCAGGGTAGGTAAAAGCATTTCTACCAGGAATGCCTTGTGTGCTTCTTTTTCCCAACTTTTACATAAATAAATTCACAGAAAGTCTGAAAAAAAATGTTAGGTCAAGTCTTTTTCTGTAGATTGAACTGTTGCTACAATTCTGCTACAGGTTTGTACACCTGCCATTTTTAGGTTTTCTCTTCCCAAAAACTCAAATTATAGCAACCATTTGGTTTTAGCTGCACAAGTTTTAGAACTACAAAACCAACAGACCTTAGTGGATTCTTTTGAAGCAGGAACAGTTTCCAGCATGATGGAGAGCCAGTGGCAAAAGCAGCCAACTTGTCACTATTTGATAGCCAGTGAAGTGATGAAAGCAACACTTCCAGAAGATAAAACTTTATAAACAGGGATGACTTGGTATCTCCCAATATTAAACTAGATCTGATTAATACAAGAGAGAAAAACACAAGATCAAATCTCTGCATTTTTAGATAAAAGCAGAATGTATCTGAATGGGAATACAAGATGAGAAAATCGTTTTCCTGGTTGATCAGAATGGAGAAAAGTAATGAAGTCATTAGCTTAATTATGGAGCAAAACTAGATAAGGAAATAACTAGTGAATATGGAATTTAATACTAGCACATATAAGCACTGCTCAAAACAGTGCTTCAGAAAAGATTTTTGAGGACTATCAAAATGAGATGTAATGGGGAGTCATCTTTTTGAGAAGATCCGAGAGAGCCCCAACAGTGCACCAGGAATTCAGTCATGTAAAATCTCTGACTCTGCACCCTTTGGTACAAATGTCACTCCTAGAGAAGCCTGTATGGAATTACATATGAAAAGAAAATACAAATGGCATTTTATTGAACTCATTTGAGGATAAACTCTGAGAAACCAAAGATGAAATGGTAGGTTTGTAAGACACCTTTTCCCTCCATATATTTTTGTGAACTGTGGGACCCATCCATTGTATAAGTGGAAATTAGATTGTGTTCCTCTGTAATGAGAACTCTGTTCAGGGGAAAAACCAATGCATCTTTTTGTGAGGAAGCCCTGTGTCAGCCTGATCTTATGTCTCCCCAGTTCAATAGAAATGATGAAGATACTGTGCCATGGATTAGCCAGGAACAGCTAGCACAGAAGTCTGGTTTTGTGACATGAGGGAAAGGGAAACCTTTTTACTGCATAACAGTTTGGAAGAAAAATCTGCAAGGATCTGTAACCTCACTGAGTTCTATTTCCTGCCTGTCTTCTCTCCCCTTTCATCATTTATATGCCCCTTCAAAGCAAGGCTTACAGGCTCTGTTTGAGTAATGCTTATTATGGCCTGATGAAGTTGCTTTATAAAGTGAGATAAAAAGGAGAGAATAGCAGAGGTTACTGAGATGGCTAGATAGGCAATTATTTCTGTTCATATAACTAATCTTGCACAGTAAGTAATCTTCAAAAAACACCATTTACCTAAATTATCTGAACCAATTAGCAACATGAATATTTGCTTAAACTAATCTAACAGAAAGCTTGCCCCTTAAAAAAAATAGAAAATATGTTCTTCATATACTGTCCTCAGACATACCCACTATTTACATTATGTAGCCACTCTCCAGGGAAAATCAAATCTTTAGAAGTTATCTCTAGAAAACTAGCAGGTTTTTATTTTACCCTTCCCTTGGGTCAGTCCCTGGATTAGCACTGGACTCTGCAGCTTCAAAGACTAAAGAGCTGACAGAATCATCTTTAACATCATCCTCCTCTACATCTGTATTCATTAGGAAGTTCTACACCTTGCAAATTTCTGTTTTCACCCATCTAGAATAGTTAGAGGCAGAGAAATAATATGATAAACTATAATTTTATTTTCTACTAGTATATGAAATTTTATGGGTAGCCTATAATAACACACCTAATAAAATCTACCATAATAAATGACAAGATCATACAACATTATTACTGACCAAAGGCAAGAACCAATAATTTCCCTTTTAGTCATTTGGTAGGTCTATTATCAGTTTGGTCATGCTGAGTACTTCAAGAATGCTTTATTCAGACATGCACTAAGAAATTCTGACTGTTTTTTCACAAAGATCTTATGAGCCATTATTTTCACATAGCTATTTATTTTACTATTTAGAACAAGTAATGAAGAATGTAATTTATCTGATCCCAAAGAAGCTTTTCATGCTCCTTTTTCTTGCCACTCTGTATGGCCACCTACAAGAATACAGGAGGTGAAAGAGGGCATCCAGAACAAAGACATATTTTCAGAAATCTATTTTATAGGCCTAAGATAGCTGGACAGAGAGAACAGAGGCAGTAGCAAGTTGTGCTCCACCACCTTAACTGGGATTCCTGCTGCCAGTTGGGACTGGGGTCACCTTTAACAGCCCCATGGGCTGTTCATGAGCTGTACAAGGCTTGGAAATCCCAATCCTGCCTCTCTGGCTTTTTAGTTTTCTAAAGCATTTTGTCAGTGAAATTTTCCAGTGTAATGCTGATCCCCTGACAAGAAGCCTAAATTCGGTTTTGTTTTTTTTTTAGTGAGTAAAGATCATTCACCTCAGCACTGTAGATTTTGTTATAAATATTACAAAGCCCAATATGATCCTTGAAATACTGAGTTCAATACTAAGGATAAGTTACAGTGATGTAATTTCCTGTCTCAAAGTTAATTTACTTTTATTCCTATCATTAGCATTTGTATTTATACATGTTTTCATTTTGTAGAAGCTTTTGCAGGAAAAGTACAGAAGTTCTTTTTTAAGTCAAGATCTATATTAAGATCTCTTAATACATCTTTTTTTGGTCATCTCAACATCAAAATATTTAAGATGCTTATTTATGGTCTGATTTTCCATCCCTATATTTAACTGGAAGAATCACAGTTGCTGCATTAACCCAGAATCATGTGAACTGGCTCATAAAAATGGATGGCATGACCATATCTGGAATTTACACAGGACCCTATTCAATAAAGCATATTCTGCCCTTACTGTAATATCATCCTCCAGAGCTTTAAAGTCTTTCAAGTGGAATAAAGATGTTGCTATAATGACAGTGAATGTAATGAGATTAAATGTAGTTGGGAGTCAAGGTAAATGGCCTTACATCAGAAAGAATGTAGTAACACAGATCCTTATAATGAAGACAAAGGATATTACCAGTACATTTTTGCTACATTTCTTTGGCAAAGCAAGGCCACAGCAGGACATGCTATGAATTCTGTGTTCTTTTCAGTATTTTACATTTAATAAAACCTGCATGCTTTTAGACATGAAGGAATAACTAAAAAGAAGGATCTTCAATAAGCATTGAGATCTGTGTTAGCAATGGTAACATCCATAAAAAACCTGACAGCCTGTTTTATTTGGGAATTAAAAGAATTTAATATAATAAATTGCTTTACAACTGGGATAATTTTTTGCTGTTAAATCAAAATAATCACAGGGGAGAATTCAAGGCCCATTCTGAGTCTGTCCAACAAAGGACATGCACACAGGTTTGCCCTAAGCTTGCACATTATTATGCAGACCTTTATTCCAATAGTGAAGCCCAACTGGTTCTAGAATTTACTTTGATTCTATTACTTTTAACATTTCTGAAAGAATTTATTAATAATGTTGCCCTATTTAACTTGAGATTCTACCTTTCAATATGTGAAATTAAAAGAGATGCTCAGGAGTCTTATTTATCACAGAGGTCAGCAAGGTCACAGACTTATCAAGCAACTAGGGATCTTTGAAATAATATTAGCTTTTATGTTAGCAATGTCTGTCTTAAAGTGTGAACCTAGACTGGGAAATAAGCAATAAAATATGACAATACAGGGTTCTGAAAGGTAAGATCATTTCTAGCTTTAGCAAGTCAGGTACTAGTGGTTTGTCATAGCAATATTCATCTATTTACATAGGCAACATAGTAAACAGAGCTTCCACAAAAACTTTGAGGGTTTTTTTGCTCTACTTATTTATTTTATCTATTAAAATCAAAAGCTGCTGAAGATGAGCTTTTTCAAAAAAAAGTAAATGGACTTAAAAGAGAATTTGACATCAATATCCTCTGGTTAGCTTTAAAACATAAACCCTAAAATCATGAAGGCCCACATTTCTGAAAGCCTCAGATGCAATACATTCCCTAGAAATGTACCAATGGTGGTAGATGAAAATTAGCTCTCTCTGTCTGTGGGTCGCTCTGTAGGTTTTTATATGTGCAATGTCCAGGAGATTCACACAGTAAAATCCCAAGGGATTGCAGGTGGATTGCTGCAAATCCACCTTAATCAGTCCTGTAATCTATGTGCCTAAATATCCTTTCCCATCCACCTGATTAGAAAGCAAGTTTTTGGGTAGACTTCTCTTACTCAGCTGAAATAAAAATGGAAACAGCAGTATCAACATAAGCAAAATGCACAGTGGAACATGTGCATTGCATGGCAGGCATTTATTTAGGAGCTTCTTTTTAAATTAGCAATATGCTAATGTTTATGATTTTTTCAAAACACCTTAATTACTACATAAAATTATTAGATTGTGAAAGGAAAGCAATAAAAGAGTTTAGCCTTGACAGATTATAGTCTCCTACTTCTGCTGCAAGTATGGAGGAGCATGAAATGAAAACCTCACATTCAGATATTGCACAGGGTAAAATCACCAGCACCAGCTAAGCAAACTGCTTTAAAGTCCTGATGCTGATGTCATCTTCGGTTAGCAAAGAAAATAAACCAGCTCAAACCCTTCCACATTTCTGTCTTTTTGATTCCACCTTCCACAAAGCAGATTGGAAGGTTTCTGTATTTTGATAACTGCAAGATGCCACAGGAATTTGTCCTACCTATCCAGCCAGAGCACCCATAGGTCATTATGGACTACACTGGTAACAGAATGAAGGGCAATTCACCTCAGTAATCACTCAGCAAATCCTTCTCTCAGTCTTGGCAGAGCTTACAATTCACACAGCTTTCTTTGGCCCTGCCTGCTATTGAATTTTTGATAATCCTAACAAAAGCCAGTTTATTCTGTCTTCTCAGAATTGACATCACTTTCTTAAGGTTAACAAACTATTACTCTGTTTAACTTTCAGTAGAGCTGCCTTATTACAGAATTTGTGGTGGCAGACAAGATGTTTAGTTGCATTGGTTTTCTTGTCAATGACATGAGACCTGTGATGGTAACTTGGCATGGCTAATGTTACTAAAACCAAGGCATTTTGAGAGGAGAAGTATAATAAAAGTGTTAAAGCTCAAGTGGACAGAACCTTCAGCACCTTGTAGGCAGCTAAAAAACCCTAAACAATGTCCTGTTCAAATAATTTATCCAAATATCTTACAAATATTGTCAACACATTACAACCCCAGCAAAAACAAGTTTGACTTTTATAGCAGCACAGGAGTCCTGAAGTCCCTATACAGAAAGCACTTAGTATGAAATTAACTTGCAAAGCCCAAGTTCTCTATCTTACTTGAGTCTTCATCAAAATTGCTCCTGCAGAGACCCTCCTATTTTGAAATTTTATTGCGATCAAAGCAAATTGAAAGAAATGAGATTACGAAAGCTTGGCCCACTTCCAATCCATGTTCAAGTGACATCAAGTACTACAGTGTTACAGAGCCTGAAGAGGGTTTTTGCAGCAGTGTTTATATCATCTTCTGTAGAGAGCCCTTACTATTTGCAGTCTTTCATAATAAACTTTATACTTTGAAGCTGTAAATAAGTGTAGGTAAGTGTTAACAATGAAAGAACAGCACAATTTAGGAATTCAAAGATAGAGTCAGATGCTGTATATACAAGAAGCTCTGCACTAAATATTCAGGTGATGACAGCAAGGGAGAGAAATTCTGCCCATCATTAAAATTACAGATGAAAAAGAACAGAGTACAGCTGTAGCAATAAAATGTTTCTTGAGGAGTGAGGATCTGAGAGACACACCTCTTACTTGTTGGAAAAATCAAACTTTGTAGAAGCTCTTTGGAAGGGATAACACTTTAGCTCAGAACTAAGTGCAGGATTTCCTCTACAGCTTGCCTTTCTCTCCATATGGCTCTTGTCACTCCTCTCTGAAAACTCTTCAGAAATTTAATTTAGCAATACAAACATTGGGAAGGTCAGAAGGGGGTATTCTTCTGGGGTATTCTTATTTCTAATTTTTGGTTATTTCTCAGAAGCCATGGCAGTAGTGATCAAACAAAAGTGAACATTATGTTAGACAAAAAGAGAGGTTGGAAGTGACTTTATTTGTACCACTAGTGTCTGCATCTAAGAAGATTTCAGCAAACAGAGCCTATTATTACTCTGTTCCAACTGATTAAATGCTTTAAAATCCTGGCATGTTTTTCTATTTTGTAAGTAGGAAACAGCAGTAATATTTTATGCCATAAAAAAAATAAGATTCAGAAAGCCAAGTCTGAGACTTATTGGGAAACCAGCATGTGGAATAAAAATTGCCGGTATTCATCAGTTGTGTTTTAAAATTACTTTAGGGGAAAAAAAATTTAAAAGAAGAGAAAGAGAGATTTAGTACCTCCTGTGTTGCCTGACGCAAGTCTAGAATGAAGTGACTCATTTGTGTGTTTTCTTTCTTTTGAACCTGGTGAGTGTTTGTTCCCATCTCTGTTCTCACAATCATCAATGCTATCTCCACTTTACTGGAAGATGTACATTTGGAAATCCATGATTTTCCTCCTTTTTTGTTTTTCCCTGTGCTGGTAGTAATTCTCATAAAATTCTCGTAAAATAAGCAAGAAAAGTAGTAAGAAGAAATCTCTCTTCTTTCACATACAAAGAAGAAAGCTTTCTTGTGGGAAGATCTCACACTAATCCTGGCAGGGCTTCAGTAAGCAAAGCTCAAGGAAGAGACAAGCAGGTTTGGAAGTTGTCTGTTGAGTAAAAGATTGGGATAGTTTAAATTATGAACAGACAGGATAAACACCTATGGGAAAGGGTAAAAAATATGGCACGGGGGTGTTCCTGGTGGCAGCAAGGCAAGGGTTCAGTAAGACACATCTATAAAATAGCTTAAGCCTTCTGAAGGCTGGTTCTTTCCAGCGTGCTCTGTGCGTCAGAGCAGGTGAGACCCACAACGGGTTCTGCAGGATAAAGTACTCTCAGGAAACACCTCAGTAAGGGTCAAAGGAATCTTCATAATATTCATGAAAATGAAATGGGGATTTGTAGATCTCACTCTGAACATTTGAATTCCTTCAGCTCTGTTGGATTCCATCTAAGGAACAATTTGACTTTGACTTTCCTGTGGGCAAGTAAGTCACTGACATGCTCTTGCAATTGTTTGTGAGAATCATTTTAGACTCACTTATAAATGTGTGCCTGTTGGGAACACTTAGGTTTATGATCAGAAGATTCACACCAAATAAATGGCAAGAACCACACAAGCAAAGCCTTGACTGCTTTGAAGAGCTTATGCAGTTTAAGCTTTGGTGTCAGCAATAGCACAGAATGAGATGGCAAATCCCACTGGAACCAACACAGCCTCTGTGTGCAGGTACATCTGAGTCAGTCCCATAAAGATACAAAGACTCTGAATGGTCCCATATCTTTCTGATAAGTCCCTAGAAATTTTGTAGTGCCTCAGATGGCGAAGGTATTTTGTTCTGCTCCCAAACAACTGCCTTTTAGGATGATTTTAATTTTGTTAGATATTGGTATGATACCAAAAAAATTAGAAGTCAACATTTAAGAAACACTTCAGTATATCCTATAACCATGATTTTCTTGTTATAAAGCAAAATAATAACTTTTATTTTCTGTTTTCTCCCTTTGATTGGAAAGGGAATATTGATACTAAGCCAACAGTAACATTCTGAATATCATCAGGCTTATAATAGTGAACTCTTAAAACACATTTACAAAACAGTAAATTTTAGCTGTGATTAATCCAGCAGCTACCTGTTCCTTGAGTATTCTATCTCAAAATGTGTGCTAGAAGGACCAACTGGTAAAGTGAATTGCAGCAATTTATATTTAAGAGATTATCTTGTTTGTCATGATGTCAGAAGATCAGAACTGCTGCTTTTAAAGTAACAATATTGCCTACAAATTTAAGCATTCATTAAGAAACCTTTCAAATTTGTCTTACAGTTTTCAGTTTAATTTTCCACAGATTTGTAAATTATTCCTCATTAGTTATAGAAAGGTATCAACACTTTCTATAAATCTTATTTCAAACAAGAGTTTCTGAGGATAACATGTCCATGTTAAAACATAGGAAATATCAGGTCAATAAAATTAAGTTTTGACTAAAATCTATTATATTCCTACTTTATGTGTGTTTGTGTGTCTGACCTTTTCTCTTATTCTAGAAACTTCTGCTGAATTAGAATGAAATTCTGGCAGCATGGAAATCACACTGGGTTTTGCTATGCATTTTAGTGATGCCATATTTCACTCAGCCTTTTTATAGCTCAGCTCTCATAACAACCATTTATATGCTTTGCTCCAGAAGGTATCTTTGTGTGTTGTGGGCTCTGAATCTGCCCCACTGTCAGCAGTGCCCCTTCCACATGAGGAGTCTGCTCGTTCTCAAGCCAATAAAATTCTGTTAACAACAAAATAATATTCAGCCCCAAACCTATTAATCTTCATATCACTTACTGAAACTTCAGAATGAAGGAACAACAATTTCCCAGACAACTGGAGAAATTTCATATCGTTTGATTAAAGCATTAGAAATTCAACCCCCCCCAAAAAATCCCCAGAAGAAGGTAATGTCCACAAAACCATCATCATGACCCATAAATTGAATTAGTAAAACATTGCAAATTAATCTATGTTTTGTATAGAAAACATATATTTGAATCATAATTTTTCTGTAACTGTAGTATGTTGAATCTGCTTTCATAGATATCTCTTAAATAGTCCCACATTAATTATTCAAGCAGGGCGAAATAAAAAGAGAAAATGGGACACAGGCTGAATTGCAAAATGGGAATTCTAGTTTTTTGTCATCTGCAGTTCTTCACAGTTCTGCCTTTATTGTGTGATTTGTAGACACAGAGTCAATATTGATGCAGGAGCCATATGCTCCACAGGGAGTGCAGGAGGCAACACTAACTGTGTAGAAGTGAGATGCTGAGTTACTGCATTTTGAATAAACTTCTTAGAGAACACCCCCACAGAAACCCTGCGAGGGTGGGGAGGCCCTCAGGGTGCCCAGAGAAGCTGTGGCCCATCCCTGGAAGTGCTCAAGGCTGAGATGGGGGGGTCTCTGAGTAACCTGGTGCAGTGGAAGGTGTCCCAGCCCAGGGAAGGGGGTTGGAACCAGAGGAGCTTTAAAGTCCCTTCCAACCCAAGCCATTCCATGAGTCTATGACGTACACAGAAAACACAGAGATATTATTTTCCACAGTGAATAAATATCTGAAAAATACTTAATTCTACATGAGTTTTGTTACTGGAAAAATGAACTAGGGAAATAATATTTTAAAATCTATGATGCATTTTAGAATTGAAAACTTCATGTCAATTTACATTAAGATTCCTTTCATAGACACAAGAAAGCTATTCTCCACAACCAGCAGATCTACAGTCTGTCAGCACTACATTTATTTCTCACCTAAATATTTTCTGCAGTTCCCCAAATCAGGAAGGAAAAAGGTGAAGTTCCAGAACCATGTGAATTGAGAGTCTTGCCTTGAGCAATACAAAGGCAGCCCTTGCTTTTGGCACATAAAGCCAGCACTCTGTGGCAAACACAGTCTACTAACAAGAACATGTTCAAACTAATGGAAGGACAGAAAAGTATGGGGAAGAGTTAAGGTATCATTCAAAAGTAGTGAGACTGAAATATTTCCCTCAATAACTAAGAATACTTAATACTTAAAGTACTCACTAAAATCATGCTGGATGTATATACTTGGTATGCACATGCATAGGACTAAGTCTATCCTCAGTTATGTGGTGAAATAATTACACAGTATTATTTATGTAATACAGTAAGCATTAGAACAGCCTCATTTTATGTTCAGTGTGTAATTTGAACAACTTCAGCACGTTATGTGATTTATTTCACATGAAGCTGGACAGAGCTTTAAACTCTCCAGTATATTTTCAAGTGAAAATGTACTTACACTGAACCAAAGTTCATTCCTTTAGGTAACAAAGGAAAACAGGACTATGTAAGAGTATAACATTTCTTTTTCAGGAGTTTATTCCCAAGTGTAGCTCACACTAACACTAATCTTTTTATTCAACAAGTATATTTTCCCTTTTCTGCACTTCAAGATGGTGCAAGGCTGTGCATTCATCACTGCCATGGTTTCATGTGTGTGTTTGTATATTCAGGTAGGCCCAGTATTTCAAACCCAAAGCACACAGTTATATTTAAAGATTTTTATACTACCTGTTCTGGAGTAAAGAACAAATAACATTCCTATTTATTTCACCTTCTTTGTGATGGCAAATAAACCAACACCAGAGACTTCATTTTAAATGAAATAAGTGCATAACCTCCTAGGTGTTTGAAAATTATACCTTGTAAGGCACTAATTTCCTATGTGTCATCAACCAAAGAATGGGCAACAATTAAAGACTAGAAAAATTGATACCCCTCTCTCTCATATTCTGGTTTCTGAGTTACCTAATCTTAATTATTGCTTAGTATACTACTACCTCAAAACAAACAAATACCAAAACCAATTCTAATTCTGGCTGGGAAGTGCCAAAATTCCAGAGTGTGGGAAAGATGTGCATACTTATTTTAGCAGGGTTTTTTTGCAGTCTCTACAAAACACAAAACCATTCTTTCACTGTTTCCTTTTTCAAACTAAGCAAAAATCTGTTCTTCTCCAAGGAATATTTTAATATCAAGTTTCATTACTATGTTTAAAGCAAACCTTAGAACATGGCAACCTTTTTTCCTATTCTCCCAAAGTTGTAAGAAGCACTTAATTCTTTTAGTTAATTACAGGTTTTACCTACAGACAGAAAAGAAAATCCCAAACTGTGAACATTTGAACAGGTATAAATATATTGTCATATCTATGCAGGTCCAAGGTACAGCAGGTGAACTATCCATTAATATGAAGTGCTGCTATAATACATAACTGTTCTACAAGAAAAATTTCTTGTTGCACACACAAGTGCATAAAAGGTTTCAACTTTGATAAATAGAGGAGAAATATCAGTGTTCTATGTTGCTGAGAGAAAAATGTTATATTTAGTTTGGTTGATCTCATTTATGTCAGCAAAAAAGCAGGGAAGTATAGAAAAAAATACATAAAATGTCCCACATTTTGTTCCTTTCTCTCATTTCCCAGGTTTTGGCTGGGAAGGAAAAGAAAAATATAATCATACAGCTTAAACACTTAAAGTTATTTCTGCCAGGATGCAGAAATACTTAGAAGTATATATAGAGATTATACTGTACATACATGCTACAGAATAATCTTTTTTTCTAAAAGGAAAACCATCTACTCTGTGTAAAACAAAAACTGACAAAGAATAACTGCTCCAGACATAGACCTCAGTGTACACTAATTAATACTGAGGGTCTCAGCAGCTGTAGGCTAACTTTGCAAACAACAATTCAGAATTTAAGGCAAATGACCAAATATTTACCCCAGCTAACAAGTATTCTTGTATTCCTAAATGCAGGTAGCACAGATATGAAGTGCTGACAAAATCAGCTTGGCTTGGTATTGATGTTTTGGGTTCTTGGCATTTTAAAAGTTTTTAAAACTTTTTTCTTGGAGCAACCCAAGAGCACAATCTTTTAATATTTTCTTTTTAATAAGCTATACCTTTACAAGCATTTTCTCCATGTCATTGTATAAATTTTCTTCTTAAATAGCACTATCAGAAGGAAAATAGAAACCTCTGAATAGCTGTGACAACAATGTATCTTAATGCCTTTTCTCCTTGTTCTTGTGTCACTGATCAATAGACCCAAATGTCAGGCATTCATCAAGCTACAGGGTTTGATTGCAAAAGCTGCCTTAGCTCATGCTTATCTCTTGTGTCCTACACGCCTAAAAATGCCACAGAGGAGGAAATCCTAACCCTACATATGTCAGCTTCTGTCAGATGAACAGAAGTCCTGAATGAGGGGTGTTTTGGCATTCTTTTGTCTATCATGAATAACTGGAACAACAGTCCACTTCAATGTAAAGAGAAGAAATAAAGACTCCTTTTTCCTTACACTTCTTTTTCTGTTAATTATGAAATCAGATGTTGATCTTGCAATCCTAATCTGCAGCCTCATTCAACTGCAGCCTCCAAATGCTGCTCGATATTCACTGATACCATTGTATTTAATACTTCTTTCTACTATTATATTCTACAAATAAATCTTTCCAGTTCCAGATTTTTAGAGAAGCAGAGGGGAAAAAAAGTGGGGCAGATACACATACATTTGATTATCTCAAAAGCTATTTAGAAAGAAATTAAAAACTGTTACTGTGTAAAGCCAAAGAATTGAAAGATATAAGAGTGCTGTCCCATTGATTTGTCTGTTTATCAAATGAAAAAAAGCCCTCAGAGCTTCTGAATACTGGCCATTTTCTCCCACTCAGCCTGAGGACATGGACAAAAATAACAGAGAGGGAAATCTAAGTGTAAATTGAGAGGATTCCAGCAGGTTCCCCTCTTCTACTTGATATTATTTTTCAAGTTATTACTAGAGCCCAGATCAAAGTATATTTAATTTTTAAGGGCAATGAATATTCTTCCAGATGCCTGATTTGTTGTGAGAAAGTTAATCACATGTGTGTGCACCTCAACTGTCTCACTGACCTCCATAGGAAATTCATTTAATCTCTCTTTCTCTCCTCTCTGTCAAAATAAGCAAGACAACATGCATTCATGTGATTCTTAAGAAACAGAAAAATGGTCATTTTATTTATCAAAATCTGCCATTTTAATTCCTATTCTTCTAAGTAACATTGCCCATCAGAAATAATTTAAAAGCCCATATGCATTAGGAGGGTATAAACTGAAGCAGTAGCACAGAGGAAATGAACATGTTGAGCCCTTATTCTGAGACATTCTTAAAGAGCTGGCTGAGAGTGCTATCAAAGGTAACAAATTTTACATGGTTTAAGAATTAGGGCAAAACAAATTGAGAGCAGCATATTACATCTGTTTCAGCTGGCAAGAAAACATTTTGCTGCTTTCAGAACATGTTTTATGTGATGAAAAACCCTGTCAAGTGTCCCAAGGGGGGGTTACAGTTTTGCTTCAAACTGTTGCCAATGAATAAATAAGGACAAAAGTCCTTTACCATTTGTGCAGCAGTGAACACACTGTCAGCACTGAGCTGGCAGCAAACAGGACACTCTCCCACTGTTACAGGAAGACACAAGTTCAATCAAGTGATTTACAAAAAGAAGAATTCTACCAAACCTGAAAATATTTATGAAACAATGTGAGCAGTTCAGAGAAGTCACTCATCAGGCCCTGTGTGTCTGCAGTTAAAAGCCTTCATCATCTTCAGGGAGAGATCCTGACCCTTACGTAAATGGAGACCTTGTCCTCAGACCCACCAGGTGAACTGTAATGTCCTGCCATTTTTCAGGCTTGATTCTTAAACAGAAAATCTCCTTTTGTGTACATTTTGTGCTTTTCTGTGTTACCATATGGTTGTAACAATAATATTCAGAGCAGACTTGAGCACTGGGCATCACCTTACACTTACACTGCAGTTCCTGCATCCTGCTCCACTTCCCTCCCTACCCCATCCCTGTAACTGTTGTGCTGTTTTGCAGCTTGTGTATGATTTGCATCTCTTTATTCATTGCATCTTCATTGAAGCTATTGACTGATAAGAATACTGGCTCAGAATTTAAGAGAGATTTTCTTATACATTTGCTTTCATTTATTATGTTATGCAAATTACCCAGAAAAGGGAATATTCTCCAAAATTATATTATAATGTTTGAAAAATAATTATAATCAATTTTCTTTCAAGAATATTAGTTATTGAAAAGTTATCTTCTTTGAAGATAGAAGAACTATTTATCTATGTTGATTCCTGGTAAAGATGAATTAATTTAATTATTTAGAAAAAGCTTTTCACATGTATGGGGAGTGTACTCAATTCTTTGTTGTTTTTTATTTTGATGAGCTATTTTTTTTCTACATTCTGATACCTAGTTGTATTTCCAGAACTAACTTATTTGAAAGCAATGAAATGAATTACACAAGTAGTTTCAATGGAATGAATGTATAAGGCTTTTTTCAACATAGTAGATTAATCTTTTTGATAATCTCAATGTTCTTTAACTCAGTAAGACATAATCATACTTGCATTTTCTTATTAAATTAGTCCTTGAGCTAATATTTTTTCAGTTTTGAATACTTCAGATATAAAAAGGGATAGGACTTTTTTTTTTTTTATGCAAGAGCAAAATATCTTTGTGTGAAAAACATCCCAATTAACATAAATACAGTTTTCACCAAAGGTTTTCAAATACTCAAAGGCAACTAAACATTATGCTTTGTTAACAAAGATTAATGATTCCAAAGCACATTGAGAGTTGCTGGTGTTTCACAGACACTAACTGCTGGGGGAAAATCTCCACTCCTGAAAGGCTGAGGGCGTCTAAAGATGGCAAAGACCTACAAAAACAAGGGCAAAGTCAAGTGGTGGAAGAGCCAGCCCAGAGGGGTCGTGCAATCTCTTGTCCCTGGAACTTTTGGAGACACCTGTGGACGGAGCCCTGGAAAACTCATCTGTCAGGGTTAACACTGCATTGAGGAGGAGGCTAAACTAGAGATCACCAGGGGGCTCTACCAATTTGAAATATCTTGTTCTTCTATAGAAACTCTTCACTTTTATTAGTTTCTGTTACATTTTAATAATATTTCCCATAGAAGACTCATCTAGAGGTAAATAAAAAGGTGTTTTTAAGGCTGTTGTCAGATCTCACCCTTTTCCTATGGTGAGTTATAGACAGTTTTGCCTGTTATGCTACAGATCTGCAGTAGGGGTTTGGTCTGTGACTGCAGACATTTGTGAGCTCAGGCTGGAGTTGCTTCCCATTATTGTTGCAGATGTCTCAACACCAGACTTTTGATTTATAACCTTGCAATCACTGTTCTATAATCAATGCCTTCCAAGGAATTTTTAAAACTGAAAAAGCTGAAAATCACTGGTGTAGAGAACTTCAGAAAGAAATTAACTTTCTTAGTGAGCACAGCCTTATAAGCAAACTCCTTCTAAAGTAAAATTCCAGATGTCTCTGAAGACAGGAAGTGAGGACAGTGATCTTTTCACAAATAAGTCCTATGGTATTCTGCACAAGGCCATTTTCCAGACTGAGTCAAGTTTATCAGTGCACTTTCTTGACAACCCAGCGTTGGAGAGAACAGGAGAATTTCCATGGCAGTGGGACAACAAACATGTTATTTAACTTTTCAAATTAAGATCTTTACTCTGCAAACAGATTCCCAAATTTATTTCCTACAAGAAATCTTAAGTGATAGGGAATACAGATTTAACCTAGAAATGTTAATATAGGATTCTGATTGAAGAAACTAGAGATTAATGCTAGTTTGAATAATTTTATTTCATTACTGGCTATATACTGAGATTGCTTCTGAATTTTTGTCAATAAAAATATCAAAGGTCATTTGTAGCAGATTCTCTGTGCTTGGATAGTTCTTTTCTCCCCTGGGAGCTAAAACATTATTTTATAGATTCATAACAGGGCTGGAAGGGATCTCAAGAGGTCATTTCATCCATCCTCTGTTCCAAGGCAAAATCAAACATATTAATGTTGACAGATATTTGTCTAGAATGACTTTTTAAAAACTTCCAATTACAAGGATTCCAAAACCTCTCCAGGAATCCTATTCCAATGTATTGCTATCATTACCTCTAAAAGCTTTTTTTTCCTGCTAACTAATCTTAATTTTCCTTATTGCAAGTTAAATCCAAAACTGCTTGTTCAATTGCCATTGACAATGAACCTAGATTGCTTCCTTCCTCTTACAGATCTTTCAAAAATACATATTTAAAGACTTCGTCCAGAGTATAAAAGCAGATTAGAGAACTCTGAGGAGATCAGAAACTCTGAGGGAGCTGAGAGAGCAGGGTTATCCAACTTTGCAGGAAGAATGGATGTCTGAGACATATCTTTAAATATGTAAAAAATATTTCTGGTGGCCCATACTTATGTATTCAGCCTGTAGGAACTAAAAGTAAACATAGTACTGAAGGTGAGGTCCCAATAACTACAAGCACAGTAGAATATTGGAGTTTGAGTCCTGGTTCTGCATCTGCTAATCCTTATCACAGAACACCTGCTGCACTCGTGACTTCTGGTCATTCACATTATCCAGCCCTCAGATGCAAATTTCTACCCAGCCATTTGCTCCCATCTTGTCATCCTGCCTAAACACAGTACCCTTGAACATGTACAAGTTGAACTACATTCTATTTTATTTCCAAACATGATTTGCCAAGATAATTTTGATAATTTCTGTGCCTGTTGACTGTAGATGTTCTCCAGAGAGCATGTGCTCACTGGCTTAATTCACTGCACGTACCAAAGAAGGCTGAACAAAAATGTCTCCAGGCTTCTCAGAAGGTTCTCCCTAAATTCTCCTAGAAATTTCCTTTCTTGTCCTTTATTTAATAAGCTGGTAATATTTGATGACTGTGATATGTTTCTTACCTGATTAGTTGCACAGCAGCTACCCAGAAAGTTATTAGTTCCTTGCTGACTTGGGCTTATTCCCTTCTAAGCTAATGGCTGTGAATCCAGGATTTACTCCTAAACATCCTAAATAACATCCCTGAGGTAATGCTCTCATGCAAAGTTATATTTTCTGTTCCTTCCATGAATATACATAACCCAGGACAGAAGAGGATGCAGGTAATCAATCACATTAAAACCCTCAATTGTGTAAATCAATACAGTGGTTTCAGAGATGCATGAGAAGAGTTAAAAAGTGCAAGAAAGCTGGAAGGAGTTGGTTTGGGTTTATTCTTTGTTTTTAGAAAGTTTTATAATTAGTATTGGGGCATACTGGGCACTGAATTCATTTCATAGCATCACACACAAAAGCAAGCTGAATTCCTCTCAGTGCAAAACCAACCTCAAGCTACCTTGACAACAAGATAACAATAACGCTGTAATTTCAATTGTTCACTCTTTTTTTATGTGTTCTGTATCTCAGTGAAGTCTCATCTTCCCACCCCAGTGCCATAGGCTAATAATCTGTAACAAAACTCACTCTCAAAAATTGTCAGATATAATGAAAAACACAACTTCACAGATGAGAAAGTTGGCCCTAGCTAAATCCTAAGGGCCCTAGCTCTCAGCTTCTGTAGGTTCTGCTGTTTCATCCTCTCGCTCTGAATTAGAAGGCTGTGTGAAATTGAACTATTCCTGCTTCTTTCTACCGAATCACTCATTACTCATCAAAGAATAACTGACTTCCAAAGATTGAAAATTCCATTACCAGCTGAGAAAAAAATTACCCCAGCAGTTGAACCCAAAACTTGACCACCCACCCTAATGATCAGCCAAGTGATATTTTTATTAATGAAGATATAGTTCTTCAACTGCCACTTGCAGAATTTGAGTGGTTATCACTCAAAAATGATATAATATTTCCTCCTACTTAGGTAGCAATTGGAATATTTGGATTTGTGATTAAGCATTGAATCTTAACTCTAATGGCCTTTGATACACTACAAAGTTGAAAAGTTTCATTTTGATTTGTGTTAAAACAATTATTTTCTGTCAGTGATGTAAAAAAAGAAAAATCACCTCAAAACACTTATTTGCTCTTGGCTTTTTCCCTGTCTAATCTAAACACTGATAATGTCAAGTTTTCTCACTAATTAAACATGTCGGTCTTAGACTCCACTTGTATCTTTCATCATAATGGTGCAGAGTTCCAGGGAGACATTATAAATTCATGTTTTCAAATATAAGATGTAAAAAAATACAAATATAAATTTAATGCAGCAATCCCTTAATGAGCAAAGCAATTATGACATGGGAGAAATGAAGGAATTAGCTTTCTAAAAAGTTCTCTGTACTTATGGGCCCAGGGCTTCAGAGTCTGGTTAAGACAAGTTTTTATGCAGATCCTCTATCAAGAGTTAGAAGGAAATGTGAGTTACTAGGGCTAACAAAGGGCTTTAAGGAGAAATTACTCAAGCACTATTGAAAGAGAAGTAGCTATGTTACAGCTGGATTATAAATGTTAAGGAAAACCATATAATCCTGAGAATTTTAATCTCAAAATATTTTCTAAACCACCACTCATTTATTAGACAAATCACTCAAGCACTCCTCCTGAAAATTTATTAATACCTTCTGATTGTGATAATTTAACTATTCTTCAACCTCTTTTTCTGGTATTGGTTTCATCCTCAACACCTTCTTTATATATTCATACTCAATCTTTCTTGCCACAGTAAGTATCTCTGAGCAACAAGGGAGTCACTCAGATCCTGTGTTATAAATCCCTGTCATACAATTTGCCCTCCACTCATTTATGGGGCTTTCAACACCTTACCCTCTCTATTGACTTTTTGCTTTTAAATCTTTGCCAGCTTTTAACAAGCTGACATACAACAATACAGAAACTGTTGGGTAATTCCTACACTCCTCCAGCCACACCTTTCCTTCTCACTATGTCAGTCTCATCCAGCTGGAAGGTCACTGTCCTGTTTTCTTCCCTGCACCATCATCAATTTTAAGTTTTTACCAGATCATCCACTTTTGAAAAACGTATTTTGGACCCTTTCAGTGGGAGATGTTACTTCAGCTTTTCACGGATATGGTTTATTTCCCCTGCACAATCAGTATTATTCAACAATGTTTTCTTTTCTTCAAAATATTTTTACTCACATCAATCACATGCTTTTCTCCTCTCAGGATTTCTTTAGTTTCTGGTTTAATAACCTTAGCTGGCAGTGCAAAATCTCCCATCAATAAGATTCTTTCTCAGACATCTCTCCTGAGTGACTACTCTCTCTGGTGCCATCTTCTATTCTGACTTGCTCTCTTGGTTTTGTATGACCACTTTCAAATTTTTTATTTAGCACTTTCTTTGGGCTCCGTTTCTGTCCTCAGTAATCATAAACACTTTGAGAACCATTTTCTTTTGTGATCCACTCCTTCAGTGCAAACATTCTCAGCTATGCCCATGAGGGTTACATTAGTAACTTCTCACTCACACTCCTTCAGATTCAGGAGAGCTGGAAAATGACTATTGACATCAGCTGTATCTGTTCCAACAGTAATTCAGTGAAATTTCAGTGGAGCCAGGACTCTAACTTCTTAACTTTTAATTAAAATGTAGATACATGCATTCAGCTCTCTGACCCAAAATTTTCTCCAGGATAAATTCTGCAGCTCTAGATGAAAAGTGTCAGTCTTTTCACTAACAGAGAGTCATCAAATTTCTTGAGTGGTAGTTTGATAATCTCTGAACAGCCTCTTTTATGAAGAAACAACAGTGTTTTTGAATTGACATGCTACAGCTACAGCATATTTTATTGCTACAATAAACCTGTAGCTATTAAAGAAATTAAACAATGAATATGATGTGCCTGAGCTTTTAGCAAATGCATGTGGGTTAGTTATTTTATGATATCTGACTCAGCTACTTCTGGTGAACTGACCAGAGAGAATACCCACATTGCTAGGAGAGCACTTTTAGTAGACTCAGAAGAGAAAGCAGACACAAACTGAACTTTCCTTTCCTATTCCCTGGGTCACTAACCTAGTTTAGAGTGATGTGACATCACTAGAGAAAAGACTAATCCTACCTGAACAGAGATTTTCCCCTGCTTATTATGTCTCAGGAAAGACCAATCCTGCAGGCATATATGCCTGGGTGCATCTGTGTTTATGTAAGGAACACAAAAAGCAGTAGGGACGTGGAAAAACTGTCTCAATGTGCATTTCCATAACTGTGATTACAGCCAGTAAGATCCTGTGTCCTTTTTTGAAGGATAATGAGTAAAGCTATCCAAAAAACAAAGTGAGGGTAGATGACTGGTAAAATGTCCAACTTCTTGTCAATTTTCAATTATCACCCATGAATTATATCCATTTATACTAAGTCAGAACAGGTTTTTAAGTAAGAACAAATTAAACAGCACATAAGGAAATGTTACCTAAGACCTGGGACACCAAAAGAATAGAGGCAAGAAGTCAGAAAAATATATTACTAGAAATTTAGGAAACAGTTCTATCCTAAAATTTATCTTTAATAGAATTCTTTATGAACATATTTTATTCTACCTGACACAGTGATGTTTTAATTGACCTTCTGCATATTTGTCTTTCCTCTCCCTACTTATTTATGATGACTGGGCATGTAGGGACTATAAATGAATCAAATTTTCCCATAATTACTTTTGAATTTGTTACTATCCACAATATACAAAAGCCAAGGTCACAGAAGTTGTCACTTATTGATGACCATAATAGGCCTACCTTTTTCACATCCTAAAATCTGAATCTAAACATGGAAATATGCCAAGTATTCAGAGAATTGAGAGGCCTTAAATGAACTTCTGGGTGCCAGGCTTTTCTTTGGGAGGGAAAAAAATTGAACAAAATCTCCCTCTATGGGACTATGACTATCCTACAAAAACTGTCTCCCTTATTTAAACCTTCCATGTTTATTAGGATGTCTGCTCACATGCTTTGAACTTTATTGCACTGATGACCTTACAGAAGCAGCTGTAAATTTCTGCTCAGTTTCTGCCTAAGCTGCGAAAGAAAAAACTCTCTGCACCCAGAATTACATGCTTTGGAGATGGTAAGGTAATTCAGAAAGAAATTTCATATTCCAATGATAGCTTGAACATGGGAAAAAGCCACTACAGCAATAAAAGAAAGAAGGGTAAAACAGCTGAATACATAAAATGTCAACCATTACAAAGAGGTTACATCCACCTATAAGGGTTTAGAAATTACTGCCATAAAAATTGGTAAATTTCTATTTACACAGGGTAAAAGGGCAAATTTAATGGACTGAATTATGTCCATTAATTTCTTTCATTAATTTCATTTTATAGCTTTGTGAAGACTTTAATAGAAGATTTAAGATATGGCATGAGCTTAATATATCTGGTATTTAGCAACTGTACAAAACAGTAGATTCATTTCACTAGGCTTAGAAGACTGTAACAAAGTTGGCCTGCAGTTGAATACATACACACAGAATTTTTATAAATCTTCTCAAAAAAAGTCGATTTTTCAAAAAGTTCCAATCATACTAACAGCTAGAAAGCATTTAGCATGTGTTAGTGAATATTCTAATTCAAAAAGAATTCCTTCTCATCAAATAGTGAGGCCAAAGCAACTATTACATGTACATCTTCATCTTTGAAGTGATAGGAAATGATGCTACAAGTCAGGTGGGGAAAATTTGATGTAAAATATTCCATTAATAATTTGGCAGGATTGACTTATCCTTCAAATATATTTTATTATAGTATAAATATATTTGAAGTTCCATGCCCATTATGTGAAATGCTTTACTGTGAGTTCTGTAAGGACATTGTGAAGAGGGAGTTTCTTCTTAAAACATGACCAGTATAGGGTTTGTAATCCTCTTCTAACCTTTCCCTTTAATGCACCTCTTTCAATTGATGAGTAGGAAACACCAATATCCAGATGCAAAGCTCACCATCCCACAAATCACTGAGATTGTGTCCTTAAAGTCCTTTTTGCTGTCCGACTGACAGGCAAGGAAGGTTCAGATCCTGCTTCCCATGCTCAGTGATCCATCAGTAACAAACCAGGGGGGAACATTAGGGCAGATTTATTTAAATGTGTTCTTTTTTGTTTTTTCCACAAAGTTTTTTTACACAAATATTCTCTCATGAATCTAAAATCCAGGGATCTAATTGCAGAGTTTTGAATACTAAAACCCACAGAAAGATTTTATTAAGATGAAGCTCCATTATTCTGAACTAAATCCTTTCTTTACATAGATGTTTATACAGTATTAAGGCACTGGAAAGCTCCAACTAAAGTGCAAGCAGCTGTGATATATGTGCCCCATTTATAGTACATACAGATCATTTGTCAGCTACACTAGCAAATCTAATTAGATGTTCTATTTTGTATTAATGTAAAGAAATACACTTTTGGTGCATTTTTCCCCCCAAGGAAGTGTAAGAAAAATACTGCTTGTGTTACCCAGATTAAAAAGAGTTATTAAATAAGTACCTATAATAATTTGAATTAAAAATGCCTAAAGATTTATTATTCAAAAGCAAAGGAAAGAAGTTGTTGGATTGGATTATCAAGAAGTTAAAATAAAAAAAATTACAAACAATTAAACTATCAAGGGAAAGGATACAAATTATTGCATGGGGATTTAGAGGCAAAGACATATAATGCACTGTAAATTAAAGTCATTTATAAGGTACTACTGGAAACCATATATAGAAACAACTGCTTAGTCAGCAAAGGTGAGGATAAATTATTTGCCACTGCAAGAAGAAATCCTTGGGACATCCCACTGCATGCTTATCAAACATTGGCTGTCTTCCAAATATTCAAAACTATTAATATGTCCCAAAGACAGCCACCAAGTTCATTGTCACTGCAACACTCTCAGCCACTTTCTCTGCAAAGGTAGAAGGGGACACAGTCAAGAGTCTCACTGTGTGGATACACAAAGTTCCCTGAACACACCCTCTCTGTTCCTCCTCACTGTTAAAAGGTCAATTATATATGGTAATGATGGTAAGGAAGGTGCTTTAGGGAGAGCAACAATCTCATAGAGATCTGAGAGATAAAACAGGGACTTAGTGAGGGAAATGTAGCTATCCTCCTTCCACAGGAAAGATTTCCCTTTAGAATATCTGGTATATATCTAGGAGATCTATATCCAGGCTTTAAAAGAGTCCTGGGTTTGTTTTACTTTTGTATTATCTGATTATTTAATGCAAATATATATAGTTATATGTATCTTGTACTATGGCCCTAAGATGTTATAAATTTATACTCCTTAGCAATTCAACTTCATAACAGTATATCACTTAAGTAAAGATACTATCTGGTGCCATATAAAGAATCATAATGGAAAGTACAGCAAAAATCCTCAAATACCAATATTATTTAATTTTTATTGATATATAAAAAGATATAATAAAAATGATACTATGTTCTTACAATACAGTGGAGAAAAAGAGTAAAAGATAAAAGAAGTCATTCTCATGGACTCAAGATTTGCCACAATGAGAGTCATTCTCAGATTTTCCCTTGTGGTAGCTTCAAGTTTTAAAAAGATTCTGAAAAGCTGCAGAACTATTGAGAATGTAAAATGTATTATAGGTGGATTTTTTTTTTTTTCTGAAAACCTTATACAATATAATCACAGTTTTGGAGACATGAACATATGCTTTTAATTGTCTTTCTGGAAATTGCAAGGATAAGGCAAGGTATATTAAACAGCAGGGGACAGAATGGTTACCATGGTTAAGGTCTTCAGACTTTATATTGAATGATAAATAGTTAAATATCTGTATATGCTCCAACAAGTGGACAGAGCAGGAAGAAAGCCTTGAATGCCCCTGGAATGTAGGTTTCTTTCTCCTCATTTTAACTTGTTTCTATAACCATCTTTCCCTTTCGCTAGTACTGTTATCCTCCTATCCTCTTTTGAAGAGGATACAGGCTATCTTTAAACCCAGATTTTGGCTGGGTGTGAGAAGCTCTCAGTATTTCACACATTTTGGTTCCTTAGTAGAGGAACATCATTTCAGACAGGCATTATGTTTTACAGGCTTTATTATTTGCCCCCCATAAATATTATACCAAAGCAATAGAAAAAAATCAGAATTAAATCAAAACAATTCTACTTATGGGTGCAAGGGCATTAAAATACACATCTTCAGAAGAAGATATAATCTATGAATTTTATAGTCAATCAAGGCAACTTGGCAAGCAAAGTGAAATAATTCAGTTATTTTAATAAATAAGTCCTATAAAACAGACCTTCCGCATTTGACTGTAAAATACTATTAGAGAATCTCTTGTTTTGCCTTTCAGCTGTGCTGACACACAGGTGATAAACTGGAAAGAACATTTATTTCCATGCAGGTCATAAATTCTTAGGAACTAAAGTAGTTTATTTATTTAGATGGTGATATTAAAATTTAGGTGCCCCATTTCAGACACATGAATGTTGCTTGGAATCATTCAAAGCTGGATATTGCTCTTATATGATTTAAAATAATTTCACAAGTAAATTAAGTGTAAAAGGAAGTATCCCATTTCCAGAACAGTCTATCCACAAATTCTTCTCTTTGAAGAAATATTTACTGTCCTATGTGGTATACAGACTCTCACATTTGATAACATTTTCTGAAGATGAATTAATGGTAGGATACATCACTCATCCTAAGTATTGGATCTTCAAATCGCTACAGTTACACTAAATGACTCATGCAATTGCAATTTGCCAGGGTCTTCTTTTTTTCTAATGTCTGTATCATAGAAAACAAACTATTTTTTGCTAAATGGTGATTTCCTTTACCTTAGACAATATTTACATTACACTTTGGTTTTTTAGAATATCTGCCTTCGCTATAGATGTGAAAGTGTTTTAAAAATGCTCTGCCTCTACAGGCAAGATTAATTTGTGGAGAATGGCTTGGCAAGTAAAAGGAGGGGAAGACACTTTTTAAACCTGTCATGGGCATTTCTATGTCTTCTGTGGTATTTGAATTGTGTGTCCTTTCTGACAAAAAGGCCATTGCCTGCTGTGATATAGATCAATGGGTGATATTGTGCAGTGATTGCTATTTGTTTAAGAGAAATCTCACTGACTGACCCACTTCCTGTAATGCATAAAAAATAAATGACAGAAGTAATATTTTTGCTCTTGTTTCACTTTCATTCATCTTATTTGATCAGCACTGAACAAAACTGACATCTCATCAAACCCAGAAGTGTATTTCTGCATCAAGTTCATGAGGAGATGGCATTTAAAACACAGACATTGCAGGAACAAATGTATTTGCTGGCTCTGTCCATCGATGTAAACCTGACCTTTATCCTGTAGATTTATTGACATCGTGCTGCTTTGTATCATATTTTATTACTATGTGAAAAGCCTGGAAGGCCCACCCTGTAAAACCACTCTTGATTTTGATCTAAAAATTTTTGCATCTGTAATAGATTCATCTAAAGATTGAGAAAACTTTAGTATGTCTTACTCTTACATAAACGAAGATGACTTAACTACACTTTTTAAAAATGCCTCCACGTTTGTCTCTGTTTTGGTGACACCAGTTCTTAGGGGCACCAGGCAAGGAGAACAGTATCTCTGAAGAGTAATTTCCTACAGTCTTTTTCACCACCTCACAAAGCCAATATGTTAGTAATCACGTTCCAGGAAAGAAGAATCTATTACATACAGTCTTGTAATTAGGATTTACAGGTTTAAAATAGTCAAATAAACTCCCTGTACAAAACATGAACTAGGCTCCAACAACAACACTCCTAAAGTAATAATGGACTTGCCTTGTTGTGATGCAGTATGCTGTCACTTTGTTCCTATAATCACCTAGGAGACACATAAGCTCTTTAATAAACACAGTATTTCCAAAATTCTTTGGATTGATATATAACCATTTTAACTTTAACAGGTATACAGATAACAGGTCTGTGACCAAATATTTTGTTCTGTGTGGGGAAATTTTGATGAAAACATATAAAAATTAACAAAGCAAATACGAATCATGCTGAAAAAACACATCTTTCCAACTAATTGGCAAAATAATGGTTTGTGTTTCTACAGTATGTTCTTTTCCTAAATCCCCTGGAAGGTTTCCAACAAGCCAGAATACTGAAGCACCATGCTGGTGAGCCCTATGTGAATCACATCTGTGTCGTTGTTTTCAGCCTTCTAGGCTTGAGCATACTGAAAGAGTCAATGCTTGCCAGTAAAGCAAACAGCCTATTTTCCTTAAAGAAAGAAAAATCTATTATTCTTGTGCTGAAGTCTGAAATCCTAATATTTACCCTTATCTCAATAATGTGTAATTGAGCACTAACATAAACTAACTCTAGATTTTCCTCAAAACCATTGTTTCCTTTCTTAAAATAGAAGTGGAAAGCAAATTAAAATCATGTTTTCATTCCTGCATTAATCCAGTATAAAAGATGAGATCTCAATCCTTGAAATCAAGAGAAAAACATGGGAAGGGTAGCATAAAAGGGAGATTTCCACTTGTCTGCTAAGTGTCTGAAACTGCAGACATCTGTACGTAGGTAGTTGCCTGAAATCACTTTACTGGCAATGGAAAGAAATGGGCATTTCTAGAGAGCAATTTCTCTGACATATAATAACATCTTTATTTGGGATACAGTAAACCAATGCATCCTGGAAAGTATTTCATAAGCTTCAGGTAAAGCCAAAGGTCACACACACTGATTTGCAAATCTGAATTTGCATTTTTTCCCTTTCAGTGAATTTTGGAGATTTAAAAGATAGTTTTTCCAAGTAGCAATTTAAAATAAATAACACCACAAAGAAGAAGGAAAATACAGATTTTTTACACACACAAAAAATGTCCGTTTCTCATTCACTAGATTTCTCCAAAAAATATAAGCATACATTTTAGTCTATGTAACTAAGGTATCCTGTGTTTAGTCATAGAATATCACAGAATACATAGATATTCATAGAATAGCCCAAGTTGGAAGGAACCCACAAAGATCTTCAAACTTCAACTCCTGGTCCCTCACAGGGCATCCCCAGCAATCCCCCCCTGTGCCTGAGGGCATTGTCCAAACTCTTCCTGAGCTCTGTCAGGTTTGGGGCTGTGCCCACTGTCCTGGGGAGCCTGTTCAGTGCCCAACCACCCTCTGGGGGAAGAACCTTTTCCTGATATCCAACCTAAACCTAAATGTTTTCTCCATCATCTGTATTCTGTATCTAAAAATGAGCCTTTAAACCCTTCTCTTTAGTTTACTGCCTGATTACCATTACAAGTTTAATATTTGTCACAATTACATTCTACAAGTAAGTTCAAGACTATTTCCATATGAAATGCTTATAGATATCCAGCCAATTAAACACACACACAACCATGAGCTCATCACATAAAACTTATTAGGTACCAAAGATAATTCCAATGATAATGATATTGCCTGTTGGGACTTGCTGGGGGATCCCTGAAATGGATGTTTTAATTATGTTATAAATACACTGTCTAGAGATCACTATCCTTGTGTCTACTGGATGAAGCCCAGCAAGCCTATACAAGCAGTTCACATTAGTTTATGGGAGTTTGTCTAAGGATCTAGCAAAAGATGAGCAACTTCCATCCAATATAATGTTCAAATTATTTACCTGTACCAATCTTTCCTACAGTTAAATATGCAGCTTCTAGAACATGTTTATTAGTAGAAATGTAATTTGCTTATGCAAAGCTTTCATCCTGACAAAATGTTCAGTTTTTAGCATTGGAGTACTTCAGGTTTTGATTAAAATGAAAAAGCCACTTTCCAGTGTGTTTTGCCTGCTCTGTTCTCTGTGGCCTCTTGCAAATATAGAGCAGATTTTCTCTGCTTTGTGGCACTGCCCAGGGAGGTAACTGGCAAACAGTAAAGAATGCCTTGGGCACAAGCAGCTTAAGAAGAGTTTAAAAAAGGGAGAATGTGCTTAGGTGCAGGTGAAGACCATCTGAAATCACATTTACTTTTATTAACTTCCTTATCTTCACAGAACTTTAAATCTGGCTTAGGGTAGTGACTATGAAAATCATTATCACCATTAATTTTATCAAGACAGAAAACAATCAACGTGAAAAGAGAAGCCTTTTGCAGACAACCTTGGATAGACACTGATTTTTACTGCCAAGATAACATTGTTTTCTGCTGCAGTCATATATATTTTACTGAGTAGAAAGCTGGATTTAACAATTATAACATTTAATATAGACTTTAATCAGTCAGCCTTACCTCTAGTATTTAACAGTGGTATTCAATTGTCTGCTCTACTGCTTTTTTTCACATATCTTATTTGATACTCTGCAAACAGGCTGACAGTGATTCCTTGGTTTGGGATCAAGAGTCAAACATTTGCAGATGCTATTTTATGTCCTGGCTCAATTAGCAGGGAAGGGTTGTGAGAAGCAGTTTTATCCTGGCCCTGATAAATTGCCTGACTAAGCACACTTTTTGTACTGGCTGCAGATGTTTACCTGACTCACAGATTCATGAAATCTGACAGAGATGACTTTGAGGTCTCCATGTATATACCTGATGTATGCAAATATAATTAATACATTAAATATAAACCATGCTGGGGCAATAATTAATAAATTGGTTTATGTTTGGAGATATAATGCCAATAATATTTATAAAACTCTCTCAACCTGTATTTTCTAAATACTCTGTGAAATTATTCTCTAAAAGTAGGCAATAAATAATAATAATAATAATAATAATAATAATAATAATAATAATAATAATAATAATAATAATAATAATAATAATAAAGGAAGCTGGTTCTTTCTTACTGAAGGACAGAATCACAAGATGGGTGAGGTTGGAAAATATCACTGGAGTTTCACTGGTCCAACCTCCCTGCTTGGGCAGGGTGCTGTAGAGTGCATTACTCAGGACTGGGTATTCACACATGGCAATTTGCTGTGACAGGGAGGTGGAATCCCTGCCCATATGTGTGATGCAGGAGCTGTTTGCCTTCAGTTGCAGAACTTGTCCTCACACAGGAGAGGGCTTCAAGGACAATTCACAGTGGAGCATAAAAACACAAACAGACAAGAGCATCAGCAAGTGCCAAAGATAAAAGCAACAGTGTTACCTCAAGAATGCTGGAAATCTAGTATGGTTTTGGTCACTTGACTAAACCAGACTTTCTTTCACGGAAAACTGCAGCTCCAAGACAAAGAGCAGCACTGACAATTAGAAGGTAGAACAAGAGAAAAAGAAAAATCACTGATGGTAGGAAATAATTAGACCCTCAACAAAGCAGTGTGTGTGCTGTAAACAGCTGCAGCACTTCTCACAGAAAACCATTTCAGTATCTGAAATGCTTGGAAATGAGGTGGCCCTGGTTCCCTGGAGACCCTGGATCAAGCAGAAATAACCAAGCAGTTAAGAGGGTATTTAACCTGCAAAGCAGGCCAATTTTTACATTTTGAAAAATCCCCAGTGTGATACAACCATTGTAACACAAGTTAATTGAAAAGATCAAATAAACAAAATCCAGTTTAACTCAAGAATTAAGGAGCAAAACAGTGCATACTTTAATACCACATACTATTCAAAAGCATGGCAGTGCAGTATAGGAAAACAGTATCCAGCAGTTTAAAAATGCTGTATCTCTGCATCTTGTGCTGTTGGGGTAGTTTTTTTCTCAACTATTTCTAAGGTAAGAGATCAATGATAGGTATCCTTAAGTCTCTGAAGCTCAAACATCCCAAGGAAGGGGAAAAAACCTATTTAATGTGGCTCAAGGGGTAGGAATAACAGGATGCAACAGAGCAAAGGCTGAATTTGGAAAGGCAGTACACATAGTTAGATGTATCTGACCATGTAATGGTCTTCTAAGCATCCTTGTGAAACACTGACTTTTGGGGTATTTTAAAATAGATTAAACACTTGGAAACTTTCTGTAAAGAACTCTTCTCTATTGACACAGGAATAGACAAAGTAATGATGTAAGTAAATTTTTTTTTATATAGAAATTCTGTAATTCTATGATTTCTAAATTTTATTTGCTGGAAAATTATGGTTTTCTTCTTCTTTTGGTGTTGTTGCATTGTTTTCCTGTTATCTCCATCCTTCTTTCAATTTCATTCTGACATGCTTCACTTCACTGGAAGACACCAGGCTTTTATTGTTTTCAGGAAGTTAAAAGCTGTATATATACAAACTCAGGGTTAGCCTGTGTGGAAATTCATTCAGCAACTGAGCAGAATGAGTTGCTTATCTGGAATTTTTTTTTTTCTCGAAATAGCCCATTCACTTTACTTTAGCTAATTGGTATTGTCCTAGACTGTATGAATTTAAACTGAGGGAAGCTGTCACAAGGAAAGGAATCTGTAAACAAAATTTATAAAAAAAAGAAAGATATATTTCAAAGAGGAAAGAAGAGGGAAGATGCTTGTCTGGAAACACCTGCCTTTGTCTCCAAATATTTCCTCCTCTCCCCACGTGCTGCACCAGAGACTCTTAAATACCTTTACTAACATTGTACTAAAATGCTTTAAATAAAAAAAATCACTCCTACCAGCACTGCTTGTAAACAGCTGCTAATATCTCAACAAATAAAAAGTCTGCCACTATTTTGTACAAGTGCCTCTTATGCTGTGATTGCAACCAATATTACTGGTAAACTATTTCGTAGCCAGAGAGGAAATTAACATCAGTATTAAATATTCTGATAGTGGTAACAAGATCAGCTGTAATTTAAAGAAAAGGTATTTCAGAGGAAAACATGTGAAAGCACAAAGAACATGCATTGTTTTGATCTGAAATTTCTTTTCATCCTTAGCCACAGGGCAGAGAAATTTTCCACATTTTAGTCAGACCTGAGTTTCACTTTGGGACTCACATCCTTGTTTTTATTTACATAAGTTACACACTTGGATATATCCAAACTGTACCCTACCATTCTGTAAGTTCAATTTACAGCCACACTTTCTAAAAATACAAACAAAATATGCAAATATATGCATATGCAAATTTTTGTCAAAGAGAAAAAAAGAAAACCTAATTAAAAAGCAAAGTTGTGCATGACCAAATTTTAAAATAAAGGCTTACATGCAGGTGCACTCACACCATAAACCTAAATTGTTGACTTTAATCTGCACAGTTGCACATGCAAAGTGCATATTTCTATGTGGAAATGGCCATGCACAAATTGAGAATTACTATTTAGGCACAGTTGTAAAAGCTTTGTGTCTTTTTTAATTGCCTAATTCAGGTTCCTATGCCCAAATAGTTGTGGCAGACATAAGAGATTCGCAGCTAAGGAGAGCAGCATAAATTCACCAGGGGGATGGCTAAATCTAAAAACAAACTGAAGGTATGTATACTATTTATTTTGAAAGATAAAAATCGTCTAGATTAACATGCTTGTTGAAACTAAATTGTAAAATTAGGCAAGCTAGAATTAATGTGAATTTTTGAGTCTAACTTGACTGATTCTTACCTAAGCAAGTCAAGTGCAAATCATACAGAATAAAAACTACCTGGAATCCTATTTTTTTTCTTTTAAGAAATATTTGCTTTTTTGGTATGAAAGCTTGAAATACTGTAGATTGAATAGAAAGGTAGAATAAAGGTATATAGGAAGAACAAAAGCACAGCAAGGTTCAATGACTTATTTACTCAATGTCACAGAGTAGGTCAACATCAAAGAAATCATGAAGGTTCCTCTATCCAGCCCCTTGTACATCAATTTCTCTGTATTGAAAACCAGTTTTACATCCCAAAATTCCAATCCAAAAGCTATGGAGCTAAGTCAAGCTAATATGTCACATCCATCTGGGGAGCTTTAGCTTTGGTTTACCCCTAACACTGCCAGGCTGTCCTGGGCTGGGCAGACTGAGAGCAGCACCTCTGCTTGGAGCCGGCCAACAGCACCCATGGATGGCTGAAAAATGCTCTTTCATGGACAGAGAGACACTGCTGCAGCTGGAAGAACAACTTAATCTGCTGGTGGGATTAGCTGTCATCACATTAGGAGAGAAGGACCAGCCAAGTGCAGTGAAGTGCTGAGCTCCCCTGACAAAGAGCAGTGGCTGCCCAGAGCAGAGGGACAATACCCAGAGCAGAGGGGACACTGCCCAGAGCAGAGGGGACACTGCCCAGAGCAGAGGGGACACTGCCCAGAGCAGAGGGGACACTGCCCAGAGCAGAGGGGACACTGCCCAGAGCAGAGGGGACACTGCCCAGAGCAGAGGGGACACTGCCCAGAGCAGAGGGGACACTGCCCAGAGCAGAGGGGACACTGCCCAGAGCAGAGGGGACACTGCCCAGAGCAGAGGGGACACTGCCCAGAGCAGAGGGGACACTGCCCAGAGCAGAGGGGACACTGCCCAGAGCAGAGGGGACACTGCCCAGAGCAGAGGGGACACTGCCCAGAGCAGAGGGGACACTGCCCAGAGCAGAGGGGACACTGCCCAGAGCAGAGGGGACACTGCCCAGAGCAGAGGGGACACTGCCCAGAGCAGAGGGGACACTGCCCAGAGCAGAGGGGACACTGTCCTGTCCCATCCAGCCTCACCTCAGCCCACAGGAAAACCCTCCTGACTCACAGCTACACACAGCAGAAATTATTCATGCCCACTGTCCAGCACTGGGGAAATCCAGTATATTAGCACAGAGAAGAGAAAGGAAACTCTCACACATAAGTACAGAATCCCTAATTTCCTAATCCTTAATCACTTAGGGATTTTTAAACTATCTAACTATTGCAGAAAAAAACATGTGATTTTCCATTAGGAGAGTGAAATGGATCATAAATACAAAGTTACAGCAGAGGCCCTGACCCTTCAAAAATAAATGAAGCTGTATAAGCATCATTAAATCAGCATTTTGGGACTGATGTAGAACACGTGTTTCTCTTACAAAAGTACATAATTTAATAAAACAGCATAAAAAAAATCTCCTGGAACACAGTGCGCGTTACTAAATCAGAACAGGGGATTATCTGCTGCCATGCTATTTGATTAAGCATTAACAAGGAAAAACAGCCTTTCAGTTCCCAGTGATAAAGATTAATCCAAATAAAAGCTACCGTAAAAGAACAAAAGTCCAACAAAACCCTTATTGACCAGTTTCAGTCAAGCAGTTTAATCCAAAAGATGCAGGGGAGCAAACAGTAAGAAAACATAAATTTCTAAGATGTGGATTACTTCAACAGCTCTTAGGCAAGCCAAATTCCTATAATCTTACATATTTTATTAATATTATACTGGAGAAAAGTAGATGCTGGACTTTAAAGAAGCTAACACAAAAACACTGATACCTAGAAAATATTTCCAGGAGGTCTCTACTGNAAAAAGTGAACTAAATGATCACAATCTAATCCTCGAAGTCCCCCGACAAAGGTAAACTTCAGTGAATACAATTCATTAAAATCTAATTACAAAAAAATCAATAGTGCAATTTAGCCCAACCCAAAACTTATTGTAATGCACTGAACATTTGAAAACTCAGGTCTTTATGAACAGGGCTGAAGTGACATTTTATATTACATTGCAGAGTGTGTCTGCAAAGCAATTAGCACAGGCTGCCTGCCTGTACTCAGAAAGGATGTGACAATAAGTAGCTCTCGTAATAGTGCATCTGCAAACACCCACTCTCAAGGATGCAGTGAAAAAGGAAATGATGCTACTAACAATAGTCTTATAAACCTAATTGAAAAGAAAAATCAACTATTCATGCCCCAAATACCTACTCTTCAGAACTCACTATTTCTATTGCTGTTTGGGGAATTAAATGGCCACATTTTGCTTTTAATTTTATACCAGGAAATCCACTGACAATGTTAGAAAATGTATAGCCTGGCCTATAGTCACTATTTTTCATGAAAATCAGACAGAAATGGTTCAGAGTGACAGTAAACAGTTTTTATTAGAATTATTTTAATATTTAAATTTTACAATATTTTCAAAACATTTTAATGTCCTAAAATGTAAATAACTACTACTAAAGCATTTTTAAAACATAAATATGATTGAATAGTATACAAAGATATTTTTGTACCACAGATTGCTCTAGAGGGCTCTGAAACCATACATTCTGACCAGTTTCTCCTAATGTTTGAGTTTACAATTTTGATCCATGTGTCCTCTCAGACTTAAAAACTGATGATTTCCAAGAACATTGATGCCACATGAATACCTGTAGGGACCAGCTTCTTGTCAATACTTGGCATGGGCTGGTTTATCCTCTGGACAGCTGACCTTATTTCAATTATTGTGATTATAACATGCTTGGGTAATACACACAGAGACCACACAGTCACCAAGCAGAACATAAGCAAAATGAAAATTGAAATAAATGAGGAAAATCACACCATATTCTTTAGGATAATCTCCTCAAGGCCCCGTCAATAATTTTCATCTGCTTCAATTTATCTTTCAATAGTTTGAGGTTTTTTTAAAGATTCTCAAGTTCTCCTCAGACAACCAAGGCTACTCATCTCACACATTCCATGGTATCCTATTTGATCTATGTCAGGGGAAGAAAGCACCAGAAGAAGGAGGCACCATACTGGAGGTGAGTGGTGACAGGCAGAGGTCTCACATATTCTGGCACAGCCATGAGGTCATTCCAGCAGAGGCTGTACCAGATGTCTGATATTTATGGACATTTATATTACACTTAGCTAACCTAGGAGGTCACACACACACAAATCCCAATAAAACACAGACTGTCTCCAATGCAAAAACATCCTTCCATAAATTTCAGCTAGTTTATATCATAAGCATGCTTTGATATCCAGTGAGAGCTGAGGGCTTAGAGTACCTCTAATAAGGAGTAATGAGGATCTAAAAATGATGCATGGTGACAATGTGCTAAAAAGGTAAGAAACCATTCCTGTTCTGGCTATAATTGCAATGGAAATAACATATAAACTAATAAGCTATAACATTTGGAAGAAGCGACTTACAAGGGCAGAGATAACAAAAACACTATTAAAAAAGAACTCAATAATGTTGCTAATACTTTGCAGAAGAAGGTCAAGTCCTTCAATAATTCCAAATAAGTACCCACCAAGAGTTTTCACAGCAGCATATTGGCTACAGCAGCGGAATAGTGTTAAACTTTGAGTCAGAAGATATATTTTAGTGGGACTCCAGCACTGCTCAAGGAGGGTGTTAGAACAAGCTAAATTTGTGTTTGGTAGCAAAGATAGAAATGCCATATACCTAGGTAAAAAGGAATTGAGAAAAATGCCTCCTCCTCACAAAGTTCCACAAGGAGCATGATTTCTGTCTGGATTAAATAAATATTGAGCTGAAGAACTGAGTCTGTCCATGGGCTAACAAGTTCATATATGCCAGTACAAATTCATTTGAACTCTTCTCATAAGATTTTGGGTGCTTTCATTGACTTTTCACTACTCTGGGTGCCATCTGAGCTGCATACAGAATATAGCCTGACTAAGGAGTATCAGTGACCTCCTGCTTCCAAACAGAATGTTTCTTCAGACAACTACATTAGATTTCAATACTTACACTGCAAAATTAATCAAAGAAAACAATGCATTCAAAAACAAGTAACTGAAACTAATCAGGTAGAATGAAAAGAAAAAGCTAATTAGATTTTGTAAGACACTTCTGTTTCTGAAGAATACATATATAGTTATATACACTATATATTTATTATACATTTATACAGAACTCACATCTGAGGTGCAAGTAGGGTTAAGACATAAGCACTTGAATAAAAAAATCAGCAGTTCCTCTGAGTGTATCTTTTGATAAAACAATAAACTCTTCAATCTATCAGGTAGGCTCTGCAAGGTCTTTAAAAGAGTTTTGAAATGTCAAGGTTACATTGCAGAGGCTGCAGAATCCTGACTTAATAGGAACAGAATTTATTTTTTTTAACAAAACATTAATAGAACACCTATTTAGAGACTATCTGATGTTTTCAAATGAGTTATTACAGAATAAAAGTTAACAGTGCAAATAGGATTTCAGCCCAGAGCATATCCTTAAAGGATGATTCAAAGGATGAGCCACAAAATATAGCAGAAAAAATTGCTCATGTTGCCAAAGGGAGCTTGGTAAGAATATGCTTCTCCTGAGAAGCTTTTAAAAGATGACACTGGCCACAAGGGACATCAGCAGTGAGCATTTTTTGGCTGGATGTGTCCATGTGTGCCTGCACCAATGGAACAGGCAGAACCAGCCCCTCTGCCCTGCTCCATTGCACAGATTCATTTATTCAGAATACCCAGCAGCTGGCAGCTGTCCAGAAGTTGCTGGGGTATGTAAGTGCCAGCATGTAAGTCCATAAACTTCCCCAGCTCACAGTCATTGGAAATTAGGAAATGGAAGCTGATAAATTCAAAGGGCAATATTGGAACCAGACCTTTAACATCAAGTGGTATTTTTTGTCCAAACCTAAATTATTTACAAGTTTAGGACCTGTAAGCATTTCCCTTCCACTGCCACCCAGCCAACATTTCATTCTTCTCCCTTCTGCTTTCTCTTGCACAGCAACTCACCAGCTCTGTGCATTTTTTTATGACCCAGGAACTTTAAAAAAAAAAAAACATACTCCAGAGCATGGCAACATCACAAAATTGTTCCCGGTTGCACAGCTCCCTGTTCAGCCAGAGGGATATTATGGATCACCTTCTTCAGCCCTGTTCATACACTGTGTTTATGCACACTGCATTTCCAAAGTACTTTCTGCATTGTGCTTTTTACATGGCCAAAACAGAGGGCAAAACAGCTGGCACACAATGGTGAAGAGCCCCTACAGGAAACAGGCAGGGGGATCCAACCCAAGCAGCTCACCAACCCTTGCAGGCACACACGAACTGGGACAATGATTCAGAAAGAAATAAATCAAAGGAGAGACAATCACTAAGGTTTCAGAGGAAAAAAAAGGCTTGTAAAGAAGGATTTGGAAACAGAGAACAGCTTAGCAGTACAGAAAAGTGGTGGGTTTTTGTTTTTCAGTTTTCAATCTAAATAAAAATAATCAATGTTCTAAGGAACTTAAATTTAGAGGAACTTGCTTTTATTATATTTGTACTAAATCTGTGTTAAATCTGTTTAATATCACATTGCAGAGTCATGAGAACATTTCATATTTGCCCCATATGTGAGCAGTGAGAAATGTTTGGGCAGACAATGTATTAGTTATAGTTTAAAAGAAAACCCAATATGCTTTGAAAGGAAAAGAAAAACTGTAGAATAATCATAAGTCATGTGACACACTGGGGAGCCCAAAGAATACAGCTCATGACTCCTCCAGTTAATGCAATATGATATAAACCACAAACATTATCATATACCATAAAGCACCACAAAACCACCAAAACCTTAAATAGTCCTAATCACAGCTTCATGAAGCTCCTCTAGAGCAGTGATGCAATTTTTGCATAATTCTATAATTTGAAGGGGGGTTTTTTTGNGGGGGTAAAACATGAAAATCCTTTCCAATTTGGCTGCAAGTCAATTAAATTGAAACAAAGTTTCATTAAACATGATTCACTGTGCTTTCCAAGCCAGGTATTTTATGTGTGCTGAGGTAACTATATGATAATCAAACCTCCTGCTTCTGAGGACAAAATGTATTTTCACAAAGGTCAGCTTCTGTCATGAAGCTATTTTAATTGGTTATCATTCGGAGGATAAAAGAATATCCCCATTGAAAAAAAACCGTTAAGAACTACTGTTAACTGCATTTGTCCCTTTCTCATGCAGAAAATATTTTTTAACGGACATAAATTTTTTCTTGTTCACTGAATTTGCTTGAACTGTTTGGCTCAGCTTTAAGGCAAGGTCCTACCTCTGACTCTGCTGGAGCTGCAGTCTCACCTTAAACTGCATTCTGAATTGGCTATACTTTGATAAATTTATTTAAACTCTAAAGGTTGAGCTAAGATGGAATAGGGGTTACAGTTCAGCTGAGCACCCAAGAACTGAAATATTTAAGTACTTAACATAATTTGGACCCAAAATGTTATTGCATTCAATATGCTCACTAGATTAGGGGTCATTTTCCTGCTTGTAAATCAGTTACCAATTATTCTTCCATTGTTCTGGAAATATTCCAGAAATCGTTATAGAGTCCTTTGTTTTCTGATAGGCAGCTAGTTTGTCTTTTTCAGTCATCTATTGCAAAAAAGTTACCCTTAGACTGAAGTGCTGGCAGATTCTTGGATACCTATAATTAGCTACATTAATAATTTCAAGTGTAAAGATTCTTTAACAATATTGTCTTAATGCTTTAGGTATTCCTCAAAAACTAAAATGTGAGGAAAATTACTCTGAAAGTATGACACAGGGAGCAGTCTAATTTTTTTAATCAGTAACCAGCTCTCTATAAGATTATTCTCCTACTAATGATTCTGCTGCCAGCAGCAAAATAAAACAGACTCCCCTGAAGTAAGTTCGTCTTGGTAGGGTTTCAAGATAACAGATTGTGACACAAACCTCCTCAGGTTCATACAGTTGCACTGTTTTGCCTTTTTCAATAAACACTTCTGTTGAAATGTTTATCTATTAAGCATGCAAAGAACAGTTTCATCACAAGCACAAATATCTTTTTTATGTAGATGAGTGAGTATATATACACTAGAATCTCAAAGACAACAATCCCTTGATATCACAAGCAAGGCTCCAAACAACTCATGCAGAGCTGAAAGACAATTTTGTGCTTCCATGAAAAAAAACTATCACCAGACAGTGGATAGCCACTAATATTCCTGGTTGATAGGTTTCCTCCTTTAGACTTTTCCTGCAAGCAACTCATTACCTATGTTCTTTATCCTTTAAGCATTGCCTCCCTGAAATCTAGAAGCAATATCAGATACACTAGTAACATTATTTTCACACCTGTGATGACAAACTGGTTTTCATGTTTTGAAGAACCCACCTACAGTCCAGACCATGGGGACAGCACTTTACTGGTCACAATTGATTCCTACTGAAAAAAAAGAACACTGTAACAGATGTCTCTGAATGAGCTGGGGCACAGGTCTTGATGTTCAAATCCTCACAGAGGTCTTTACAAACTGACCTCATCTATGGCTCATTCAAGAGCTGTCCAGCTCAGCTTCTTTATCTGTGTGATGTTTGAACAGAAACGAATATCTAGGACATTTTTTCCATAGGTTGACTTCTCTGTTCATAAGCATTTCTCTAATCTTCTAAGATAGTAAGCCCACAATATCACATTTTTAGGGCTTATTCAGAGATGCAACTCTCCTATTTTACAAGAGGCATTTGGTTCCCCCAGTGTTTTTAGTCCCCAAGCCAAAGCAGCAGCACTGGTTGTAGGTGTGGGCTCTGCCCTAGAGCACCCAAGTATTTGAAATAATTCCTCAGCATTATAATATTGTTTGCTTCTTACCCCTCATTCTCACATGAAGGATCTCTTCCTTTCCCTTAAAATTTCCTAAAACATTTCCACTCTCTCTCCAAGAATTGGGAAGTTCATTACTCACTACATTCCAAGGATGATGTGGCTCTGCCTGTCCTTGTATTTATGCTGAAGCTGATGTTTGGAAGAACAGATGGGCACTGTCTGTGTTCTTACTTGGGAATCCTATTTCCTTCCCAGAGATGGCTTGGCTTTTTAAAAGGAAAATAAGTGAAACGAAGTCAGAACAAGGGGCTTGAGCAGAGAAAATGTGTGAAAAGCTCTGAGAAACATCAGGACTAGCTCTAGCCCACATTAAAATCCTATGGAAAAATCATACAAGTTGGCAAAGTGTTACAACCTGCATTTTCATCTTAATCAGAAAAAAAATCAGTCATTTCCTTTGTAAATATATAATCAAAATTCTAATATACAGGGATATAAAATAGTTTCTACCACGTGTAAGATTTTTAAATTAATTCATGTGCCTACCAGTTTTGGTGTTTCTGTGGAAAAGAGACGAACGCTCAAGTTTGAGGGAAAAAATAATTTAATGGCTTCAAAGATAGACTAAAAAGAGGATGGTAATAAATCATTGTCACTATTTGCACCACTGAGAAAAGCAAAATTACCAAATCCTTTAAATTTCTGTCTAAAATACCCATGGTTTGCTGGAAAATGGCCATATGACTTGATCTTATACATGTATCAAGAAAACAGAGCCACCTACCAAAAATGCAGTATTTAAACAGCCCTTTATTTCATAATAAATTGTCAATTCTCGAAGCTTTTGGAGGTCAACACTTCCTTGTGGCTCTGTTTATTTGTTCAGCTAGTAGAAGAGCACAGAATCTGGCATTTAATTAAGGGAATGCAGACACAAATGAACAAGAATTATTTATTCTTGTTCTTTTAAAATCTTGTTTCCCTATTGTTACTCTCAGAAAAACAAAGCTAGTCCTACACCTTAAACAAAACTTGTCCCTTATTTTGCAGTGTCCTGTCAGTGCAGGCTCTACTGACCTTAATAAACATGTGCCCTGTTGCAGAGGCTCACCTTAGCAGAGCACAAAATGTGATGAACAAGACTTTTACCAGATCCAGAGAAAATCCTGTGAATCTGAACCAAGTAGAGCAGTATTTGACTGGTAGGGAATTCATATCATCTGTATTTTACATAGGGCTCAGGACTGGTGAAGTTAACAACCTTAAACTACTCCATAGTCAATGACTATAAGAGGGATTTCAAATAATTCAGAGCAGCTAAATTTGATCTGTAAAATTGTCTCTAACATTGTACAAATGCTTCTAATCCTATTTCTGTGAGCCAGAACTATGGCTTATAAGTCACTCAAAACACCTAAAGCCAAGATAAAGCTGGACAGTTCAGAATGGGATTCTAGAAAGGATTTTAACAAAATCAGGAGGTGCCCAGAATGAGCGATGCTGAGGAACAGAGAGAAACATACGTAATCCCAAAATTTATCAGCATCTAGCATTCCTATCTCTCCAGATAAATCCAGACCCCAGTATCCATTCAGACAGAGAAGTGATGGTATTAGTACCAATCACCTTTCCCTACATAATGGTTACAGCCCTGATTGTTTTCCACAGGTAAGAGCTCGCTTGAGCTAGGATTTTAAGTGACTGTCACATCTAGGATCATTACTGAGATAATTGTTGTAGATGATGGTCAATTTGCTGAAGTTCTTAATTATTTGATGATAGAATGGAAAAGTAGGATCCAAATAAACCCAGTAAACAAAAGCACAAAACAAACCAGAGGAGAAAATGGCCTTGCTATACATATTTAATGAAACAGTGAAAATATCCTGCACAAAGACTTAGAGAGTTAAATTGAAAATGTGTGTATGATAAATGGATATAATACGGTGTATGTAATGGGTTTCCTATTTAAATTTTGTGAGGATTTAATCAGTTGGGCACAGCTGTGCAGGATGCACCATAAACTACGTTGAAAAATATGTAGACATGTACATTTATCTGCTACAAATTAAGCTCACTTAGAGGTGGTCTTAATGGACCATGTAGCAATCATTACAAGCATAAATTTTAAACTGTCTGTTTCCAGTGAATTTGCTTTGAAAAAAAATTAATGCTCATCCTTAGTGAAGCACAGTAATAAATGGAAGTACCCTTAATCTGTTAAGCACTAATAACCCAGCAATTATTCATTATGAACCCCATGCTGTATAATGTATGTCTCTTACAATTTTATTAGCCATTCTTTATTTAACCTGCAAAGGTGTAATTTTTATACCAACTTACACCCTGTAATTATATGATGGTTTAAGTTATGTGTCATTAAATTTACAGAATGCCCTGTCCCATTGGTTTATTGTAAAACATGTGTACAGTAGAGCAGCTTGTGATCATTTATGACATCCAGACTTTCTGCTTCTATGAAAAGCAGCAACATCCACCTTAGAGATCAAAAAGCAGTGGCTCTGTTACAAAGCAACACATAAATAACACATAAATTATTTAATGTGGAATATGGATAACACTGTAATCAAAGTGAGTGAGTGACCCAGTTGGGCTGACTAGAAGGTCCCAGCAGTGGTGTGTTCTCCTACAGGGATTGTCACTTGGAGTCACCTGTGTGCTGTTCTGGTGTTTGTAGAAGCAAAGAGAAACCAGCTCCAATCACTGAAGGGCCCTTTCTCACCCAGATACTGCAGGGTTAACCAGAATGAAGATTTTCAAACCTCAAAGATAAATCCATGCTTTTCAGTAACTATTCTGGGTTTGCATCTTTTCTGCCCTCCACCAGTCAGAAAAACTGCTTGTTGCTCTGGGAAAGCAAAAGAACTCACTGAGCTTCTCAATAAACTGAAGAGAGACTTGGAAATAACAAACCGTGAACTCAAGCGAGCAATAGGGTAAGGTTTTGTTGTGGAGAAATTACGTGTCTCAATCACATTCACTGAAAGAAACTTTGAAATCCAACATCCTAAAGATTACTTCCTTTCATTATCTGTTTTAAGGAATATTAGGTGAAGAGCATTTTCAGAGGAAAAAAACAACCAACCAGGGAAAAAAAAAAAAATCAAAGTAAAACTTATTTTTATTTAGGGGGAGTCTAATTCTTTCCTTCATAAAGACTTATTTTCTTGTTCCCTTGCCGATGTAACTGTTCAAACTGCAGGTTTCCAACATGGTCTGCTTTGTCTTTAATGGATTGGCCAAATATTCCACCCAGCTTTAATCCAAACTGATGAGGACAGGCTGTGACATTTCCTGCTGTCACCCTCTCAGAAGCAAGGAGCTGCTGGCTCTCCTGCACTTGCGGTGCTGCCCCCGCTGACGCTCCTGGCAAGAGACTCAATCCGAGTGAAACACGAGAGCTGGGGAAGCAGAAATGGCAACGCACGAGGCATCTCCTGCAAAGTGCAGACACAGGGGGTGGTGTGTGCATGGGAAGTGTGAGCATTTAAGTATGCATCGGTCAAAATAAAAATGAGGACACAAAAAGAGACAACTACATGTGGAAACAAGCCACAGAAAACTCTTTGATTACATGAGAGGCTAGTACATATGTTGTATATATAATGGATACTTTTTTAAGTTCAGTGCTTGACTTAGAGACATTGTCACATCAAATTCTCTGTATTGCTGTGAAGGATCCTTGTGCTGAAATGTCAGCTGGTCATATCACCTAAAGGCAAAAAGAAATTGCCCTAACATTATGCATAGCAATTTCACTGCTCCGTGCTCTATAGCACTGTTTTCTAAGAATAGCTGATTCAAAAGAAAGCCTCTCTTCGATGTGTGCCAGAGGCAACTGAATTTTACCCTGAAAGTGGCTATAGGCTTTGTAGAAACATTTAGGAATATTAAATATTCATGTGTTTGATTTAGCAAAATTCAGGACAGTAAAGGCATCCACCAGAATAGCTCCAATGTAAATATTTTTAACATTTATCAGTAGAACTTGAAGTATGGACATTATGACAAAGTAAAATGCCACAAAGGGTAACAAACACTGGGAAAACTCCCTTTCTCCTCTTGTAGTTAGTGGGTGTTTATGACCTATTTTGCACCCCAAACGGCAGTGTCCAGGAATCCAACCTTCCACGTGGAGGGCTGTGCCCTGCAATGAACTGTTCTACATCCAAATCATTCTCAAGTTCAATTTCCTGTGCTCTTCACTTTCTTTCCCCACAATCAATACCACAAAATAATCTGACATTTTTTTCAGACCTAGATCTGCATCCTACCCTGTACCACTGCTGTAAGCAAACATTTCAAACAAAATTTCCAGTGAACTGTGCAGCTTCGCACACCACATAGGAGAAGCACGAGACTGGATGCCATAGGTGTCAGAGAAGAAATGGTGGAATCCCATATTAACATGTGAAATGAAACAGAAAAGAAACTCAGGAGAAATTTAAAAAGGCACTGTAAAATACACCCATGTTTTTATTTTGTCTTGACTTCACTTATATTATTATCAGAAACACAGATCTGCTGTAAAAATACCCTGCACTGTCTTCTTTTGAACAACAAAAGTACGTTTTATTAACTGCTTATTTAAAGCACTGGATTAAACCCCCATATCAAGGAGTTCCTTTTCTAGAGGAAGGCATTGCTTAAATTCATAATTTCATACTACAGAAAAGCTCCTCCTAAATCCATGATGTACTGTCTTTCACTGACTAGACATTTAATCACTGAAATGGGATTAGGAAATCTAGATTTGGATTTCTGTTTCGAGATGGAAGAAGCAAACAGAAATATTGCTGCCATAATAAAGTATCATTATGTCTACAAATTCTTAGATTTATAGATGTAAAGATAGTGTAAAGCACCATGACACAGGAATTTAGAAATTTGTAGGCATAGTGAAAAATAAAATCTCATGTATTGTAAGTATCCGATAATTATATATTATGCATTATATAATACTCTGATACATGAAAAAGTTGTACAATTTACAGAGTTTAAAGATAAATATACTACCTTTTCTTGGCTAAATTAATCTACAGTTTACAGTCAAAACAGAATAAAGCATTTAAAATTGGTAATTAAATATAATAAAAGGAGATAAATATAATTATTTTATTAAGCAGCCTTTAGTCTTTTATATAGATACAAAAGCTTTTCTATATAACATGTGTGTATATAAATATATGTAGTAAATAAAAAACTTTCAGAAATAGCTTATTAATTGTGAACTTAAGAATTTGTAAATTGTGTTTCCTTAGTAAAAATACAGTAATGAATTTTTTAAATTAAGGAAATGTGGCCTTTTTGAGTTCTTGCATCCAGCCTAAACATCTACATTTCTTATCTTGTCAAAACAAAAATTGTCTTTTGATGGCATGGATTGTATTTTACTGGATTAGGAGACCACATGAAATTATATAGTCTGCATTAAGATATAGGAAAATTGGAATTTTAGTGGTCAGAGCAGCCCATGTTTTTTCCATATTTATTCCTTTTAAGAGGACAGATAATTCCCCAAAATACCTGGCATATAAAACTACTAGCACTGCTAGCTGTCTATCCAGCAGGAAGCACTAAACACTTCCCCAAAGCACATGACTGATGAGCAAAAAAGAGTTTAAAATTACATATTTCTGAGACCCAGGCACAGGGCACTGTGTTCTCAACACGTGTTAAAACAGCAGCAATGCTTTGCTTGCAGGGGATGTGCCACCACTCCGCATTCGCTCTCCTAAATTCTCTTTCCTACACCAGTGCAGGACTTCATACACACGTAATCCTCTCTTCTCCCCAATTTCATCTGAGCCAAGTTGATAAAACCACATTAACAGTGGGATGAAACTGTACACTCCACCTCTGGAGCTGTATTTTTTTCTGGATTTGCTGCTATCCCATCTCCCTCCATTGCACCCACCCAGGTGAGAGCATTGGCAGACTAAGTTGTTAACTGCCTGCAAAAGACACGCAGACTGATTTCATGGTCAGACCCAGCTACACACCTATTGTTCAATTCCCATAAGGAAATATTTTATTTACCATTATATTCAGCAGAATAACTATTAAAAATATATAATATATATAAAACATGATAACAAATTTTCCCTGTGAAATGTAACAGATTAGACTGCAGAAACCAATTGCCCCCGAATCAAGAGTGTCATAGCCAGTATTCAATGTTTTGTTTGAACTGTGTTCTAAACTGTTTGCTTTTAACAGGCAGACCACCAAGTGGAGAACTAAAGTCTTCTAAAAATAAAAGTCCTTTCACTATGTATAATAGTTTCCTGCAGGGTATTGTCTACAGTTTTATTGTAGTAGTGGAATATAAAGAACAACTACAGTGATATCATACAGTGTCAAATAAATAAAATTGAAAATTATTCTGTTTCAGTTTTGTATGGCTCCATTCAAAGCCATCACCTAACCAGGTAAATGTGTCAGGGCTATAGTTTGTGAACAAATGCACACATTCCTGGGACACCACTGAAGACAAAGAATTTGCTTTGGAATATGAAGAAATAAATTAAGACTGGTCTTTTGTAGTGCAGCAAAGGCAGCCTCGGTCCAACAAGGCTCTGCAATTCAGCTGCCAAACTGTGGCTGAACCACGGCTCCCAGCCATGGACACTGCATGATTATNTTTTTTTTCTTTTTTCTTTTTCCCTTAATGAAACATTTACTAAACTCTGTCTGAACTAAGGATCATTCTGGTATAACTTTCAAGCCAAAGTTAACAAAGCTCACAAAAACAGAAATTCATGTCTTAAAGTGTGACTACCTTCTGGCCAGAAAAATCCATGGACTGAAAGTCAACCCTGTGAAATCAACATTTCATTACAAAAATCACCCAAAAAAGAATAAAGAAATCAGCAGGTCCACATCCCAGTAAGTCTCACGAAAATCATGATGTTAGGTATACAGGAAAGGTATTACCACACACCTAGTTTTTAGTTTCATTTACAAAGCAATGAAACCTACAGAGTTGATTGAGTTTCTGTTCTTTGGTACTTCAGGGTTCAGGAAGTTGAAATTTTTTTTTAGTTCAGACTGTCTTGATGGTGGCCTTTAAAGCCAAAGGGATTGTACAGGTCAGTGGCTTATCAGGCAGGGAGAAGGAATAGGAAGGTATAATTCATGCTCAAAGCAGGCTTAGAGACAAGTTGGAGCTGTGTACAATATAATTTTTGGACACAAACTGCCTTCCAGAAACACATCTCTTGGAGGAATTTGCCACCAAAGTCCAGGGAACACTCCAGAGCAATAACATTTCCCCAGATGTTTATTTAAGTCTTTACAGCTATCGACCATGTCTGCATGTATCCCAAACTCCCAAAGCAAACAGTACTTAGCTTCTGCTGCTCTGTCTGCTCACAAATGACACTTTATCTGCAGAACTTAGGAGAAAATGAAACCCAAAACAGAGAAATACAAAATGTAGCATGTTGCCACCACCAGATGCTCTCAAAAAGACTAACTGAACCCAGTGTCCACACTGTCAGGTGTCTGAGAGAAGCTGTGTTTAGCTACTGAATAATCTGAAATGATGGGTTTGGTTTCCAAAACCATTTTTTATTTCCACAAAGTCAAACCGGGTACAGAACTTGGGAAATGTTTCAGAGAAAGCAGTGCCAAAACCCCTTGTTTTTTCCTAGAACCATTCAAGTCATGGATGTGAAAAGTGGAGCAGCTCAGCATCTTTCTGATCAAAGTTGTTGAAAGGTGATTAAGTGCTTGCCTGGTTAAAAGGGCTGGCAGATGCATTTTGAGTTGCACTCAGTTCAAGGGATCATTTTTATTTCATTGAAACAAGGTTAATGATCAGCACTTTCATAGCAGAAGTTCCAGATAAAGAAAGCAGTAACCAGATGTGAAGCCCCAGCTCTTCAAAATACTGAGAGCACAAGTTACACATTCTGTGCAACCTTAAGGTAAGACAGCACACACAGTTGTATTAGAATTTTTCTCTAAACCACCTCCAGCTGAAGTTCTTTCATCTACTTCTTGGTATCCCTAAACACAGTTCACAATATTTTAAAAATTGTCAGAACAAAAGGTGGTTTAGTTTTTATATTCTACAGAAGGCCATTAGGACTACACCACATCTGTTCATGCTTCTGTAGTAAATCAACATAAAACATTTTTCTTCTCTTTCAACAATTTTAATGTTTTCTAACTTTGTTTATGTCACACAATTATTCTTGGCTTATTTAATTTTTAACAATTTTTCTTGTTTTACTAATAATTTGAGATGAGTTGTATGAGAAATTTTTCTACAAATTAGCAAAAGATCAGCACCTTCAAGTCCTGGCAAGCTGCTTACAGCACAAGTCAATAGGCAGCAAGCCAACAGAGTACTAAAACACAACTGCTTCTAGAGTTCCAGGCTTCTATCCTACCTCATGATTACTTACATTTACAACTTGTTTAGTGGTATGTGGATTTATGATCAGAGAGGCTGTTCTAACTAAATCTGCAAATAATAAAGACCTGTTGAAACTCTGGAAAAGCAGAAAGAAACACCCAGCAGAAAGAAACACAAAGCAAAGAAGTATGAGTATAAACAATCTTTGTCTTTCCTTGTGTGATTTTAAATAACAGTTTTTGTCACAAAATTACTTGCACATTTAGATAACTCATTAATTTGGTCTACTCGTGAGTGACAAGCAATAATGCTGAATGTAAATACCCAAATGCAGAATTCAAAGACCAGATTGCAAATTTTGTCAGGATTCATCACAGCATTTATCAGGATTCACCACAGCTTGATTAGTATGAAAGTCTTTTTTAGATACTTTGGTTTTCACTCTAAAAGAGTTCAGGTATCAGTAGCAAAGACTGAGTTTTCATACAAAATGTTGTTCTAAGGCCAACAGCAAAAGAGAGAAGTTAACAATGATCATGTCTGGCTGCATTTATTTAAATGTTGGTGCTGCTGCTAAGATCAGTTTTTTAAAAAGTGTTGCCTTTCCAGCAATACTGCAACCAGTGGACCCAATTAAGCTAAAGCTGATACACAAAACCCAAGATTTGTTCATTAAAAAAATCTCAGCACTCTCATACCTAGTTGAAGCCATGGACAAGCAAAACCAGATATTTCTATTTCTAAATTGGTGAAAATACCTGTAGGTTCCCAGAAACAGAAAACCCTTTGCCATGCTGGTTAAAACCCCAGGCCTGCAGTGTCTGGTCTCAGGATGGGAGCACCCAGGGAAAGAGGGAGGCTCCTGCCTTTGCTCCCAAGGCCATCCTGTGAGGTGCTTATGCATCCAACAATCCATTGAGGTACAGCCTAGGAGCAGCCAGGCCACAGGGGTTTTGGAAAAAAATGGTATTTGGCCATCTTTACTGTATTAACTAAGAAAAAGATGTATTATTTATAGTCTGTACATAACTATAGGTTTAGCACACTGTTAAAAAATAAAAGCCAAGTTTAATAGGTTTTTGAACCTCATACTAAACAATTGGTACCATTGATACACCATCAGTAAATCAGAAATCCTGCTCCTGAGCACCACTGGAATTCAACATTCAGGATTCTGCTGCTTGGGGGCATAAAAATTCTATACTTTAGGGCAGATAGAGGATATTAATTGTAATTTATCTTTGAACTGAACAAATGATGAGTTATGGGAGAAAGAAATTAAGAACAGGATAAAATCATCACCCAGTAGGTCTGTATGAATTTTCATGAAAACTGATCATGATTTTGTGATTATAAATCATCACAAAGTTTTGCACTTCTACAACAAAATGAGGAAACACATTCCAAATTCTATTTCAGCGATTTTTTACAAAATATCTAAAATTCACTACACTACTTTGAAGAATGTCAATGAGCTATAGGAACTGAATACAACTGGACTTTATGCACGCTTGCTTCACTGGCAGACCTGAATGTCTTCTAATTTTAGCTAAAAATTTTCATATATCAAGGAAAGATTCTTACCCCTGAAAACAGACATGAAACAATGTGATACAATATTTTACACTGTTTTTTTTTTTCCCCCAGGTTTATAATTCAGACAGAATTAGTCAAGTCTTCTCACACAAATTATAAGTGAAAGCAAAATCCAACTAAATGACCACAATTTCAGAAGCTCATTGGAAGCCTGACCAGCCTCCAAGTACACACAGACCTCTCAAATACAAAGACTATACTTTAAAATAAAAAGAAAAATCCACAAAAGCATTTGATCTGTTTTTTCCCAGTTATTTCTACATCAAATTGGAACTGCACAGAGAAGATGACTGTTAGACAAGTTTCAAGGCCACTGTTACGGAAAATTTTTAATTTTCTCAGTGAAAAAAACCCTTTGCAACAAAACATTAGAGTTCTGTTATACAATTTCTCACCTACTGAAGAGCAACAAGAGCTCCTCCTATATCTGCTCCCATATTAAAAAGTGTCAAATTATCTGCAGAAAATATAGAGAATAAGTAACTCAACTGAGGGCAGTAACTCAGCCCACCTAATCTTTATAAATATTTTCACCTGGTGATCTTTCATCTGCATCCTTCTTAATATCACTTAATCTGGTTTTATACATAAGGAGGTTTTTTAATGCATTTTGCAACAGATTAATGTCAAGAGCCATTTGGAAGTAGCCAAGATAATATCCTACCACCAACCCCTGAGCCCTGGCAGGACTTCCAACCACAACAACAAAAGGAGTATTTTTCAGTATCTTGAGGTTAAGGTAAAAAAATAAACTGCACATAATAAGCCTTGTCATACAAATATTAAAATCCCTCTTTGTTTGTCACTTTTCTCAAGCACATGGAAATGTCACTAAACAAATAGCAGGAAACCAGTGGAGAATTCCCTTCAAAATCTCAGGGTATACAGTGGCAGAATTAAGAATTACAATTTCAATTCCCTTCTTGGAACAACACAAACATGCTTATTAATAACAATCATGTATTTTTGGTAATTTAAAACCTAAAAATATACATTCTCTTTCTTTATTCAATTTCAGTTAAATTAATTTCATAACCTGGTCTTCTATTTTACCTTTTTAGCAAAAGAAAAAAAAAAAGAGCACTAACCCAGCCATGGGAAGAAACACCCAGCTGGACATCATTTAGCTATGTAGTACACAAGTTATTTTAATTTTCTCCTAGTAAGCATTACATACTAACTCATGTGCAACACTTCACCCACTAATATCAAGACAAGTTGCTAATTTATTACTAAAGATCAACTTCTTTTTCATTAAATCGCATTTGTCTGCATTACAATCTACTCTGAACAAAACTTTGAGCTGAATTCAGGCAAATCCATAGAGAAATTCTGTGAGATAAAGGCCAAAATGCAGTTCACAGCGCACCTATTTTTGAGTTGTAGGCAAAACATTTAACAAGGTCAAACAATGAAGCACGGTCAGAGGGGATTTGTTCCTAATACACCTAGCACAACAATTCTGAAGATTTTACCTTGGTTTGGTTTCAGAAGTGATATTTTAAATTTATTTTTTTATAGGAGACAGTGAGTATGATGAGATACACACTGCTCACAGTACAGGATTTCATAGCCTACTGAACAGGCAAGGACATAAATAGATACCTAAAGTTTAGAATGTGCACAAGTTTCTCACAGAATTGGAGACAAAGGCCTTGCAAATTTAATCTTTTTTGTATCATAGAATCATGGTGTAGCTTCAGTCAGCTCTATATTTCTCCATGGTCCATACCCATTGTAGATAAATAATAATCCCCACTTAATCTCTAAACTAGGTAATTAATTAGTTGCTGTCAGTAAAGTACATTGCAAATATTACACACTACAAAGGTTAGGGGACTTGTTTCCCTTTCCACAAACTCGGGTGATGTCCCACTGAACAAACATACAAAATTTCAGGGTTGTATTATAAGACAAAATGAGAGAACAAAACTGCCCTCTTAGAAAAATGGTATCTAGTGTGGGATAGGTGACAAGAGTGGAACCTGTGATGTGCACAGGATTATATGAGAAATTCCACCTACCCATGATCATTCTTCTAGTCCAGGTATACATCTAACATTTACACACCTAGCCATACATAGATTTGTAATGTTAATATGAGATCTTGAAATGAGGTAAGAAAAGTCGAAGTCACTTCAGCAAAGATTCAAACTCTATCTATAATTCATATATTTTTGGAGAATATTTGTTTTCATAACTGCATGACTTCAGGGGAGATTGCAAGCTGTCTTTTTTTCCCCAGTTTCCAGGGTTCTTTCATTTGGAAGCATCTCATTTGTATTATTTATTGTGGAAATCTCACATTTCCCATCTGGCTACTACTACAGAAAAACAAGACCCCACAAAATAATGGCAGAATGCACACAGGCAAAAGTAGCTTTCTATTTAAGAATATGGGGGGCCTTTAAAGGGAGAGAAAAAAAGTCTGTGTGTAAAACAAACAAATATCAAAACCCCAATTTATTATTCCTATGTGTATGTTGAGCAAAATAAGCTGGGAGAAGAAAAAAATACAAGTAGTAGATAAAACTTTGTGCTCCCCATTTTAAAGTAAGTAAATAAAGGACTCCTCGTTTCTCCTCCCTTCCTCAGTTCTGACCTCAGCATGTTTCAACATTTTGCTCCCCACATATTTAAGTTACCATCTTGATGTTTCACTCTTTTTGATATATGTAGAGCTGGCAGCATGCATTAAGAGCATAAAATGACCCATCCTTCAACCTCATCATCACTTTTTGTTCCCCTTCATTTCCACACTGGCACTGTTTTTTGTTAATCTGAAACGTGAACTGAGACCTGTGTGGAGTGTGTAAAGCATTTAATGTATAGCCAATAATCTATACCTTCCCCCAAAATAATTTTCCACACATTTGCAATGAGTCCCCCTCATTTTGAGTGCTGAAACATTCTTCTGAATTTACAAATGAGCTTCTAATCCACTCCTGAAGGACAAAAGGAAAAATTCTCATTTCATCCACACCAAAACCTGCCCACAATTATTTCCATTACAAGCAGCATTGATATCCAGAGGCTGCACCGGGCTCGCTCTCCAGAATGCACAGAGGCTGGCAGGAATCCCCTCCCTGCAGCCCAGGCCAAGGGGAAGCACAGGACCCCGGGCCAGGAGGAGCAGCAGTGCTGGCCCCGGGCCGGCTCTCGCTGCCAGACGGCTCCGGGGGAGCAGCCACGGATCCTCTCTGCAGCCCAGGCAGGGCCAGCACTGCAGCTGCCCCAGCAGCGCCGACCACAAGGACCAGGAGGTATTTTAGTAAAGTATTGTGATGCAATCAGGAACACCCCGTAGTCTACAGCCAGCAAAAGCAGAACCTTGAATATCTCTGTTACTTCTATTCTGTTACAAAGGTATGCGATCCTTTAGCTTGGGTACAATATGCATTTCAGACTAGATCAGATCAGGGTATTCAAAGTAAAATGCAAAAATCAGAAGCAGAAAGAAGTGGAGCCACTGATGTACATTTTGGCTTAGCAGTTGAATCACAAAATAGAAAATAAATTCAGATTATCAGAAATCCTTTCTTTGCCATGAAGTAAAATGGCTTTTTAAAAATTATTATTTTCCTACATTTATTCTGTAAATTGTATCAATTTGGAATTGAAAAAGTAATTTTGAATTTTAAAATCAAAAGGTTTGGAAAGTAGTGCAAGAAAATTTCAGTATTTGTTTTTTCTCATTGCAGCTGTAATGGTGTATCAAGCTCAGCCTTTAGTAGGAAGTAGAGAATTTCATCCCATTGAAATAGCATTATTTTAAAAATTATTGTTGATAAACTAATTTAATGCACTAATAGATTATTATGTCTCAAAGTCAGTATTTTCAGATGATCTAAAATTGGAATAAGCTTTGTTTAGAATACTGCTGTCAGAAATAGGATGGATGCTGGTGTCTTCAACACAACATAAATTTAAAAGAACCATGGAGACAGTTATCTGATGTCATAGGGCATGATTGCATTCCAGGGGTCTGAATATAAAGCACCTTTCTCTCTCCATCATCTGCACTGGCCCACAAGGTCTACCAAAGCTGAGAGCAAGCAGCTAAATCAGTCTCAACTCTCTGGCACTTAAGCACAAAAATGGCACAGAACTGCTACTTGGAGACCTGCATGCAGCCCTAACACAAACACACAGAGAAACCAAAATAACACATCAGTGGAAACAGTGGCTGATCAAAATCTCTGCAGAGGAGAGCAAAGAAAGGGAGCACTGGCAAGAGGCAGTGGCAGGCTGGAGAGGAAATTCCCAAGGCACAGTGTGGTTGTGTGTTTGCCCAGCTCCCAGAGACTCAGCTACTCCTGGGGCCACCTGGGAATCACCCTCACCTGTACCCTGCCAGTGAGAGGATGCAAAATGATATTCCTTGGAAGGGATCCATCCTGTTAGGAAAACTGAGCTTGAAACTGCCACAGTTAAAATGAAATCTAACGATGATGGCTACAACATGAAATGGTTTGGGCTTCATGTCTGAGCTCCCTAGGACTAAATTCATGTGTGCGAGCTTCAAGGGCTTTTTTAACAATGGAGATGTGCAACTGTACAAACTTCATGCTATAACTGCACACGTGACATATTCTATGGCATTTAAGGCTCATTAAATTCTGAGTCTTGCATCATCTGCCCTTGGCTTAAAACAGTTTTGTGTGAGCCTTTTGTCTCTAACTTCCTCTTTAACAGAAGTTGTTTCTGTCAGTCTCTTAGCTCCCTTTATTTTCTTTACCACATCAGTTCCACAGCAACACCACAGCATAGATTACAGCTCTAATCCTCCACAATTTGACTCCCATCATGTTTACTCAGATGAAAGAGCTGAACAGATTACAGGAACCCACTATGACCAAGTAATGATTAAAATCATTTCAGAACACCTTTTTTAAAAAAAAAATTCTTTTTCTCAATCAAATTAAAAGTAAATTTTTCAAACTAAGGGTTCAACTCAGTTTTATAACACATATAAAACTCTAGTTGTAACAGTAATGTTTCCTCTACAAAGTCTAGGAACTGCAGGAAGGAACTGCTGTAGTAAGTTCAGAGGAAGCTACCAAGACGATCAGAGAGATGGGGCATCCCTCCTACGAGTAAAGGCTGAGTGAATTAGGATTGTTCAGCCTGGAAAAGAGAAGGTTTGGGATGACCTAACTGCAGCTTTCCAGTACCTGAAGGGAGTAGAACAGGAAAGATGGAGAGGGACCTTCTACAAGAGCATGGAGTGACAGGACAAGCTCAAATAACTTCCCACTGCCAGGGAGGAGGTTTGGATTAGGTGTTAGGCAGAAACCCTTCCCTGTGAGGGTGGGGAGGACCTGGCTCAGGTTGCCCAGAGCAGCTCTGGCTGCCTCATCCCTGGAAGTGTCCAAGGCCAGGTTGGATGGGGCTCTGAGCAACCTGGTCTAGTGGAAGGTGTCCCTGCCCATGGCAGGGAGTCTGGAACCAGATGATTTTGGGGTCACTTCCAACAAAAGCCATGCTATAATGCTGTGATTTATTTTTTTTCTATGCAACAGCTCTTCAAGACCACTAAAAAACTGACAGAACAGAATCTGGTATATCTCAGGTTGCTGTGAATTGAAATGTTTCTTTTTATAAATCAAGAGACTCATCACAATAGCAATTGCCAAAGAAGTTTTCATTTAATTTAAAGCACGATCAAAATTCAGACACTTTTAGCGAAATCAAGAAATATCACATCACTGGTGTCTACTTTCAATAGCTGTTTGAAGTTATTGGGAGTGAAAAAAAGAGAGACTGTCTTATTATGGATTGGCAGTACAGATTTTATGACAAATTTCTTCCCTGCTGTAAAGACTTTATGATAGAAAGGTACAATGCTTTATAAAATGAAGCATCTTTTTCCATGATAATAACTATTAAGTTTTTTCTCAGTGCTTATATGCCTCCAGCTTATTTTGTAATGATATAACACCTGCAATGGATTAAATTTGCACTGTAACTGTAGCAGAGAGTGTAAGAAATGTCACTTCTCATTAGCCTGCATATAAATCTGCCTTTTTTGGTAAGCATTATAAAAGAAAGACCACTGAACCGCTAGAAATTCAAAGCATATGTTGTTCATGCAAAAAGGACACTCAGCAATATGAGCCTTTCCATGCTGTTCTCTTTCAGGACTGGAAGAATGCTTTTGGAAAGAAAAGGAAATACACAGAAATGCATTACCATCAAGTTGTAGTAGATTTTTATAATTGCTTGCTGACACAGCGGAATAGTCATAAAATATCAGAGAGTAAATGAGTGGATCATGTAAAGCAGTAATTAGGATTTTGTGCATGCTTATGCTATTTACATATTTTAATGCTTTGATATTAACATGTCAACTTTAATAGTATGCAAATGAATTCCCATGTGTGAGATTTATTCTCCCCAGTGTTAGACATGTATTCATTGACAGCAACTGTAAATTTCCTTTCTTATTTGTCTTTTTAGAATGAGTTTCCAGGATCTTACATAAAATGTTTTCCCTGTAATGCCTTGTCCAAATTCATCAAAGAAGTCTATAGGCTCTAATGGATAGAACAACCCCAGCCACCAGCTCCACATATCACAGTGCTATACAAACACACACACAACCTCTTTGTGCCTGAAGTTCCACAACAATGTACATAAAAAGAGATTATTCAACTCTATGGTATCTCTGCCTGTCTCTGGGTAGTGCTGATGCTCACTAACAATCTGATGTAACACAGTTAATCTGAGAAGTGTGAAAATACACATCAAAACAGCAATGCCTCAAAAGACAATGGCACGCTCCAAAGGCATTTTAGAAGATTCAGAATTAAGCATAAATATGCATTTCCATTTTTTTTTCCACATTTCATTGTGTTCCTGATCAATCTTCTTTTTCTCTTGAGTACATTTCTAGAAAGTTTTCAACCTTCAGATGAACAACACTTAATCAAAAATAAACAATTGGAAAACAAAGATATGGTGTGATTAAGAAAAAGGTACAGCCTAACATCAGTTATTGCTTTACAGTGCACTGCAATTTAGTTCTGGGTGTACTGCAGAACCTGCATAATACAGCCAGAGTTGCCTGGCAACAAACAGGAATGATATCAGAAAGGAGCAAAGGTGTGAATGAACAAACAGAAGTGACAGGGACATGTGAAAATGCTCAGTAAAACCATGTTCAGTGCTAGAATGTCTAACCAGGCTTTCACAACATTTCAAGGGGAGCATTGAATCAAATCCTCTTCACCATTAAAGATTCATGCACATTTAAACTGGATCTGACAAAACAAGCAGAATATAAAATATGGAGAAAAAGCAAATTAATGAAAGTATTTTCATCAGTTTGGATACTGAGTACATCCACAGATTAAATACCCAACACTATCCTGATTAGATGAAGTAGAATTGATCAAAACTCCTGGCTCAATTCTAGGTGCCAATCAGGTACCCATTTTGGTGCTAAACTCCTGGAAACCCAAGCATTCACACACTGAAATTGAAAGACAATTGTTCTTTATTTGCACTTCTTTCCTAGAAACTCCTATGCTGACACAGTGAACTGTTTTGCTACTTTGTAATTTATTTATTTGCAAGATTCTTTGGTTATAACCAATAGCCATTTTGACATACGAGGTCCATGACATTCAACTGCGCTTCACACTGAAAAGTTAGTACTACACAGAAGTATTTTAGCCATCTTACTGCACCACAATATTTTATTACAAAAGCAACCCCATTTCAATATGAATATATAATTGGAAGAGAATAGATAATTAGATATGAGAAAATCCTGAAGATCCAAACAATTTTGATACCTCTGAAGAGTGTTTTGAAAAGGAACACATTTCATAGTGAGAAATTGCAAAATTATAGTTTGATGCATTGAATACACATGGCCAAGCCCTTCAGCTGGCATATTTCAGAGAAGCTCCCATCATCCAAGAGAGCCAAGCTACTTTATCACAATTAAGGGTCTTACTGTTTTTCACAAAATGATCCTGAAATACCCAGCTAAATCTAAGTCGACCTTTTCCTTCTCTATAAGTAAGACAATGTGATCAAGCAGAGATTGATTAGTCAGAATTACATTGACGTAATGTTGGGGCAGAAAGTTGCATGAGGTCATCTTCCTGAACAGATGGTCTAGAGATATTGGTTTTAACTAGCACATGGTTGAGTAAATAATGTTTAAGTTTTCTTTGAGAGCCTGGGGAGTGAACCAGATAGAGTTGAGTGAAATACCTGTGCCTCCTGCCCACATCATCTGCTACTCCCAGGGTTTTCATTTCCTGCACTGTTTGTGCTTTATCACACGGCTCACTGGTCAGGCTGTCTGTGCCCTTGGTTCAAAAAGCTTTTATTGGAACATTGAGAGAAATGTGCACTTAGTTCCAATTTGTCATTTCTTTAAAAACACAGTTTGTTCCTTACAGGTAAAATCAGACAGCAGACACAAGCATGTGGATGAATCACATTTTTTCAGTCAGTATAACCAATTTCATATGTAGAAATAAATGACCGTAACATAATAAAAATCTACATGATCAGTTGCATGAAAAATTTGGTTTCTGTTGAGATTAAATGCACGTGTGAACACACAGACTTGTTAATTCTCATGTTTGTCCAACATAGAGATGTCTAGCCATATTTGTTTACAATCTCAAAGGGACTGATCCTTTTACTGTATCATTTGTTTACTATATCTTTGTTTAGAGTAAAATTAAGAGTGGTTGATAACAAAGCTCAGAAGATTTCTCAGGTATGTTTTAACTCTTTGAACAGGAACATCTCTTTACCCAAGCAGCATCAACATTACTGACTTTTTCAATAACATCAGACTAATGGGTGTTCTATCACACTTACTCTGGGGATGTCATTGTTATAATATTCAAATGGACATCTGATAGTGAAAGATGATATATTAAAGATAAAAACACAGCATAAGATCCAAACTGGGGTAATGGTTTACAGACAAGTAAATGAATATGTACAATTAAGATAAGCTTGACTAAAAATTAGTTTCTATTTTTTTGTATTGCATAACATATTAATATCTTTAAATGACCTTCAAATGCTACTGATTCATGACTACAAATTATTATTCTGGGTAAATGCTAAAATAAAGTACAGAGTTATAATCAAAAATGTTAAAGAAAAATTAAATAATAAAACATGCTTGTGCAAGCAATGATTGATATGGTAACAATATTTAAAATCATCTGCCTGCATTACCTGTGTGAAAGGAGCACTCAGAAGTGCAGGTCAGATGATTATTCAGCTAACTCTTATTTAAACATTTCCTGCTCCCTTCCCCTTCTCTCTCTAAAACCTGTTCACTGCCTGTACAACTACAAATGGGTCTATCCCAAAGAATTCAAACCCCTTTCTCCAACTAGCCTTCCCTAAAGTAGCAAAAGGTGAAAAGGGGGAGGAGAAAGGGATATAGGTAATGTTTTATGCATCAGTTAGAAAGAGAAGATTTAGCTGAAAAAAAAAAAAAACCAAACCAACAAAACACTTCTAAATTTCATCCCATCTTCCTCACACCTCAGGATATCATGGATCTGGGCTGGCTGAAGTTCACAGAAACTTCCAGCTTCCTCCAGTTTTGTCTGGAGGTTTCAATAAAAGGATGAACTTGTTTTGCAATGGTGTCTATGGAAAACCTGCTATCAAAAACTCACTTTAATAACCCACTTATACCACTCATAAAACTATGCAGTTTGCAATAACCCAGTTTCACTTGGGGCACCAGAAGCTGTAAGGTCATTACTAATATTATTGCAGACAAGTGTTTTTCTCATGTTTTATGACTGTAATGTCATTCCTATTTGACTTCACTGACATTACTTATGGCAGAATTGCTTATGACATAATTATGGAAATACAAGGCTTATTATTGCATAATAGCCTTACAAATCTCATGCATGCATCATTATGCAAATTTGAACAGTGGAGCAAATGTTGTTGATGTCAATATGTCCATACAAGAATAAGGTAAACAAATGAAATATAGTCCAGTTAGTAGTTTGTTGGGCAATCTTAAATAAAAGGAAATTCTCAAGGGAGGAGAGAATTCTTAAAAGTTATGACAAAAATCCGACATAACTTCCGGAAAAATAAACATTTCTATTCAGTTGATCCCAAGACACCATAATTCAGGTAGTGATTGATGATATACATACCAAATTCTAAGTTCTCTGAAGTGACATGTCACATAATTTAATTTGACTAAAATTTAGGAACCTGAGCTTAGCTAGTTTTGTAGTTACCCCAGAAGTTAACAGAGAGAGAAACAGGGGAAAGGAGTATAAGAGAAAAACCTCCAGAGTCAAGTATGCTACTGGAGACTTTTATGCTAAGGCGATGTTAAATTACCTTCCAAAAGTACTTGCTTCTCTCCAATGACTACAGGCAGAACTTATAGCGTGGATAAATAATGAACTTCCAACATGTGTTATGACATAAATCCCAGCCTAAATGTTACATACATATAACAGAGCAACAACCCAGATACCCTATCCTAATTCCAATGGCCAGGCATCTCCTTACTCAGCTGAGCAAATCTGTGCCATGTCTTCCATATGTCTTTATTTGGTAGGGAAATGTCTTGTAGATTCTTGTATTTGGTTGGGAAATTTCTTGTAGAGAAATGTGGACTATATTAACTCAAGCAATGGTGCATTGGAAGCTAAATTTAAACCTCTCTGGAAGGAAATTGCATTTTGAGATTGAGGAGAACCTCAATCTATCCAACTCCTATAAGTCTGATGCCGATGCCAGCAAATGATACCCAGACCCTGGAAAGGGATTGCAGATCAGCAGGAAAGCATGTAAAAGAAAGCACAAAGGAATTCCAGCAACTCCAGCCTGTAGGACAGCTTCCTCAGGGGTCCAGTTTAAGTGACAATGTAAATGCACATGGCACAGGGAATAAACAAGCAGAGCTAGAGACATTCACACACCTGAAGGACAGGGATCTTACTGGCATCCCAGAGCCAGCCACACCAAGCTGTGCAGTGCAGGTGACATCTGGAGGGAAGGGATGCCAGCCAGGGCACCCTGGGACAACCTCATGGAATTCAACAATGCCAGGGTCCTGCACCTGGGATTAGGCAATGCCACAGGTACAGGCAGGGCAGAGAAAGGTTTGGGAGCTGCACTGAGGGGAAGGGTTTGGAGGTGTTGGTGTACAAAAAGCTCAGCAGCTGGCAACTTGTACTTGCAGCCCAGAAAGCCAACCTTATCCTGGGCCACATCAAAAGAAGCCTGACCAGCAAGAGAAGGCTCGATGGAGACATTACAGCAGCCTTCCAGTACCCAAAGGGGCTCCAAGAGAGGGAGGGGGACTTAAAAAGACAAAGAGCAGTGCATTCTAACTGAAAGAAGGGATTTTTAGGTTAGAGGTATGGATGTAATTCTTCCTGTGAGGGTGCTGAGGTCCTGCACAGGTTGCCCAGAGACGCTGTGAACATCCCATCCCTGGGAGGATTTAAGACCAGTTTGGATAGGACTTTGAGAAACCCAGTCTAAAGGAAGATGTCCCTGCCTACGGCAGGGGGTTTGGAACTTGTTTTGATGACACAATAAAAGGGTCAAAGGATGCTTTGCCTTGTGATCTTACATCAGAGAAATGAGACACCTCTGAAGTGGCTTTAGTTATTGTTAGTCTTATGCAAAAGTCAATACATTTCTGGCACCCCAGTAAAAATGGAACTGTTACTATTTTAACTGGGTCTGTTATTTTTTTCCTCTGTTTGATAGGTAATAAAGGGCTCTCAGAGCCTCTGTTATATTTCTCTGTACAGCACCCTGATTAATGCAAGAGCCAAAGTCTCTTTGCAGATAAATAGGCATTTTCTAAACAAACCCAGATGAAATTTCGATTTGCATTTTCACTTTCTCCATGCACTGATGCATTGCTTCAATGTGGACAGCTGTTTGGGATGCCATGTTCTGCCATCCAGGGTCCAGCAAACACATTCACTGCTCAGATATGGTTCGTTCCCTGACCACATTTATGACCCTGTGTTGGGGTGGCACTCTGCCTACTCATCAATCCAGACTCCTCAGACAGTTTCATTTGCAGGAGGTGGCAAACAGGTACAGGTGTGGATGGTCAGAGTGATCACTCCTAAAGAAACACCCTCTGCCATACCCAACCCCCCTTTGGAATTGCACTCTCATGTTCAGTGCTTTGTGCAACTTTACATTTAATTTCACTGAAAATTACCTGAGAAATAAAAAAAGGCAGAGGGAAAGCAGACACAAAATTGTGTCTATTTTTTAGAATGGCAGGTTATAACTCTTCCAGTACTTGGCAGACTACATTTGTACAAGCAGTTGTACTTGTTAATTCCACTGACTATAGCAATGCCAATGCTGAAAAGCCTGTAAGGGCTTAATCAGTGTGTTTCCCTACACTCCTGCAAAGCAATTTAGATGATTCAGACAGCACTAGTGTTTCACCATACCTGAAGGCAGTGGTATTGCATTGGCTGCACAAATTTTGCAAGAAATTTTGGCAGAGAGTTTGCTTTAAACATCCTCCAGAAGGTGACAAGGTTATTGAATGTTATTTCTTGATTTTTTTTCCATTTATGTCTTGTAATTATAGGAGCTTATACTACACACCTTCACAGTCTAATTCACCTCTAGTCCAATTCTCAGTCTGAAATTCTTTGATAGTTGTTTTCATTAGCCAAAAGTACTTTTAAAAAGACCCAGACATATTTTATTTCTAGGAGAAATGGTTTTCAAGTGTCAGGTGAGCTTTTCTGTATACAGGGTACCTTAATTTTAAATGAAGTTAACTATAGAAAAATCAGTGATGGCTCCCTCTCTGACCCTTTCAATTTTGTACACAAATATTTAAGTGTAACCTGGAAGGGACATGTCCATGTTTTTCTACCTATGGCTCCTTCTACTACTATTTGATATATGGGGATTGGAGAAATACATCCATAAGAAACAAGAATGAATAGAAGGAACTGCAGCCTGATGTAGGCTTTTTCTTACTGGCATTATGTTTTCTCCTTCAAGTAGCAAACTAAATACTACAATTTTCAAGTAAACCAGTGTACAGTTGTTTACAGCATAATGGTGTAATATGCAGTGTCAGCTCTGCAGCTCAGCACTGACCTTTTTCCACTGCAGTCAGGACATGAAGGTGAAGACTATATTTAATATCTTTTCCTATTAATAAGCATTAAAGATTCTCAGATGCTGGTCTTTTTCTAGAAAGGATAAGAAAAGAAAGATACTTTTCTTATATTCTGTAGTTTAGGCTTCCCTTCAGAGATTATCTAGACTGACAAAAGAGTGGTAGGATGCACTTGCTAATGTACCTAAAGTCTCAGTGAGACTACTGTCAGACTATAAAGTGAATAATCTCTTTGTGAGAGAAAGGAAAATAAAGTCTTATCTGGAATATTATCTATAATACTGATCATGATCTTTCTTTAAAAAGGTTGAACTTCAGATGGAAAAGTGTCAGAAAGGGAATTAGACTGAGAAGGTGAATGGAGAGCTTGAAAGAAGGTAATAAAGGAACTTGTCTCACTCACTCCAGCAAAGTGAAGGGCAATTTGATGTCTGTCTGAGATGAGGGGAGAAAAGCATCACTGAGAGAACACTCAGTTAATGAACTGTGGTGTCAAAAGGCCAAATGCAGGCAAAGAGATTGTGAATAAATTCAAGCCAAAAATTAGAAATGGGCTTTTCAATAATCAAAGCAGTGAGGAAGCCACTTGCAATGATGCCTTATTTTCTGCCCTGTTCATCACACACAACCAGAAATCAGTCTGTTAATTGGGTAAGGCCCTACACAAATAATTGAAGCTGCACCAAAGGGCGCACATCAAGAAAAAACCAACTCCTTTTATAAACCAGCTCCTTCTACTCCTTCTTGCAAATCATGTTGCAAAACATTCAGGCAATGATAGCATTTCACTAGATGAAACTTTTCCTTTCTACTCCATGTTAGAGCTCCTCTTCCTCCTTGGCATCTTTCCTGGGGAACTGACATTTCCACCCACTGACAGCAGCTCTACTGCCATGTGCAACAGGTAGAATAATCTTACCTGACTCCTCCAGAAGTAATCAGATGCCTTTTCAACACACATCCCTGTACTCTCTATTCAGTAATGCTGCAGAAGGACAGCAAATCTACCTCTCCATAAAGTCAAGTAAGAGCAAGCAGAGTTCATTTGCACAGGCTCATGACAAAAAAAACAGCACCTTACCAGCTGGGAACTACAGCCTGACAGACACAACTTCACTCAGAAACATTTGCCATCATATCCCTGCTGAATGATCTTTCCAATTTAATTACAACTTCAACCTGAAAAATTCTATCTAAAAGAAGCTGACAAAGCAGGCAGTCCTTTTTGGATTTGGAGGGGTTTGAGCAGTGCAAACAGCAAGTCTTTCACAGCCTCTCATTTATCCTAACACATTTCTATACATTTCTTTCTGTGTAAAATTGGATTATAACATTCTTTGACCTTTGTCTCTGTTAATGGCCATTACTGTTGGTGATTTGTGATGAAAATCTACAGGTATAGATATCTGTAAACACATCCAAAAAATTAGGGCAAAAGGTTGGGTGTATATAATCAGGAGTCATAGGGTAATATTAAGAGAAGATATAGATTCTGTGTTTATCAGCAAAAACCCAGTGATACTGAAATCTGTTATTCTATCAGAAAGTCTCCCAAAAGATGCTATGGAAATTCCATCACTGCAAATTTGTAAGTGAACTTTGCTTGATGCAATGAACAACACTTTTTTGGAAGGACATTGGCAAACTCACTACAGTATATCTTTGCTCATAAACAGCATAAAGTTATCTGTCCTCCTGCAAAAATACACTGAATTAGAACAAAAACACCATTCCACACAAGCATGAACTCAATCTTTTGAAGAGACACCTGTGTAGGAAAATGGTGTCTCCTAGTATCTTACACAAAATATAGGAGTGTTTGCAAGGCCTTTCCTAAGATATGAGGGACCTTGTTTAAGTGAATTGAATACATTTCCAGTACTTCAGGTAAGTGTTCTAACTACTCCTCTGGTCTCTCTTCTAATCCTTTAACAAATAGTGGAAATGAAATGTTGAAATTTATTTCAGTGAAATTCTGATTGACTTACAGCTCAATGTTTTTCCTAACATCAAAGTTTGCACTTTTCAGCTGTACAGACATTTTCTTTACAGTGTTATGTCACGAGGGTCTAGATTATTAAACAGTGGCTACCTTCATCCCTCATTCTCCTGCTACTAAAAAAAGACTTGCATCTTAAATGTTAATTATGCATTTGCAGGCAACCTAAATGACTCAGGGGACTGAAATCTGACTCTAGCTTTTCATCAGCAGGTCATCAGTTCAGACCTGACTCAGATCAGCAGTGGCTGGAAGCTTCAACAATTCAACAGCTGTTTAGATGACCTATATGAAAGAATATAATATTATATTATGTGCAGCTTTGGGTGGAAAAGAATTTGAATCTTAAAAATCACCTTCAGAACTGACATTAATTGAGATCCATGTTATCAGAGCCTGAGAGGACAGCAGGTCTGGAAACTGAGCTCTCCTGTCTCTGCAATCTCCTCCACACTATGGATAGAAAACTTGATGATGGAAGAGAAGGTGATTTTTGCTGTTGTTTTTGGAGGTGTTAAAAATTTTTTTTCATGGCTTCTCCTGTTCTTTCTCCTGGTTCAACAGAGCAAGGGAGTCCTCAGTCAATTGTTCATGGATACTTTTAGTTTCAAAACTTGGAGTCAGCATTATAACAGGCCCCAGATAATTATTCTGTGCTTGATAACTGCCATTTTGTGTGCAAAGCATAGACACCAAGAAATCATCCTTATGAGACTTCAGAGAAAATGCAAAACCAGAGATACCTCAGACTCAATACATTGAAACAGGTGATATCAACACTTTAATTTTCCCTATTCAAAGGCTTCCTAGAGATTGGATTATAAATCTATATATTTATGTTCACTGCCCCAGTATAACCTACAGAGAGTTGTCAGAATGGAAAAGCATGAGAAGGCTTTTCTTGGGCTTATGTCAAAATTTCAAAACTTCTGTGGATAAAACAAAATTAAAATCCAGACATTTATTTACTAGTCCTAATAAAAGTAAGCAGTATTCTTTTGTATTTGAAATTCTGCCCCTGAGCACTGTGAAGAGCCAAAATACATCTCTTATGGATTTCTTCCACTCCCTGGGGGTAGGGAATCTTTCCACTGGTGTACAAAGGGACAAGCTCACACCCCCACAAACTGCAGAGGCAGCCAAGGAGGGGAGATCACTGGTAAGGCAGAAAAGCATTTCGCTCTGCTTTATCAATTCTCAGCTTGACTGAGACTTCTCTAACTTGTGCCGAGAGCAGAACAACCATAGATTCAGCATAAAGTCAATAATTCCTTCAAGAAAAGTTCTCATCCCTGGTTTGTGTAGATCTAATAAATAAACTTAGCTCAGAACCTCAGGATCTGCATTTATGACTCTGCCTCTGCAAATCACTGTTATAGTTTAATGTACAATATTCAGTCCTGGGTTTGTAAGACAGCAGTCATGAGCCTCTGCACTATTTCTGGGAAGAAGGAAACAGCCCATCTGATGTGTGTATGCATCCCTGGGGTTCATATAAACACAAGACTTCTATACAGAATCCTCTACTCAGAACTATAGGTCGCACCTATATACAAAATATGCACTATCTGCAGTCTCTTTTTCTGTGACTTGGTACATTGGACTATCAAGTTTTGTGAAATAATTCTTATAGTACTTAGACTAAAATCCAAACAAATATATTTTTTGCTTCAAAGGTGTTGTTAGGTTTTATGTTTCCAAAATATCATAGGTATACAACCTGATATAAGAATTAACTGCCAACAAAATTGCTTTTAATTCTACATTGGATGAGATGCACTCTTAATTCTTCTGCTGAAAATTATTAACAATGTTTAAATAGCTAATAAAACCAGTTTTGCTGAAAACATACCAAAGATAGTATTGTGCACATTAATCTTTAATCTAAAGTGGGTAAAATATTGAATGATCCACAAAATTTGTAATGAAAAAAAATCTCCTAACAATTGCTGATTGAATACAGTCAACCACATTTTCTTATGCTTTTACCTTGTGTATGGACATGCTGGATGTTGCAAGACATTCCTCATGAGTTCCTGTAGCCCTGATATAAAGCCACAGTAGCTTCCTAGGAATAATTTTGCACTGTCACCCAGTATTTGAGCACAAAAACTACCTTTGTTTCTCTAAACCAGTGCATCAGTAAGTCCTGGAACCTGGTGCCAAATGATAATTTCTGGAGACCAGGTTTTTCAGAACCTGGTAGGAAACTAGAGGAAATTAGGTCTTGGAGCTCAGCTACCTTCATTGGGAAGACAATTACCTTGTAGAAAGTGGAGGCAAAACACAGGAAACCAAATTGCTTCACCCTTTGTCATCAGAAGTCAATCACTAAAGATAGTGACAGTTAATCATTAGAGATTTTGTTCTGTTTAATTTCTGGTCTCCTGAGAGGCTGACAGTGTGAGGTTACATGCATTTAAATACACACAGATCTTGCCCATATATACTTCCAAGCCAGGGAGAAAGCTGGGGTGAAATGAAGGATGAACAGTCTTTAACTTACAGAAAAGCAAGCACTTCCATGCTAAACAAAAATTCCAATTCTCTAGCTGTTTGGGCATTTCACTACTTTGACTTGTCTCCAGTTACAAAACACTCTGAGCAGAGAAGATTTAAAATTATGTAGGTCTAGTAGATGTGCAGCCAACTGGAATTGGCAGAAAGGAACACAAAAAGGGCCTGAGAAGTGGGCAGGATGCCCATGCAAGAGCACCTTCTTAGGAACAAGGGGAAATCCTCCCCAGGAAGCTCCTCAGTCACACACACACTGCACAAAAGATGGGTTTTACACCCAGGTATGGCATACCTGTCTCCAGAGCAGGCTCAGGCAGTCAGAGCTCTGCTTGCATAAAATGTTAAGGCCCTGTCCCTTTGATGCATTGCAGATTCAGAAACAGAGGGGTTACACTTACTGGCAGAAGTTAAAAAGTTTTTCCTTAGTTAAATTCTCAGTTTTAGCATAGACATTGACATATCATATGATGGTAACAACAGATTATAAAAATGTTTACTAAATATGTAATTAACTTCAGGGTTGGAAGTCTTGTTGTTGTTCTTAAATCTAGCAAACATCAGCTGGCAAAGAAATTGATGCCTTGGAGCTTCCTCAGAGAAAAGCTGTTCAAGGTTTGATATTTTTAAACTCTGCAAGGCTCTCAGCTATTAACAACAACAACAAAAAAAAAGACTCAAAAAGTACCCTCCTTTCTATTATTGTCATAACTTAAAAATGAAAGTATTTGGGTTGGTTAGTCAGAGGATTTACAGCATAGCAATTAACAAACACTATTCTCATATTATGAGATATGGAACACAAATAGAATCTAGCTTCTCCATAAAAACTAAATTTAATATAGAAACACTCAATGTGAAAGCTTGCCTTAACACTTGTTCTAAGAGCCCCTGTATGCAATAGGGAGAGAAGCAGCACTACAGAGGAAAATATAGCTTTCCATGCTATTTTAAACAGAATAAGACCTTATTCTTCAGTGTGCTTTTTAAATCAGTAGTACCACCACCATTTGGCCCTTGACACAGGATCAAGTCCTTTATCTGAATTTCTACATATTTTGGTTTCATAAACTGCTCTCAGTTTTATTCATTTTTCCCACCTGCTTTCCACCCTGTATCCAAGCAATCTTGCATATCAAATCAATAATCTTGCTTCTAACTTAAATCTCTTTTAATACTTCTTCAAATGTGTTTGTTCTTCAAAAATCTGGAATGTCTTTATGCAACACAGACTCTAGTAATTTTCGACAAATTGTCAGAAATATTAAAACTATGTTCCCAATGTTTGATCCTTTCCAGCTTTGATCTTCCCAGAAGCTGCTTTTATGCTGACATTGTACCTGTGCAAAAGAATTTAACAACAAAAATACTTAATACTATCTCATTGTTAGCAAAACGTAACATAGTAAAAAAAGAATTGAATGGTACTGGATATTGCACAACAGAAGCTATGATGCTAACACTGCAGTGAAACCTCTACAATCTCCTTTTCCCAATAAAATTTATCTAGACAGCAAAGAAAGTATCTCGCTCAGCTGCACCAGAATCAAATGCACCAAGATTGGTCAAATCCCAGAGGTAACTGGGTTTTCAATGCTCCTTCTGCTTTCATTTCCCTGCAACCTCTTTCATGTAGAAACTGGATAATACTATAACCACAGCACATTTTATTGACCCTCAGAATCTTCCCTTTGATTTGCATATGTTTGCATTTATTCAAATTTTAGCAGTATGTGTAAATTACTGATGGGAAGAAAAGGAGATTGAGCCAGTGCACAAGGAAAGATCTGAAGATCTGAAGAAACAAGAACTGAAAATTCCACTCAAAAAACTGGTTTTTAACTATGAATATAAAAAAAAAAATTGAAATTAATTGTTTGTGGATTCTTCCTTATTGGATCTATTCAAAACTCCACTGGACACATCCCTAAGTACCTGCTTTGAGCAGGGGAGGTTGAATCTCCCAAGGCCCCTTTCAACTTTAACTTCTCTACAATTTTACAGGTGTGTTTCTATAATTCTAGGAATAAGTTGATTATACAGTAATTGCTTTCATTATAGGAACTTGACATAGATTTAGCTAACATAAAAACAGCCTTAGTGAACACAAAGTGTATTAGGAGAACTTACTTGACGTTATGAAGTGTGATGGCTGAAGATAATAGTTAAGTGCCACTTGGGAAAATTGCTCTAGCTCACAAAATATAGCTCTATTCTACCAAAGAAGTGCAAAAGAAGCATACATTCTATATTCAGATATCAGAAAAAATTAGCAGGNTTTTATTGACCCTCAGAATCTTCCCTTTGATTTGCATATGTTTGCATTTATTCAAATTTTAGCAGTATGTGTAAATTACTGATGGGAAGAAAAGGAGATTGAGCCAGTGCACAAGGAAAGATCTGAAGATCTGAAGAAACAAGAACTGAAAATTCCACTCAAAAAACTGGTTTTTAACTATGAATATAAAAAAAAAATTGAAATTAATTGTTTTTGGATTCTTCCTTATTGGATCTATTCAAAACTCCACTGGACACATCCCTAAGTACCTGCTTTGAGCAGGGGAGGTTGAATCTCCCAAGGCCCCTTTCAACTTTAACTTCTCTACAATTTTACAGGTGTGTTTCTATAATTCTAGGAATAAGTTGATTATACAGTAATTGCTTTCATTATAGGAACTTGACATAGATTTAGCTAACATAAAAACAGCCTTAGTGAACACAAAGTGTATTAGGAGAACTTACTTGACGTTATGAAGTGTGATGGCTGAAGATAATAGTTAAGTGCCACTTGGGAAAATTGCTCTAGCTCACAAAATATAGCTCTATTCTACCAAAGAAGTGCAAAAGAAGCATACATTCTATATTCAGATATCAGAAAAAATTAGCAGGCACACAAATCTGTATTTATATTTCCTAAATGTGAAAATACAGCTCTGGACTTGAGCAACAGTACAGTGAGAATTTGCTCCTTACTGGTTTAATTGAGAGAGAAATATGCAGCACTTGCTAAATCCTTCTCCAGGATCATCTCGGTCACCTTGCCCAGGCTCCTGCACTTCCCAAAAGAAATTCCCATGCAGTGCAGTCATTGCTCTTCACCTCTCTCCTTACACAGTCAGCAGCCACCCAACACTAAAATATCTTCACCGTCTCTCGGATTGATTTGGCTGTGTTCTGACTGGTTGGTGCTGGAGACCACGTACTTTGTTTCCCTGCAAGATTGCTTTCTGGCAAACACTCCCTCTAAACTGCAGAGCATTCTCACCTTCTCTTCCATCTCTTTTCTCCAGATTGACCTAAAATCCATGGAAGTGACAAGAAAAAGTTTTGCACAGAACACAGTGCTGATAGAGCAGGCTGATAAACTTTGATCATCCATTTAAATGGAGCACTAAGGAACAAAGATATGGCTACTTCTCAAGACAAAGCAATTTTTCAAGAGTGAATTCCAAGCAGGTGGTAACTAAGCAACAGCTCACCTGTACAGGGACTTTGATCACTTGACAAAGCAGATCAGAGCAACACAAGGGAAAGAGGACTAGAGATTACAAGAAAAAGAGACTTTTCTTGGCCTATCAGAGAGGAAGATGGAAAATAGCCTAAGAGATGCAGCAAAAAGGAGCCTGATGATTTGGAGAAGAGAGCAGCTGACGAAAGGAGCTCATGAACATTTTAGTAACCATACTTTGAACAGCTTATTTTATTTCAATACCTCTGTTGCTTCACCCAGTGACAACAGAAATATTTGGAAGAACAAAGAACAGTGCCTCTTCCTCACTCCAGGCTTGAAAAAACCAGATTTTTTACCTTTGGCCCATGCAGTACCTATGTGGAAGAGACCTTGGCCAGTGACAAAGAAAAACATGGACACACAGAACTTCAAAGTTCCAGGGACAAAATAGCAGCAAAGCTAGGGAGAAAGTTGATGAAGCCTAGGGTGAAACCTGCTTCAGGATCTAATAACTAGGGGCACATACTGAGTTAACAGGTATGAAACAGACTCAAGGATGAAGAAAAAAGTATTAGGAAATTACACATAGAAATTAATCAATATATAGGAGATGAAAGGTATATTGCAAAAATAATATCTTTAGCTTATCAAAAACAATGGAGATGGGCAATAAAGAACAAACAGATGGCAGGGGGAAAGAACAACCATCATTTTCAAACACCTCACAAATCCATTGATTGTAAAGTTCAATTTTCTCTCTTGAGGCTGGCAATAAAATAAGTATATCTCATCATTATTACTCCTCTATCTGCATATTGCAGAACTGTTCTGACATTGCCTCCCATATGAATTAAAACTACACTTGCCTTCAAAGGAAGTTGAAAATTTGTCATGAGGACAAGATTAGAATCTGGATTTGTAAGTATTTATATTTTGTTGGGAGCACCTGAACTGGCCTCAGACAGGAAATGAATGTGGGCAGTAGTCAGACTGGTACTTTTTCTGAGGAACCCTGGTATCCTTTTCTAGTGCTTAAGGTTGCTCCACTCCTGAGGGAAAACAGGGAAGAACATTTTAATTAAAAATGAACATCCACAAAACTTTATAAGCCATTTCTGCAATTTCATTATTACAGCTAAAGAAGAAAGATTCTAGAATATTATTAACATCCCTTAAAATATTTATTAAGAGAGATTTAAATTAGCTGTCTGAGTCCAGCACTATTGTAGTGATTCCATTTCTTTGATATAACCAAGGTAAGGACTAAAATTTTATAAAAATAACAGCATTGATGATGCAACAGAGTTCAAGGTTCTTATTAACAGTTTATTTTCCTCAATAATTGGTAATTATTAAATTACAGAATTTCTCCTTATTAAGTCCAGAGTCCACTCAAGATCCTGGGGATCCTGAGCTGCTGCTTTTTCTCTGTGAGTTAAGACCAGCTGCAAATGACAACGATATAGCATAAAATGTCTTGTGTGTGGTGAGTACAATTAAAGATTTTCTCTCTGCATTTGTTTGAAGACTGACAGCTCAGCTGACAGGGCAGCCAAGTTTATGAAGTTTTCTGTAAGCTCATTGACAGATTTCCCTGTGAAACTCTTTCTGGCTCTCTTCATCAGGTAGAATCCTGAACCTTTGTCAGACAGCTCTTTCAAGAGCAAACAGGATGAGGAGTCCCACCATGAGCAGCTATGAAGTCTCATTAAAGAAAGTCTTTCACACTCTGTTGTCCTTGTTCTGTATTATAATGATGGTTTGCCATAAAGAGCAAAGAAATGTTATTCTAATGAACAAAGGAGAGGCACTGCTATACTGAGGCATGATTAACGAGCTGAAGTCATTCATGAAGTCATTTTACATGTCTGGATGGTGACCTTTGAATTTGAAGAATTGCATGTAAAGTATAATAGGAGAAATTATTTGCTTAGCATACAACATATTCACAGTTTAACAAAGGGATTTGGAATAGGTTATGGTGTGGGAGAAAAGGCAGTTTTGACACAAAGTGAGATTACTTCTTCCTCCTCTCTTCTTTTCCCTTCCCAGATTCAAATGCAATTGAGGGTCTGTTCTGTGCCATGAGCTCCCCCACGGCTCTATGAGCACTTGCTCCTGTCCCATCTTCTGACAGAATTCCCTTCCTTTGGCAAGCCCAGGGAAACTAGAGAGTATGAAACAGCTGAGGGAGATTCCAACCCTGTTTGGATTGCCAGATGACACAGAAGAAAAACAAGAAAATTAGATTTTCTGTTTGGAAGGTTAAACTCCATTCTTTAGATCACTTCAGAGGGCCCATGTCTACTCCAGTCTATATGCCAGTGACCCACAGGCAGAGCAGCCAGCAGTCCCTTTCCCTCATGTGGGGTGGGGACAGTACAAACTATACTCATATAGAAATTAATGGAATTGCTTCCACTTTGTCCAGACTGTCCCAGTTTCACTAGGATACCTGGGAACCATAAACCTCACAAGTCTACACAAAGCCAATAAGAGCATGAACCTGTACTTGGCCACTTTCATATACCTCACATGGGATCTGCTTTTGTGGGACTGAACAGAGGATATAGGCTTCAGGAGCCTTTGTTCAAAATCTTCCTGTCTGCCAAATCCTTCTTCTGGCCCTTCTTCTCAGCATGTGAGATGCACCTACTGGCGACAGAAAGCATAATTAGATACAAACTACTCCCTGGTGAGGCTTCAAAGCATTCCTGACCAAGTGAGCAAGGTGCCAGGAACACTCCTTTCACAGCACAAGGACAGGCACACCCACTCGTGCTAAGACCTGCAGGACTATTTCCTGTACATTTTTGTGTATAAAGGAAACTACCAAAGCTGATAGCAGGCAGGATGTGAAGGAGGAGATGAGAAAGGATCAATTAACTATTTTGTGCAAACTGTAATGATCAAAATGACAAATGATCAAAGGCAGCAAAGAACACTCTATGTGACGCTGCAAGAATTCAGCTGTTCTCTTATACACTGCTGCTTCCAGTGTGAGGTAAAAATGGAAATTCTACCTGCTCTGGCATCTGCAAGACGTAAGGAGAGGACAGAAGCTAAAAATACTGTTAACCTAGTTCGAAAGTTAAATACTGCCCTAATACTGTACATGGAGAAGTGCCTTTGTTACTGTTTTCTGATTCCACTGCATTCTCACTCATAAATAAGAAAGAAAAGTTAATTGGACCTCAACCTTGAGTATTCAGCTGAGAATTTCTCCTCTCACCCTACCTTCTAGTTGAGAGAGCCCTATGCTTTTAAACTGTGCAAGCTTGCATTGCACAAAATGGTTTAGGCATGGAATGAAAGATATTTAGCACTTTTCAGTCTCAAAATCAGAAAGAGTAGTCAAATAACAGGAAAAGAAAGGATTAAAGAAAGTCTCTCCATACTTTTTAGAGTTTCACTTAAAATAGACTGTTATAATATTAGCTTGTACTTGCTTTCATACCTCTTGCTGTGCATAAATGAATTAACAAGCGGAAACCCTACTTCTTCCCCTTTCCCTGCAAAAATGACAAATTCTGGCAATCAAACTCTCTTTAAAGTTTTTCACCTACTTTTGTTCAACTTTGCATTATAGAACTTCCTTTGAACTACTGCCTACATTATTGCCACAGTATCATGGAAACCTTAACTGCTATAAGACAAGTACAGTTAAAAGAAGCACTTTTGTGTCCTCCCTCTCTCCAGCCTCAGCCTGTACTTTCTTTCCTTCTTTTGTGATGGAGCATTTGCAAGGTTAGATGGTGAGCCAGCCTAGCAAACCTAACTGTATCAAAATTAATTCAGTCCTATTTTGCCAGGATAATTCTAAGAAAATTTGCCCCCCTTTCCTGTCCATTTCTGTGCTAGCATAAGCCACATGAAGGAGGACAGGAATGAGCTGTGGGTCAGGGCAGGTTGAAAACACTTCCCAAAGCAGTGGAATTAACTTAAACTGACAGATTTATGGTTGACCCACAGCCTCTGACACAGCTGTAGCCACATCAGATATTCTAACATCAACCCAATAAATTATTCCTTAAGAGTCTAACAAGAGTGACATCCTCAGAAAGAAAACTTCAAATTTTTGGTAATTCTGTGTTTTCTAGCAAGGAGAGTGGCAGGGCAACTTTTTCCCAATCATTACTGGGATGTATTTTCAACACACAACATAGAGCTGCACACATTTTTAAGCCACTTATGGTGCCAGAGAGCCTGGACAAGAAGCAGAAAACACTTGCTTTCCAGAGAGCCCCTCTAGAATTGCCAGGCTGTCTCTCAGCAGACTGAGCAATGTCACAGGACACTGAGGCAATGTCATGAGCCCAAGGAGCTGGTATGACAGCTGTGAATTGAGAATTCACTTGTGGGACACTACACCAGGGATTGGTTTTCTCTTTCCATGATATGGAATAGTATAGTTTAAATTGCCTAATGAGAGCAGTAGAAGAGCTAAGTAGGATTTGATATTTTGCCTAATGAGGTGTGCAAAAAACTGCTAATGGATTTAATCTGCATAAATTTCTTCTAGCATACATATTCCCATGCACCCACACACACACATACTCTAAAACTCAATTGCTAATGATGAATTTCATTTGTTCCCCCATCAGAATTAAGAATATTTAATGAATTGTAATGTATAGTTAATTATCACATTCGTAACTTAGATCTTGTTTATACTGAGGCTGGATGGGGGAAGAGGTGGCTCCTTTTACAGCTACACCAGCACAGTGGAGCAAGCACAGTGTAAATGCAGACACTTGAAGATGAAGCTTGCAATGGTTGCATAAACTCTGCTGAGTAACCAAAGTTTGTGCTTCCAAGGAAAGACAAATTTTCTAGAGGTATAAAACATCTTTAGCATAATACTTTCTTCTGCAGAGCTACACATATCAAGTATGATCAGAGCAGAGCACTGATAAACCCTTAGCAAATCTGGGGAAAAGGCACATTCATTGTTAGCAAGGATTCATTCTATCGCCAATTCATTGAAGATTCCATGGAAGAGAGGAAAAATAAGAAGTACTTTCCTCAGCAAAGGAAATGCATGCAATGTATAGAATATTACATGGATTTTCCTTCTGGGGTGAAAAAAGGAGAGGGAACATACCCAAAGTGCAACTCAGCTGTATGAGCACAAATCTATTCTTGGAATGGTGTGAACCTATACATTTCTCTCTCAAGTCTCTTGCCAGTGGCAATAATAACAGATTTGTTCCTGAACTATAGCAAACCCTCCTGCACTGTGCAATTATCCCATCATTGCAGTCAGTGAGTGTGTCTCCTTTCAGACAGAGGAGTTCCTAAACACAACTAGCCTCTGAAGTATTGCATTACTATATACATAAAATCAAACATCTTGCTGTAGGGTTACTGCACCTTAACTGTGTTTTCAGGAGGTTTCCATGCATTAAAACAGAATTGTGAAACTGTCTTTATGAGTAAAAGAGGAATTGGGAACTAAGAAGTTCCCAACTAAGCAACTCTAGGGAAGCTACTTTCAGAATCAATGTCCATTGCAGGGAGTGGAACTAAATGATCTTTAAGGTCTCTGCCAAGCCAATCCATTCTATGAATTTGGCCCATTCTTNAGTTCCCAACTAAGCAACTCTAGGGAAGCTACTTTCAGAATCAATGTCCATGGCAGGGAGTGGAACTAAATGATCTTTAAGGTCTCTGCCAAGCCAATCCATTCTATGAATTTGGCCCATTCTTGTCCAGTTAAATCCTAATTCAACTTCTGTAACTCCCTTTTGGTGAAAACCACTTTTTCATTTTGATGATAGTTAGCACATCTAATACAAAGTAACTAGCAAGGCATCTCTGGACTGTTTATTGAACAAAGGTTTGAAAGGAGAGAAGAAATTAAAACAAGTGAGCATCAGTGAGCTGGTAGAGGTTTCAGCAAGGTCTGTCACAGCACTACCTCTGGATATCCTCATGGGGCTAAGCCATAAAAACACAAGTACAGCAGAGAACAGATAGGTAGAAAATGGACAAAAACACAGCTAGAGATTTGAAACAGATGAATACAGCTACAGATTTCAAAATAAAATATTTTTGGACTTGCTGAATGCAACCATTCAATATAACTTACAAAGGTTTGTATTCATTAGCACCATACATCCCCAAAACTCTTTTGGAGCCTATTGTTACCTGAATTCTGTCTTTATTTCTTCTTCCCCCCCATAAATTAATGTGTCAAATTTACTGAAATGTAATGCATAGCTTTCTTGTCAAGTAAAATACCTCATAAATGCTTTATAATGATAAATAGCTACATTAAATATAATACCAGATCTCAAAATTTGTACCTGAGGCTTATTTCCTGAAAAAGCATAGACTACTAATATTCCTGTGATTCCCATGCAATATTTTTATTTATGCTTAGCTTCTATAATCTTGTGTGTCTAAGAAAATTATTTCAGATAGCAACTACAACAATAACAACAGATTCAAACAGTGATATTCAGTGTCCAGAAACTATTACACCTCAGCTGACAATAAGAAATTCTTTCCTGAGCTACCTATTATCTATTCAGGAGCCTGAAATAACTGGACCATCTGGCTACTTGCAATAAAGGTGACAGTGCTCACCTCTGCTGTCCCTGGTCTGTGCAGAGACGAGCATGGAGGTTTGATATTCCAGATACATCAGGCTAGTGAGGCTGAACAGTTGCAGTGTTCTTACTATACAGGAGAGGGGACAGTTTATTCCTGTATTTAACCACCACGTTTCAGGACTTCAGGTATTTGAATGCCCCTCATCAACGAAGTTATTCCATAACAAAGGGCAAGAATTTCAAATGAAATATGAATGCAAAGTGACTCTGTGGACACTTATTTTGAAAGCATAAGTCACCTTCAAAGTTGGAATCACATGGAGAAAAGAGTTTCTTATTTTTACAGAACAACCCAGGGTATTCATGCCATACTTTGATGGGACATTTTTGACAGTGGCTTACATGCAAAGGGTTTTTTCAGCAGAGGATGATATAAGCATATTAAATTCATTTATACTGATTCCTTGCTCCATAGTTCAAATGGAAAAGTAAGTAACACATGAGAATTGCTTTCTGCTTTCCATAGTCCAGTCCATTTTTAGCAAACACTTACATTGGCTAGTTTGGAATAGACTATGTAGAAGTTTTGTCCCAGGCTGTAAAAGCAATTCTTTCATAAGTGCTGTAAATCACATTGTTTGCTGTTTAAAATTGCTTGAATTGTTTACAAGGCTTTTAGATAAAGTTCTTGGAAGTAATATTTGCAAATAGTTTTTGATGTGCAATATTAATATGGTTTTCTATATAATAAGAAGATAATGCAGATATGATAAATATATTCTAATGATGAACTACATTTGTGAGCCTGCCTGTTCCCACTGAATTCACAAGAATTAAATTACTCCAGAAGCATAAAAACTCTGGATTGCACATCATTAATTTTAAGTAGTTAGAAAAGGGGCCAAGGCATAACTGATATCTGGTTGAAGAGTTAGTATGGAGAATTCTTTTAAGAAGTATTTTATGTTCTGTTAATTTTATGTATTAAATGCCACTTCAGGAAGTTTGAGAGTTTAGCTGCACCAGCTAGTTTTCACTGAATTAGAAGAGAATCCTCTCATGGCAGCAGTAATGTAAATCCAAAGGAATAGATGAGGAGATACCTTGCTTTTAATTCTTTGAGTAAGCCGCTGTCATGATAAATTATAGGAGAGAAACCCTGGAGCTGTGTCTTTTCTTTTTTTTTTTTTTCAACACCTAAGAACTTCAGAAAGAAGCCAACTAGGTCATAGCTAGCCACAACACAGTATATCAGTGTTAGGCAAATTATATGTAAGTAGGTTAAGCGATTCCATATATTCAGCAGCTTCTCTACTGACCACGTACAATGATTTACAGATGCCTACATTGGAGTAATTATACAGTTGCAACATTATTCAGATCCAGAATATCAGGAAGGGTACATGGAAACACCTATGGAACTTCTCATGAATAAGCAAGCTGTTACATTTTGTGGTGTTTAAGACAAAATACCTGACCTAAAGATTGACAGAACACTGGGGCACAGCTGGGGACATGACAGGCCAAGTACAGTAAACTTATTGGAAATGTTTATTAAATTTCTATATTGGCCTATCAGATATGTCACAGTAGGTTATGTCATTCAGATTTCATTGTATCACATCATGCCTGTCAAATTATAATGGTGCCTGACTGGCAAAACTGAATCTAGAATCAAATTTGATTGTATCTTACCTTGTGGGGATTTTGAAAAGCACAGCAGATGATACATTCTTTTAGGTGTTGTAACTTTCACCACAAACTTGTTGTCAACTTGTTGTTCATTTGAGGAAAAAAGGATATTCACAAGTGAGTGGCATGTGTCATACAAATACACAGTCAATTGAGACCAGACAAAATTATAAATTCCAGGTAACAGATGAGCTGTGTTTATGAGAGTGTCTGAGGATCAAATGATGATTGGAATAAGATACTGAAAGTTTTCACTTTTACAACTCAAGCATTAAAGCAACAGGACAGGAATAACAAGTTCCCCAGGACACAGTAAAGTCAGAACATAACACAGCTACATCTATATATCTGACAGTCCTTCTTATGTTTAAGTTACCAACACAATTTTTTGAAAACAAAATTTGTCAGTGCTTAATGATTTTATTTGTATTTTTATGTATTAAACAGTGAGTTTGAGGTCCACAGCATCACTGCCATATTGACTGAAATAGGACCTTAGTCTGCCTTATTTTGCTCTTACTTTCAAGGCAGTTAAGACATCTGTACTTTCACACTGCTAAAATAAAAGCTTTCAGAATTGCTGAGAGGGAATTTAAATTTTTTTTTTTAAAAAGTCTGTGTTTTACAGGCTGACTGAAATCAACTTATAAACTATTCTAATCCTGGTGTGTTTCATGTTGTGTTACTGGGCTTTAAAGCTGGGGAATCAACAAAACCACAAAAGGTTTTCTGCCTCAAAAGCTTTTTGCCACCAAAGCATGTAGTTTTGACAGGATTTTTGAGCAATCTGAAGAGAGTTTACAAAAATGGAAATGCCAGTCAGAGAATGATACTGAAATTATCTCAATTGCATACAGAGGTTTGAACACTGGAAACAAGGACTGAATGCAATGCTTCACATTGCTGCTCTGGATGTCCTTGGTTTGAAAAGAGAAAGTGGTTGCCTGCTCAAATCTCTCACACAGGCACGTACACACATTTTGTACATCACCAAGTAAACCCTAGGGTTTGCAGTTAAACAAAGTTCAACATTAGAATCTAATAAAAATGGTGAACATACCCCACATAGCAGCCACATTACAGTGGAAAGTCTTCCTGTCTCTTAGATCAGCAAGTAATTAATGTCTGTTAAATTTAAAACATCCAAAGATAAAGCATTTTCTTTGCAAGTGAACACCTATTATGCAACATGTTAAAAGAACCAGATTTCGCTCTTGTCCTTCTAAACATCCAAAAGCTAAAAACAAAACAGGAATGTCATCTAGTCACACCCTAAGCTTGTGCAAGAAATACACTAATTTAAGTTATTTTTATAAAAGATTACTTTTCTGTATTTTGCCTCATTTGTAGCTGTTTTACATGATATAAAACAAACTCATGCTTCCAAAATTATCTAATTGACATTGAGAACTAAGGTTGTTCAGAAATGCCTTTTTCATGGTATTGCCACATCTCCATTGGAAAATAGGAAAACACACAATAGACATACTCATGAGCTGAAAATAAATGCTTGAGGAAAAAATTAAATGGTGGGTGTCATTCAATTTGGCACTCAAAGCACTTTTCAGCCCTTCTAGGAGGCTGTCCTTGTCATACCATAATGAAGAAAGTGAATGATACCCCTCTTTCTGTCTCTAAATATCTTGCTGCTAGGAATATTTTCCCACTGTTTCTAGCACTGAATACTATTTTATGTTATAGGTAGGGCAAATGAAGAAATCTACTTTAAGAATAAAATATTGCTCAATAGGAGTAAATGTGACTCATTCTGATAAAGAAAAAATTCTAAGTGTTCAGAGTGAATTACAGGTAATCCTATTTTTGAATTAAGTATCTTACTACTTACAAATACCTGATTAAGCACTGATGCATAGCACTTATTCTTCCTTCTTAAATTCAGACATCTACTTCATTTACATGCAATACTTTAAATGCATTTATTTAATACAATGCCTACTTCTGTACTACAAATTGCTTTCACTTGTCATGAATTCTAATGTTCATTTTTTATTCTGCTTTGAAATATCCAGCTACCCTTGGCTTTCTTTTCCCTCAGGCTTTGATATATTGGAATCATTTCCCCAAGCAGCAATCAGTGTTGATAAAAGAGTTTGAAACTCAATTCACAAACACATAGCATATTTGTGGGTAAGAGAACTAGTACTTTATTTCCACTGTGTATCAAAACAAACACAGGAATACTGCTTCCAATAGAACTGAGTTCACACAGCAAGGAAGACATACTGTGGGTTTCACAAGTGGTGCTGATTTACAGCTTTTAGGGGGTTATTTTATTTCTAGAGATAAAGTTCTCTATGTGCAACCAACAGCAACACATCCCCTTCAATCACAGGAGGACACAATGATGGCATGCACCTTTGTGGTGTTCCTTCTGCTTTTTCTCTGCCTTTCCTCCCTCCTCCTGCATTTGTCCAGCATTTTCTGCTCTTCCAACCACATTCCCATCGAGGCACCTGTAACTGCTGTTGCTGAGGGGCTCAGCTGTGCCCTGTACTGGAGTGGCTTCAGAAGCACCTGGAACCAGCCCTGTCCCACAGGGAGCAGCCTCAGCTGCTCCACAGAGACCCCACAGCAACACCTGGGCAGGGACAGCTGGGACCCACAGGACCTCAACATCATTTTGCACCTGGCACCCCCCTCCCAGCCACAAAAACCATCACTGTGACAACAGCCAGGACTCCCATGACACCCCCCAGAATCACACTTTCCTTCCATAAACAACAGAAAAGCCCAACAAGCCCCTCAAAAATGCTAATCAATGCTTTTTCTCAGCAATAGTAATTAATTGTGAGAAGAACTGTTTTACCCTGGTGCATCTGTGTTCCATATTTCAACAGCATTTCACATGTGCTGTAAACCAATCTGTCTTAGCCACAGCCTTCCAAAATAACAGATGAAAACAGTAATACATTGAATTACAGAATTTTGTTGTTTTTTTCCAAGAAACTTCTGGGATGAACACAACACAAAGCAGACTGCTTATCTAATTTAAAAGGCGGCTGAAATCAGCAGACAGGATGAAGTTTTTGACAGTGTCAGTCTCTTACAGCCACTATGATACCTGCCTATACCTGAATCATTCTGGAGAATATATTGTAAATATACTTCCGAAAACCTTCCAAAGGTAAAATGAAGTAAAACCCCCTCAGGGCAAGGGCAACACAGCAGAGTCTGCCTGGCTCTGGCCCTCTGAGTGCCCCTTTGGTAGGAGCACAGTCAGCATCCTGCCCAGAGCACAGACCAGCTGTGCCACAGGGGCTTCCTGGAAAAAGGGAAGCTATTTAGAGTGGTTAAAAGGCCAGATTCCATGGGAGAGGGATCTGGGCTACAGCCATGACCCTGGATTCACACTGAACCTGTAATTCTTTGTTCCTGCTCTTTCCTTTGGGTACATTTTCATTTGTATAAGTGACTGGAGATCTAAAAGCTGCTGGTATTGACCAAAGTCTTGTGCTATAAGGGTGTCCATACTGACATCACTTCAGAGGTACACATTCCTCCTGATTTTTAGACCTGTCAACAGCTTCAGAACAGCCCAGTCAAAGAAGCCCTCCAGTTCTCCTATGTTCCTACCAAAGGGAAGCTTGATATGTCTTTCCAATCACTTCACCAGGAAGATACAAATATAAGCCAATATTGCAAGGGCCCCTGTTCTCAGCTCTGCTTTCTGTCTGAAGTTACAGCATATGCAAATTACATAGAAATAGTAAACCTTGAGGAAGTTACCAACACAATCATGAGCTGAACCTCAATGCTTCTAAGATTTATTCTGTGTGTGTCTCCCAGCACAGACATTTCACATCCTGGCCAGCCTGGGAGATGAGGTCAACATTCCTAAGTCAGGTAAATGCCAGTGGAACCTTTCAGAGGCACATCAGACTGGAACACACACCAATAGCAATCACACTTATAAACCTCACTCAATTACAGGCTTTTCAGCTCAGGATGAAAAACATGCCTGCCCTAAAGAAATGCATTTAGGCTTTCTCATTTCTGAGTGGTGAAAGAATTATGTCAGCCATCCATTATTGATCTCCTCAGGAAAAGACAACGTAAAACAAAGCAGCTCTGAAGATACTACAACAACAGGGTTGTGCCGCCTTACCACCTTCATTTAATGATATCTTTACGTTAGAAAGAGTTAGGAATACAGAAAGAAGCATTCAAAACATATCTTTAACTGGATAGCAATTAGCCTTAATTTTTTATATAAGCATTCAGGACATCTCTAAAAAAATTGTAAGACCACTTCAAGATTCTGAAAAGGACTAGAGATTGATGTGAAATGGTATAGGCACATACCCCTTCTGCAGCCTCTTGGGACACAAAAAACAAACTTCATAAGATAACTGTGCACAGCAAGAGACATTAAAGCATTTCTAGCAAATCATTAGTACAGCTTTCCCGCCTATTTGCCAGAAAAACAATAAAAATGTTATTACATCACACTTCCCTAGGAGCCTCTCCCTCCCACCTTTTACTTGCTCCTGTTAAATAAAACTTATTTCTCACCTCAGAAGATACCTCATCCTGGAAAATAAATTAATATCTTTCTACCAATTGCCAACAATTTCTTAATCTCTGGAGAAATTTTGCACAGGAATTAGCAGCCTTCTGGGCAAATGTGCTTTAGCAGGAGAAGATTACGAGTATCCTCCCTGCCAAGCTTCTTCAAATGGCCCAGTTTTAATCTGCTGAGTCACCCTTTTGATGGGATTCACTTACAAATCGTTAGCACAAATTGCCAACACCTGGATGCTTGTGATGGTTTGGGGGTGGTGTCTTCACTAGGCATTTACTTAACAAGCTGCAGATGGAGTTTTGAGGCCAGGGTTGTCAAAAAAGTTATTCCCCTTCAATAAACTACGAGATTCAGAATATAAGTGTCCTTTTGTTATTGTTCCCTCCCTCTCCTCTGCTTCTTCCTTTTTCTTTTTTTTTTCTTTTTTTGAAAAAGCAACATATATCACATATGACATAGATGAGGTTACACTTAGCAATGATTACTAGCAACAATATCTTTCTCAGGGGAAGCGGCTACCCCTGTGCTTGTAAAATTTAGCAAGTAAGGGTAAGGTCAACAAAGCACCTTCTGATGGAGAGTTTTGGTACATGTCAGCAAAACAGATCAGAAAATTAAATTACTATTTATGAACAAGTAGCAAAATGTGTACACTGGCAACCTTTTAACTGAATCCTGTCCTTTCCAATACATGTTCTATTTTTTTTTTTTTTCATGGCAGATTTTCCTCAAAATTGTATACTGTGTTGGTCTTGCAGTTAGGCAATTATGGTTGGGGTTTGGGGGAATTTTTGGGGGTTTTTTCACTTGTATCTGAATATTGAAAGAAAAATAAACGGAAAAATCTTTCTATGGTGGAAATTATACCCTAGATCTATAAAATAAGCTGTTAAATAAGTCATGTTTTGAATAAAATATTTTTCAGCAGCATGAAAGGAATAATATTTAACAAGACAGTCTTCTTTCAGGAAGACTAGCAATGATAAAATGTTGCTATATGTTTTTTAAAAAAGGTGGTTAGAACATGTATTACACGTATTAACTAGAAGCTATCTGGTGCCTATCAACAAAGCCAGGCACGAGTATTTCTGCCTGAAGAAAAGGAGACTTTTACCTTAAATGTCACAGTAGGGGAGGGAATCTCTTTGCTGAAAACCTTCTTATCTCTGATCAGAGTGGACACCACCTGGCTGGAAAGAATGAGACGCCAGCACAGGAGGATCCCCAACATTTCCCATTATTGAGCAAAGGAGGGCATTGTGTGTGTGGTGTCACTGTGGGGATGAGGTGGCAGGGGTGGCTTTGCCCTCACACAGAGCCAGCCTGGGCTGCTTCACCAGCCTGGGCTCACCCAAGGAGTGGCCCTGCTACCTGGGGCTCACTTCTGCCACGTGAAGGTGGCACTTGGACCTCTTCAGCCCCCAGGGTGGGAGTGCTGAACTGAGCTCTGGCTGCGGGCACCAAAGTGTAGAATTTGCAGAGATGCATTACCTGGAAGACTTGTCTCATGTCAAAGCACAAATATTACTGAGAAAGAAGTTTCTATAAGAGAACCAATTTATTCCTAAACAAAAAAAGGCTTTAAGGGAATAATGAGACAGTGCATGGTACCAGTAGATTCTTTCACTTAATCGGCCCATGATGTTGGTTCAAGCCTATTAGGCTGGGAAGGCTCCTCTTAAACACCATCCTCCAATCCATTTATAAAATTCTCCTTTGCTGTCACATGAATGAGAATCGTGACCATACTGAGACTAACTTGTATTTGCATTTTAGCTCTTGCCTACCTGCCAATGCAAAGAGGGACTGCATGCACGATGGTATGCAGATGTACCCACCCCATTTGCATGTGTAAATTTGACATTGTACTTATGCAAATTGGGATCAAAATGGAGATATCCTTTTAAAAACACAGAGACAAAAATGCAATCAAAAGGAAAATAAAATAAGTAGGAAAAATTGACAGAATTTTGGAATCTGAAGTCATATTTGGAAACAAATATTTTGAGTTATACTGGCAAATAAAAGAGAATATGAGCACAATAAATCTGAAGAATCAAAATGTAAATCTTCTTTCTACGTTCATATACTCTAAGTCTACTAAAGTCACCAGAGTTACTAATCTAAATTAGTGGTAGTTGGTAATTTATTGGTTATGAATAAGCTCAGAGTAGTATTACAATACTACAGAAGCCTTTCCCTCTGGTGAATTAAGGTATTCTGTAGGCTACTGAAGTGATGAGGATATTTCCATCATCACACCATACTAATAGTCTGAAACCTTGAATTTAAGGGTCAAATCCAGAGCCAATTTGACTCAATGAATTTAAAGGCTCAAACACACTGTATCATCTTCCTTTTCTTTTTTTGCTAAAAATCTTTGCCTTAGAAGACATACACTGAAGTGGCTTTTTGGTATTTTAAATCATCTTGAAAATATATTTACTAAGAAAACCTCTGAAAAACAAAACTCACTAAGTTTTGACTGAATGGAATATCAACAAGCTCAGTAATGAAAGATAGCAAAATGATGTATTCACTCACAGCATTGTAATCACATACTTAAAATTATCTAACTAGTGAAATCATCTGTTTCCTACCATCTGGCCTGTGTGCAAAGAAATAAAAGAGCATACTAAAGACAGAGTTTTACAATTACAGCCATATATAATAGTTTACACATGAGGAAGTTTAGTATTTTTATATTTAAGTTTTTCTATTGTTTTCATTTAAGGATAGGGAGAAGCTGGTGCAGTCAAGTACCTGTAAATTGCCCTAGAAAGGAAGAAATCAAACAAATGTGTATCGTGGATAAAACACAGGGAGAAAACCGAATTATGTTTCCATCTAAGCTGCCTCAGACACTGGAACTAGTGCAGCAGAGCCACTCTTGCATTTGTGGGAATTTTCTGTAAGAGATTCTTTGACATGAGCAGGTCCTAATGGAATAAGAATATTAAAATGTCTAAAAAAATATTTTACTAATGTAGAGGTGTCAAAAATTCCCCAAGCCTGAATAATTCCTCCCTGGAAATCTTAGCTCTGATTAAGTGTCAACAAGTCTAAAGGATGACAGCAATTACTGCCTTCCTTTGCTTTCCACTAAATATCAAACCCAAACCTGCCCAAGAGTGTTTCTTGCATTGGGTGTCTGTTACAGTGTGGCATCTTTCAAAAGGTTTTCTGAACATGAAGTAAGTTTGAAAGCAAAAGGAAAAACTGGCAATGTTCTTGTTGTTGAAACCAGCAAACAAACACTCATTGAGAACCCTCCTTATAATCTGCCATACTTATTCATCGATGGACAATTCTGCAGCAGGCCATAAGGAAACACTGAAAGGATCCCCTTAAATTGTCATTCTGGGAACCATTCAGCAGTCTCAGCCACAAGAATTACCAAAACAATCCTCTGGGTTAGCAAGAAACATGCTGGCTGTGACACAAGTAGATTTGTTCTCTGTTTGTAAAGCCCCAAGCACAGGAAGGACCTGTCCAGTGCTACTGCGGTAAAGAGGAAATCTGGTCAAATCATGGCCTGTATCACCTGTATTGACACAAGCTTCAGTATCTCAGGAAGACAGCCTTATAGATCTTCCTTTCCTCATTTTTTAATCAGAATTTCTGTTTCTCTCCACCAATCTTTTTCTTCCAACTACTTAACTCCTTGCACTGAAGAGAAATCTATAAATTCCATTTCAGACAAAATCTGTTCCCAACTGTTATCCTCCAGCACTATTCTCACATTCTGTTCTCACACACACAAAAATCTTCTCTGACCCCTCTCTCTCTCTCTTCTCCCTTCTCAAAAAATAAATATATAACCAGCCTTCAGCTTCCCTAGTGTCCCTTCCATGGTCACTGGTAACCAGGGAAACCAGATACTATGGTAACTCAGGAATGACAAATCATTCCTTAAACTCCAAACTGTATGTAAAGTCCTTATCCCTTTCTCCTCTAGGTGATGAAGTGGCAACAAAAATAGTGGCAGCAAATCCCCATCTTTACTCATTCAGTCTTTTAATTATGTAAATCTGTATTTTCTCCATGCACCATGTCCAATTTTTTAAGTGCCCTGCTATTTGTAGAGCCATTTCATGCTCAGTCCAGGTTGTTCTAAATTAGACCTGAGTGCTCTCATCAAAGCTCTAATTATATTTCTAATTTTTTTTTTTTAATGTCTGAAGTTATTCCAGTTCAAAATACAGGGATGCTCTTTTCAACTAGAGGTGAAAAACAACCTCCCCAAACCATACCTGATTGTTTTCTGAGCCTCAAAACTATCATGGTCCAGTATCATAGTTGAAATTTCTGTCTCAAGGGTGAAATCATGCAGAGTCTCTGATGACTAAACAAAGATTAATTTTGTTGTCTTTCTTGGGTAAGGACATGAACAACAATTTTCTCTCTCTCCAATATTCAGCTCTCATTTTCATGAAATGTGAAGATACCCAATCTCTGTGACTTTCACCCGTGCCAAATTTGTTTAAAATTGGTCATAAAGTTCAAATGTTATAAAGGAGGCAGATGCCAAGGGTAGGGTCCCAAGGATGCCACTTTTTAGGACAGCTTCAAACCAAAAAATTAGAACTAACAATTTCTAGATTATCAGTGTTCCAAAAATGCTTATGGATTGTTGAGGAAATAAAGCAGTCCGATAACCCAGAGCCTTCCATATAAGAAATTTTCTAGCACAGTTGATCTTAAGTACATTTAAAAATTTAATTTAACGCTAGCAAGAATAATTATGCATTAACCATGCATACATCACAGAAAGTAGAATTTTAAATTCTACTCCCCTTGCTCTCTGTGGAAATACAGTAACCTCAGTGGAAATGGTAGGTGAAAAACTTCCAAAGCAGCCAGTAAACACTTGCAAGACATCTTTTTCTCTGTGTTCTGGGATATATGTTATATTCAACTTACAGCTGAGAAAAATGATGGAAAGCTCTGTTTTAAAGTATCATTTACAATATGAGAACCTTTTTTCCATGGTTATATCCTTAGTGTCTCTGTCTCCTGGAGAATTTCACCTTGGCTCATTTGCTGGCTGACTCAGATCCTCTGGTCACTCTACAAATAATACTATTAGCCTGAACAGTCCAAAGTCAAAGTCCAGTCCAAAAAGAAGAGATACCACATTGAGACCATGTTTGGGTCTAAGTTACTGTCTCCAAAAGGCATCTAACAGGTGGCACATGATCCTACAGTGGAGGGGCTGTTCGGGTCCCAGTAAGCCCAGCCTTGGAATCTCATGTCAGAGAAAATTTGTTCCAACAGATTGAAGAAAGACACAACTCCCCTCTGTCTGGCACTTCCTTGCTTCTCATACCTCTGCTGCTGTTTCCATCTTTGCTAAACAGGACTGTAAATGTTTGCTGTCTAGATAAGAAACTCCAGTGACTTTTTTTTTTTTTTAATTTGCTGTTCAACAAGACAGATTAAAGAATTGTAATACTTGCCATAAAAAGGAGCAAACAGAAAATTTCCCTGCAATGGATCCCTCTTGAAATCCATACTGATTCAGTAGAAGAGCTTTTCTCTTACTAAGTACTGAAAAAAAACAACCCAGCTAAAAACCTTATTCTTACATTGGTATCTCCTCCTCTAACTAAGTGGAATGAGACTGTCAATATCCAAGCATCCCACAAACACTGCATGATACATCTTCCTCACAGCCTTTAGCCAGACAATACAGTGCCCACAGAAGGCTGAGTTACAAAGTGTGCTGCTACTCCATGTGAGACATCCAATTCCAGAAGTTCTAAGCACCTAAAAAGTTTACTTGAAGCCACTGCCAGCATCTAAGAAAACTTCCAGAACACCAAACTTCCTGTGCTGCATGATTGATAGCCCAGAACCAAAGGAACTAAAGGTCTTTATGTACCTTGAGTATCCTCACTTCCAACAAACAGCACATCATCTTCAGTGAATGATTCTCTTCTGAAGTTGTAGATCAGGCATACATTTCTTTCTTTTTTTCCCTGCTTGGCATGTTATATATAACATCCTAAACTGAGTATTTATCTTCCTTTGTAGATCACCATATCTATCCAACAGTGTTGAGAAACCACTCAGAAATAAAGAGACTATATATAATAATAAGCAGTAGGTTCAAGAACAGGAAAAGTTTTAGTTCCAGATTTTCAACAGTTTTCAGAAAAACAGACATGGCAGATGAAGCAGATGATAATTCTAATATATATAAGATGATAATAACACCAATTCCTAAATAATGACAGCAAACACCTTTTAGACTGCAGAATAATTAAACTGTCTGACATAGAAGAATGGGTATTGGCAACTTCATCTGATTCACAAGACACAAGGAAAAGGCTGAAACTGTGACCCTTGCAACCTTAAAAAAGTCATTGTGAAACTATCAGCCTTGTTCCTGATGGCTATCCCAGGCAGGCAGCCCAATATTTTCAGTTATAACATGACAAACCTTAGTATTTATCCCCTCTTCCTTCCTCCTTTTTTGCTGGACTTTCTTTGAACTGATTCTGATAAAGGAAACTGTTTCCCAAGACACATTAAATTAAATATTAAGAATTACAGTCACAATGAGGAAACAGTCCTATACTCACAAAGTAGCTCTGGAACCACTAGAGGTGACAATAGTAAACAAAGCATAGGGGAGGGGCACAGATTCACAGTGGGTGAGGATTTGTCCCTTTGAAAGGTTCAAAGCCTGGGATCAAAGCACTATTTCAGTTCTCAAATTTTGGGATTTGAGCAGTATTGAAACATCCAGGGATCTCCACAGAAAAATGTTATTAAATAGAGATTTCCTTTGGAGAAAGGGAAATATTTCAAGCAAAAATGTAAACTTCCATAATTGCAATTTAGTGTTGATGCTGTGGGTATACAGTGGGAGGGAGGGGGAAGTGCCCACTTTCTAACACATTGCCCTTTTTAGTGAAAGCGTCCAATGTTATTTTGCCTTTTTAACATGATCGAATTTTAAAGTAAAGAAAAATCTTTCTGTGCCATATATTTGTAAAGACATGACTTTGCACTGTTCTTTGAGCTACCCACATGAAATAGATCCTTTTCTGGCATCCACATGTAGACAAAAACTCTATAACTTTCAGCACCAGGAGGCAATTCAGAAATAAAGGATATTTTACTTCACACAGTTTATAAATTTTAGCAGTTTGCAGTATTTTAGATGAAAACTTCAAAGAGCTAAGGAAGGAATGATGATGCTACCTTTGCATTATTTTTATGATCAAGCTTTAGCATATTGTAAGATACATTGCTGAATTTATTTTGTAGTCAATGCTTGTATCAGTTAGCAAGACTGATTAACCTGCCCTCCCCACCCTGCCAAAAACCCTTATGCAAATTAGATTAATTTTTAGAGAAAGAAAAAAAAGAACCAAAAAAACCCCTAAACTCTGCTCTTTAACAGTTACACATAATAAAAGAGCACATCATGAAATATATACTGTGTGCTGTTAAGATACTAAAGTGCTCTGCAGCACATAAAGAATTTCAGTTGGAAAAGAGAAATTTTTTATTTCCTGTGACGTCTCCTAAATCTCTTTGAAATAGCTGCTGCCTGTAGGGAATTGGTGGGGGAACCTCATGATCTCCTTCAGCATCCTGCAGGCAGCTGAACAAGTTCTACCTCCTGCAGGACCAGAGCACTGATCCAGTGCATAGCACTGAACTCCCCCACAGAATATCATCTCTTTCCAATTGCTTCCTATAAACATTTGGAAAAAGCAGGTTTGGTATCCATCCCTTTGGCCTACTTTCCATTTAATATGAATGTGTTTAAAGACTGTAAGAAGTATCTTTTGTTGCATTAGATGTTAGTATCAAAAGGAATACTGCCTGTTTCTTACGTGGGTCTGTCTCCAGATTGGTTGAAGAAAGGAATAATATATCTAAAAGTAGCCTGTGCATAACTTAACAATTGTGTGAATACTCAATTTTGTGCAATTGGCTAAGTGGGAAATATACTAAAATCTGGTTTTCACAAACTCACTTGGGATTGTGGAAAACAGTATTTCAGCAACACCCACAGAAAGTAGCACATGGAGAGGCTCATTTTCCAGAACAGTTACTTGTTCACAAATTCATTTCTACAATTTAAGAATATTCTTTCACCAATAATGTCTTAAAACCTCACTGATTAACAAAAGCAAGGATCGCTGAAGATCTGCCTTCCATTTTGCTTATTTAATAGGCAGTTCTGTGGCACCTGAGTGAAAGGCAGAGCCTCCTCCTCTTTAGTTCTTAGACCATTTCCAACGCACAAGAAGGGACTGAGCCCCAGCCTCCGGCACTTTGGCACACAGTGCCTGCCAGCCCCACTGGCAAAGTTTAGCAGTGATCAGGTGAGAGCTCAATGTCACTGTGCTCTCCTGAGCCTAATGGCGAGAAACTCAGAAACTGCTGTGCAAAGGGGCATCTCAGGAAAGGTATGATTAAAAAATATTTTTAATGAATTATTCAGCATAAAAAGGATTGCAGAAAATGAATCTGGAAAAGGAGTCTGTTAATGAGCTGCTCTATGTGCAGCTTTAGAATTAAAGGCCCACGGCCTCCAGGATCCCTCCTTGCTCAGCCAGTCAAGATGAGTTATTACACCTGCATATAGCAGAGGAGAAAACAGAAAGTAAAATTACTTCATTGATTTTGTTCTGGTGTATGTAAATAACCTTATTGTCAGATCTGCCCTTTCCAGGAGAAAAAAAAGTTTTGTTCAATTTGCCAGTTGAGGTTTTTTTCCAAATCTGATTTTCATATTTCACAACATCTCCACTGAGGACTCAGTAAATAGTAGCATGATTAACTGAAATTATATTTACTTCCTAATCTATTTTATGGATTATTTCAAAGAGCTTTTAAAGTTTCTTAGTAAATTTTTTGTTTCACTCTAATATGGTGATTTAGGAAAAGAAATTCTCTTGAGAGATTTCAAGCATCTCCAGTATTTCTATTTTCTCACCACAACTGTTCATAAAGGTATAATTTTTCTGAATATATTTTAAGTAAACAAAGCTCTAAACTCTTATACGTGTTGTATGTGTCTCAATTACAAAACAAATATTGTTTTGAAAATAATCTATACACCACTATTGAGGAAAGGAAGCACAATCTATAAATCTGTGGATCAGTCTCAAGCCAGTTCATTTTTAAGCCAAAATCAGTCAGTGTTAGTGAATGGCTGGGAATATCCATGTGGACAGGCACTGGAGGGCAGAAGTAATAACCAGCCTGTCAGTCATCTTAACAAGCTTCAACCAATATTGATTTTGGGGGTAGATGAACACAGTATAATATGCATGCATTTAGAAATGTTAATAAAAATGTGATCTATTGCACTTTCCTCACTAAATACAAAAGGCCAAAAATAATCTAAATAATTCTAAGAAAAATTGTTTGCTTGGCAAATCCATCTGCACGAGATGTGGAAATAAATCAAGGGTTCCTGGATGTGACATGGCATATTTGAACTAACAGATCAAATAGAAACACCAGCTACAATTCAAACAGTTACAACTCAGACTCATTAGAGACAAGAAAAGCAAATTAGATTAAAAAATCATCTTACTTAGGTCATCTTTCAAAACAAACTGAAAAGTAAGAGAAGTATATTCTCAGTGCTCATGAGTCTAAGTGGTGAACTTAATATGAAATACACCATTTTGCTATATTCTTCATATCTACAGCTAATCAAAGTTCATTTTTCTGGGGGCCTCAAAATAATCTTCTCAAAGCATTCCAATCTCCCCTAATAATCAGATTGTATTTATTTATGTCCTAAATAAACAACCTTGAAAAAATTTGAGCTAGAACACTGAGTTCCTGCCTATTATAAATAAAAAAATATTCAAGGACTGTGCATCACGAATTCTGACCTTACAATTTAAATACAGGTTAAACACAAAACATGATTCATATTTCATATCTTGTCATGATTCCAGGTCCGCCAATGAATTACTTTTGTCTTTGAACATCTTATTTGTTTTAAACCCCGTTTTCATCTGGTAAATTTCTATTCCCGGAAGTGAAACCAACTTTAACAAATGGTAATACTGGGTCAACTGATACTAGCTATTTACAATTATATCAATCACTTTAACAGATATCTTCAAGATGGAGGTGTAAATATGCTATAAACTTTAGCAAAATAACAGAGTTTTATTTTAATTACAGATATGAGGTCAGCTTCTGTCCTGAATAGAACCCATAATATTCTACAGGCTGTAGAAAAAACAGGTGGTTAAGTAACATCGAAATTTAAATATGATACAAAGGAGACTCAACAAAAAAATTTGCTATATCCAAACAAGATTATAATGCCATGCTAGTGCAAAATAATCCATTAATCTATTGTGAAGCAGAACACGTAGGCAAGTGTTAATACCTCTGACTTCTACAGACCAGCAACTTCACAGATGCATCATGAACTTTACATTGTTTGAGTGCTTCCACATGCAAGACATCATTTAAAAAAGGAAAGTACCAAAAAGCATACATAGACTAAAAATTATGAGGCACAAATAAAACAATGGCATGTTCTGCAACCCAACAAAAGTAAAACCAAAGAAGCAAAATTTTACAGAAGTGCAAACTCTTTTTCATAGAAAAGCAGAATTCAGGAAACTGAATTACAATTAGCATTCAAAACTGTTATCTGGAAAACAAGTTTGTCATTAGGAGCAGTCTGTCTCTAGCCCCTACTGCTTTGAAACTAAGGACTTTTTCATGCAGCATGCTGTATATACTTTTCCTTACATAACATTTTCCACATTGCCTCTCCCCAGGCAACAAAGCAGCGACTGCAGGCAGATGAACTCATATTTACAGCAAACAAGCAAGGACTTACTCGGCAGCAGAAGTCAGTCACTTGTAGCAATGTACTAAATGAGTATCTGAGCAAAAAGCAAATTCCTAAAGACACCTAAATGGTGACAAAATGATCAACCCTCACTTGAGAACTAAATTCTTAAACTGAACTAGTGAGGACAAAAGTACAAGTATGTAAAGGATATTCTGAGGTCACTGAGCAGGACAAGCATGTGCTCTTCACTTACACTTCAAAACAGTGTTGTCATTTTCTTGGAATGTTTCGTACAAGGTGACAATTTCAAGCACAGCAGTCTGAGAATTAAACTGAGGTCAGAAAAACCTGCCCAGTTAATAGCAACCCCAAAGCAGTCTGTTCTTTGTGGGGCAGCAGCTTCAAATAGATGAGATGTATAAATATTTAATGCCAATCCTTACTTTTGCATAAATAAATGTAGCTCTTGGCCATGTACAGAAGCCTGTTCTTCCACAAGTTAGAAGAATCCCAGCATTAAGAAAACAGAGACAAACTCATATATAAAAGGAAAATCACAAAAACACATTTAATTATGCATTTATTAAATAGTTTGGGGTTTATGCTATATATTTTGAATTGACTTAATCTGCTTGATAGAACCAATTTCAAAACTTCCATGTAAAGACAGAAGAAATCATGGTCAGGCTTCTAAAAATGTCTTGCTGCAAAGGGATCTGTAACACATTACATTTTCACAGACAAAGGAATCCTGATTTTCTGTCTTTAAATAGGTCTATTATCTATTTAAGCAAAATGACATTTGCATGTGAAAAAAGGAAAATATTGAAAAACTTTACAGTAACATATTTCTCCATTTTGCATGTAAAAAGCCTGAGCAGTAAGGGAGTTAGTGTATTCAGTATTGTGCGCAAGATAGATAGAATTACGTTGAAAACTTATTAGAATTAGCTCAGTTCTATATCCTTCTTCCAGAGATGTTTGACTTGCGTGGATTAAGGGCCCAAATGAAAAGTTTTCGAAATATAAGCTCTATCACTGTGATTACTGTGGAAGCATCACATCCTCAAATTCTGGAAATAGAACCCTCAACTCATGAGAATTTCACGCTGAAAACCTGAAAGAAGCCTGGTGTGGCTGGCAGAACAGACATCCGTGTGCCCAAAGCTCTTCCCATGAGGGACTGCACCAATCCATCCCTCAGCTGGTTCCCATTCCCTGTGCATCAGGCAGGGCAAGCTGCTGGCCAAAGCCTCCTGCATTTCAGTAGTGGACAGAACTATCTTTATGCATGCAGCACATATGTGCAAATATTGTACAGAGACATAAATATGCCTTTGAGGATAAAAGATAATTGTATAAATGCATTAAACATATTTTTTTAAGTGTTCATCTCCCTTGCACCAAACTCAATAGAATTAGGTGCATTTCAATGAAAGTAGATCCTGGTACATGTACTCAGATATAAATACATCTTCTAGAAAGTGTACATAAATTCTTTCCTTAGTTGAATTGTAGCAGAATAGCAGATTTCCACCACCTGTTACCAAGGTAGTCAAAGTAATTGTCAAAACACAGCAGAAAGGTCGTTGTAAAAAAGGACAATATTACAGTAACATTCAGAGACAGCTCTTTCTCCCAAAAGAGACTTCCTGAAAGTACTGAAACAGTGACAAAATCAGAATTTTTTTCTCCTCTGACAACCCTCAGTTTCTTCATTCCTTTGAATATTGTTCCTGGTTATGTTTGTAAGAGTCCCTAAATCTCAGTTTAACTGCTGTTATTGATTCTTAAGGTCTGAAACACAGGTCTAAACAGAGTTTTTGCCAGCTCCTTGAGTGTCTTTTATATAAAGCATTAAGGACATTGATATATTTGTTTTCTCTTTTGGAGAAGTACAGATAACTCTATCATTCCATACATCACCTTCATTGATTGGTTTATTTCTAAAAATATGTGACAATTTACCTGCAGGACACTTGTTCCTGACTCATTAAGAGTGATCAGTAAACCCTGTGGTGTTCATTAGAAAGAAACTTCTGTACACAGCAGCAAAAAAAAATATTTCCTTCAACAACTGTGGTTCAGCATTTTAAGGTGGCTGCAAGGTCAAAGAAATAGAAAAAAACTACATTTAATGTAATCTCTATTGTATTTTCTTATTCTGTGGTTGTCCTGGAGGCATAAGGGTTTGATTCGTGCATGTTGGTTAGATTCACTGTGACCCTTTTACCCAGTTTTTAATAATATTTATTTCGTGGGAATTCATAAATTCTGAAATTTAGCAGAGAAGGTTTCTGGTGAAGTAATGAGCCAAAATATGACAAAACATCAATCAAAGGAGCATGTGGCTTCTGACCCTTTCTGGGCTTGGTTTTATGACTTTCATTTCTTTGAAGTTATGAAAAGGAGACAAGATATGACAGGTACAGTGCTTGGAGAAGTCACTTAGTCAATTTAATTCCAGCCATCTGTGAGCAACACCACAGAATGACTTCAGCAAATTTGAAGGTGTTCAGCTCCCTATCTTTCTTTCACAGTAGTAACACATAAACACTATGGTAGCTTGCAGATGTATTCAGCTGACTTTCTTTCCACTGATGAAGTGAAGGATTTAAGTAAAAATGCAACAAAATTACATTTCAACAGTGCAGTCCATCAAACAAAATCAGAGATAGCCTTCAGAAGATCAGGAAACCAATAAGTGCAATGCAAAATGTGGTTGTGTGAAGTCTTAGAATAGTACCATGGCCAGTTACTTCTGTAGGATGGGTGAAAAGAAAGAAAATGAATCCTAATATATATCATAGGTGAGCTCCTCATGTAGGGTATTTTAGCAAAATTAGAATTTGTTGCTCCATTTTAGTTGTTCAAGAAGAGGAATACAGATATAAAGCATTGGTTATTTCCAGCTTTAGAGCTGGTGACGCTTAGGTACCAAGAAATTACTTTCTCGGGGCTTTTTGTGGAAGTCTGGATACTTGAGCAGCCCAAAAGATGGAAAAAAATTTCTCATTTTATTATGTTTTTGGTTTTATCAAGTAGGAGATTTTTAATTACTCTTTGAACAAGGCATACAGGATCTTTCTGAAGACAGTGATGATGCTTCAATTTTCAGCAGAAACTGAATCAGTGCCTTAGGGAAATAAGATTGTCATACTGTTCCTTTGGAGAAGGGGAGAAGATTTGAAGAGTTGTTTGTGAAGAAAAACAAAGTTAAAGCTACAAATAATTTGAAAGAAAACAGGGAAAGGCAACTGAGGCAGCCTGTTGGAAGGTTAAACTGCTGCTGTAGGGCTGGCACCCTGCTACAATTTCATGTAAAAATTTATAGACTGAATTACAGAGAAGTATGTGTAGTCAGTGATGTTTTCATACTTTTTTCCCATTTAAAATATTCATACTGAATACAGCAAAGCTAACAATAGGAGTCTACATATTTCAGGAACCAGAGTTCTAGAATTTTGTGGTACATTAGTTGAGGGTAAAGCCAGAAGGCAGGAAAAAAGGATGAGGAAAGTAAGCGTGGGTCTTTCTGTGCCAATTTTCTCTGCTGCCTGAGGCTGCCACTTTGGTAATAACCTGAGTTTCTCACACCTTATATTACACAGGAGGCTCAAGACTCTGAAAAGTTATGTACAATAAAAATCTGAGAAATGTGCAGAGAGCAAGAGTATCTGTTAAATCTTTAGGCTCAGCTCTGTTAAATTTAGGCTTTCTGGTAGGAATAAGTCAGTTGCAATGCTATCATTCAGAGGCAGACAAATGACATTTGACTTTAAAAGGGAGGGGGCCACATGTGTTTGTGGAAGAAACAAGCCCGAGCCTCTGAGCACACCAATATTTGGAGCATCAACCCACATTTTAACTCTCTCAACAGATATGTTTTGAACACTTCATGAATCATACATGGACTGGAGATAAATAGGCAGCATATTAGGAATTTGAGTGTTACAATAGTATTTATACGTCTTCGAAACAATTTTCATAGGGCCAGCTTTCCATCAAAGACAGTAAAATAGAAAACATTCTCAGGAGCTTCAGTTGTGTGTCAGTACCGACTTCTTTCTTTAATTTTTTTTTAGACACTTTACAAATCCAGAACAAAAGCTAGTACCTCTTCACGTAGCTCACTGACAAATCTATTAACATGGCAGACACTTTCCTTGCATCAAACATCAGAGGTCTTTCACGCTTAATGGGCAGAGTCTTTTCTCCTTCTGAAACAGAGCTTCCTGACAGAGTAGAGAAGATCAAAGCACAATGAGAATGAGATGGGGAGCAAGACCCAGGAGTTCTAATCCATTTATATCATCCTGTCTTTCAATATCTTGAGCAAATCCCCCTAAAATGAATGCAGCCTTTAGTGGAAGATAATCCTGATCTGTGAGATTACAATGCTGGAACAGGCAGGTTCACATAAAAGATAACAAGAGGATGGATGTCAGGTCTGTTCCTTACCAAAGAGACCACAGGAAAAAAAAACAGAACAGGAAGCCTTGCTCCTTGGTGCTACTGTGAATGCATTCTCTGGGACATTTTAATTTTGAGAAGCACACAAAATATTTCGCAAAGCATTTTTTTAATAAAACAGAAGAAATGGAATACAAAACTACAAATTACTAGTTTCTCCAGTAAGGTGAGATCTGTTTAAGATATATATATAGCAACTTATGCAATATTTGTCAATATCACACTATGTTTGAGCTTGTTTCATTTCCATTTTTAAATCTGATTTTCTATATGGGTATTTTATGGTTGTTTACTTATAGGTGTAAGTGGACAGAATAACATATAGGCTATTTTTAGCCCTCAATAAGGGCAACAAAAAATTCTTTTGAACTCAAAGTCACTTTGAACACGGCCACAAGGAGCAGATCACTCTCAGCCTTATGAGAAATGTATAGATGGGAGATTCACAGACAGGACTTAGCTTTCCTCTGGTGATACTCTTACAATCACCACTGAATAAAAACCTGCTCTATGCTTTTATCTAAGTTGTTATGGAAATCATGTCTCCAAAATTCTGGGATGTGATTATTCTAATTAGAGCAATGCAAAATCATACTGCATTCAAACACAATCTCACTAGGACAACTCTTATCAATACCCCATCAAATACATCTATTTAATTTGTTGTATGTTACTTGTAGAATAGCAACATACCCAAGCTAGGAATGCCATAGCACACAGTTAGATTATTCATGCAGAAGGTGCTAGAGCAGTTGAAATATATCAAGATGTCTCCTGAAAACCAAGTTAAGAACTCACATGTGATCTCAGCAAACCAGAAACTAGTGGCAAATAGTGCATGTTTATGTTTTATTTTGCATCAACATCAAAATGTGAGTATCATATTTATAAAGCATTTTCAGAAATGCAGGTCCTAAACCTGCATGTAGAATATAGCAGGAAAATGCTTGGGGCAGTATTATCGGGTTTAATAATTTCAGAAATGAGCATAGATTCAGTATAGGCATTACAGTACTTCTATAGATAATATTGTGGAAAATATATATTTGGGAGGAAATAAAATGTTGACCCTGTATGCAGAAGTTCAGTGGGGAAGTTTCTATTCAGTGATACTGAGGCTGAATTGGTCTGGCTCCATCACAGAATCCTCACTTTGCAGCCTGATGTGTATGGATCAGCCGGGATAAAAACTGTGGTCCTTGTTCTCAGTGAACATTCACAGGCAAAGCTGAAGGGAGGTAAAGTTGAAGGCAACTTCTCATACATGATCCAAAAGTAATAAATGGCTATTTTCTCCCAGCTGAAATGCAAAAGAAGGGGCAGGGAGAGAACTTGAGTATGCAGAGGTCAAGCTCTGGAAGAATTTATAATGGTTATTTTAAAACATTCCAATGCCAACTTTTTTCTTCTTCTCAAGGTATTTGAGGTGAGTACACAAGGATACAGGGCTTGTGCTTAGGCATCTATATTTTCTTCTAGGTCAGATTAAGCTAATGTAATAAAGTACTGGAAAACCACTGATGGATCTTGGCTGAAGACATGGATGTCAAAGTTTCTTTAGATAACAGAAACACTGTTTGACAGAGAAAGGTATTTGTTAGTGACTTTCCATCTACTACAAAGCACCTTGAGTTGTCTTGGCATGGTGACTTGCCATATGGAGTGATGTGTGACCTGTGTTAATTTTGTTCCTATCAAGACATTTTGTTCAATTTCCACAGAGATATTGTGATGGAAATTATTGGCTACATATGTCAGCATGAATACATGAAAATTTGCAATCTTTTAAGGATATTTAAAATGGACCATAATTCCATAACAAACTCACAACTATACCTCACCATTATTAGCCCGTTACCAGAAAAAATATCCTTGTGGTAACAACAATAATATTGCTTCATTTAGAAGTAATGAGGCAATTAACTAAGCTGTCCTTCTACATTTTTTTCGAATGTAAAATATTTTACTATTCAGTTGCAACTGTTACATTGAACCTTAAGAGCAGTAAATTTCTTTGATGAAACTCTTTTCCTATACTTAAAGCAACAGCTGTTCTTGAGGCAACAACAACTATTCTAAAGGAAAGTTTTGGTCAGCCCTTGTTTCTACCTCTGTAATGGACACAGTGTTTTCCTCATTGTTCTGAGTGTTGACTTTTTTGCCTTTCTTATACTCAGTAACACTTGTTGTTCTCCAACTAGTTTTCTTCCAAACTCAGATATCTGGGAGATATTCTGCTGAGTTATCAATTTATCAGTTGTCAGCTCATGAATTTCAGATAACGACAGATCATTTCATATCAACAACTGCATCAGTTCTGCAATGGACTAATAAATCAAGTTTGTTTGTTTGTTTCAGCACCTACCCATTTTGATTACCAATGATACCATATTTACTTTATTTTAAATATACTTTGTACTTTCACTAGTCTCTGCTTTCCCGTAAAGTCCAAAGTCTGTTATCAAAAAAATCCTTATAAAACAGCAGTTTTACCAGTACTACTAGCATGCCTTAAATTTATTTTTAAAGATTAATAAGTATATAGCTAAATAGAGTAAGAAAAAAATGGATACATATATTACAGCAATTTCTAAAAAAATTCCAAAGTATTTGGGTTATATCCTACCCTGTTGTCTCTGTGCAAATCCAGGGTCAAAATCTGACCAAGCAAAAAATTAATTGAAGCAAGATGTTTGATTATGACTATTAGAATTTTCTTCTCGATGGTCTTTGCATTAATCCTTTTTCTAGCCTACTGTGGTGACCAAGAGAACATTAAGGGAATTATTTGAAGATGAGTTTGATCTGGTCTGAAATATCCTCATTAGTGCTGAAGACGCTCACGTTGTGGAGAACCCATGTTCATTTTAAAAACAGCAGCTAACATATGCAAGGCTGAGAGGTAGAAAAAGTTGGGGTAAAGTTTTTGCTCACATAAATTGTAAGAGCAGTGAAGTTGGCAGGACTGCAGGAATCCTTTCTGAGCTTTTTGATACATTAGCTAATCCCATTTCTTTGGAAGTGTGTCCCACATGGCACTGTCTCATCTGTCACTGAGTGGGTGGGCACATGTTCATATGTACAGTGAAAGAAGAAATCTGACCAACTGCAGAGTAAAGAAAGAGCTGAAAAAGAAGGGAAGTAATATGAATTGAAGCTCTCCACACACAATAATAACCTGCATCTAGCAAGAAAATTCTGGTAAATCCAGAATATTAAAAATATTCTGTTTACATAAGCAACCAGTGAGAAACTGTGCCACACAATCAGACAATTTTTAAATGGTAGCTCAAATGCCATCCCCTGCCCCCATCTTCTCTCCAGTATTTTCATTTACAGAAATACTCATAAAACACCAGTATTTTTTTTTCCCAGAGCAATGTAACTGTATCCAACACCGCAGGTTGGTATCAGAAGTCTACTTTAGCAATACTCCTGTGTATGGTGTTTATTACTTTTAAGAAAGAAACAGAGCTAAGGCTACAGAAAAAGAAACATTTTCAACATTTTGATTATATAAACTAATAAATATTCTCCTCTCAGACTTAGGATCCTTGAAGCCAATACTTTCTGAAAACAAATTATTTCTTACTTTCCATATAAAAAAAAATTTACAATCAATAGATAGGTCATAAGCTTTTCTTAACAAAATATTTTTAGAGCACTTTTTCTTTCTTTTCTTCCCCCTTTTCTTCTCCTGAAGGACACTTAATATTAAAAATCATTAATAATCTCAGCTTCAAATGTCTTTGCAAATTCAGTTGAATTTAAACATGGACTCATGCACAGAGGTGACACACAAACACAATTTCTTGTATTTGCAACAGACAACAGCATCTCCTTTCCCTCATAAGGTTTATTACCTGTCTTTATGGTACCTGATTTTAAATAAGGCTCTGAACTAGCAAAGCCTTATCCTATCCTATGATCCATCATATCCTCATCCTGCATGGCTGATTTACAGTGCAGCACCAGATTTATCGAAAATGTATTGCCTTGCTGTGATTTATATTTGTGCAAGTCACTGAATCACAAGAGCTATTAAGTCTTCAGGGCAGGAATCATCTCTGATGATACACCTGGTAAATGTATCACATTTATTCAGTAGATACAGAGTCCAAAATTAGGTTTCAGTTATACTGATAAAAATATCAATAATCAATAATAACAATTATTTTCTAGCTTTATATTTGTGCAATAAATAATGTCTGCAGCAGCTGAAGAACATAAGGTCATTTTTTGCAATCTTTCAAGTTTTTTATTACCAAAATTAAGAAGAGAAAACCCATAATGTTATTATAATAGAACAGGAACTCTTCTTAGCTTGGTAATTATGATCCTTTAAGGCTTCTTAAATTAAGTGCCACCCTGAAGAAAAAGAAATTGGAAGGGAAAATATCCTGGTTTTGTTTTTTCATCTCTTTCTTCTTCCACTCAAACTTTTTAAAGAAACATAAAAGCACAATGAATTCTATCCTATCCTCTCCTGCTTCTCTATAGTTCTGTAAAGTTAGATTAATATGATTATGAATGGAGTACAACTGTTTTGTAG
>VZTR01031750.1:99272-122128 GCA_013400775.1 Chaetops frenatus | reverse complement strand
AAAAAACCCAAAAAACCAAAACCTTACAAAAGTAGAGGAAATAAAGAAAAATAAAGGTCTGAGATGAGTCTGGGTCTAGTTTGGGTCCAGTCACTTCTGTGGAATATGAGCTCCTAATGTTGTCTGAGTCAGAAAAGCAAAGACAACCCCCTTCCTCCCAAGGTGTTTACAGCTGAAAAATCCTGAACCTGACATTCATAAATCCATTTCAAAACTAATGGCAGGATATATAATTTTAGTCAGCTGACAGTTATTACAACAGCATACTGCCAAGATTCATGCCTTCCATAAAATGCCAGCCTCCTTGTAACATAAGTCTGAATAATTAAGTTAAAATACAACATACTGAGATATATCTTTACTGTTCAACAAAGACAATGGATCTAGTGAAAACTGATAAAAAAGACAGTTTCATGCAGATGCTTTAATAAATAATAAAACTTTGTAAAATTTATTTGAGTGTATAAAATAAAATATGGATTCTTAAAAGTGGTAGAAGTTTTTTGAATATTTTTTCCTACAGCACTGGGAATATTTTCCTCTACAACAGCAATTGTTTTCTTCAGATGATATAATTACTCTGTCTTTCAGATTTATGATGTAAGTTAATAAATTTTGTGCTTTGAGTTTTTCTTTCTCCTTACTCCTGTGTATATTTTTGAAATTCTGTGATTCAAGCTTACAGAAGAAAAATCTTAAGAGACCTATCTAGCACATGAATCAGTGTCTCCTTTGCTACATTATTCTTTCACTAAGATGAAAATGATGTAGTCTCCTTCTCATCCTGTTGGAGAAAGCCCAATCTTGGAACAACTTCAAAATTTAATAAACATAAAGTAGACCAAGAAACATACAATGTTTTATTATTTTTAGAATCATATCCCAGTAGTCATATTGTATTTGCAGGGAAGATTTATTATTTTAATTTTTCTTAAATGAGGAATCAGAATTTAAATTCAAAATTTACTCAAGAGTAGTACTAAAAATTTGACTTAGCAGCCAAAACCAGATTTTACCCCAGGAGTCTTAAGTGTTCCTTCAAATTACAGTGAAATGCCTTTTATATCTGTTCCCTAACAGATATAGCAATCACAAAGCTATAAACCTGCTGCAAACATAACCATGACACCAGAAGGCAAACTGATTACATCTTATGAGATCCACACTTCCATCTAAATGTGTTTCAGTAGCAAAACTCACTTAGGCAAGTCCTGAGCCTATTTCCCCTGTAATTTCTCAGCAGGAATCAGCATAAGCAATACTTTGATGATCATATTTCTACAGGATTACCTGCTACAGGCAGTACCTTCCTTTGCCTCTGGACAAAATAAAATAAATTAACACATTTCTCAGAAAGGCAATTCCAAAGGACTGAAGTATGTCCTGTGCCTCTGTGGGGATCTATGTATTCCTAGCTTTTTCATACATATTAGGTTGTTGTATTTTTTAAACATACAAAAAGGTAGAAGAGCTCCCTGCAGTTTCAGCAACATTTATCCCTTCGGGGTTTTTTTCATGCATCTTTCTTTTACTACCATCTTTCCATGACAAATTCTGCAGTTATTTCCATTGCCAAAAATAATTTTAAAAGCTCTCCTCATCCCCAAGTAGAAATCCTATCTAGTGGATGGCAAACAGAGCCTCCATGCAGGAACTCCTCAATACCAAGCACTGGTCCATCAACAAATTCCCCTAAATCTGAAAGAGTCATTCTCTGCCTCATCCCAGTCTGACTGGCTCCTTATCGATCCCATTGACTCAAATGGTGATTGCATTCTTCTAACTCAACCTTCAAACCAGGGCTTGACTTTTCTCCCACAGTCTCCCCTGCAGTAACAGCTGAGGTTGAATTAGCCCTTGAAGATCAGCAGCACTGAAGTGGTGATGCCCCTCTCCAGCACTAAGGAAGGTACCGTTCCCTGTTTATGTCACATTTTCATCCTTTTGATTTGCACAATAAGATTAAAATGAACAAGCCTCGTGGGTGATGTGGATGGCAGAAGCACAAACTGTCCCTGCCCACCGTGCTGGGGGCAGGACCCTGCTGTGCCCAAGGAGGGGTCTCATCAGGCTGCCCCAAGGCTTGCACTGGGCTCACCAGCCTGGCATCCCCGAGATTCTGCACACAGACTTCAGGGACTCGCCTGGCCCAGAAGAACAAATGCCCTCACGGAATTAAGTGATGACATTTGACCCCTATTTTGGCACAATACTGAGAATTCTAGATTGTTCCGAAAAATCAGACATCATGGAGTTAGAATTCGGTTCGCAGGGTGATATTCACCTTTCTTGAATTATCTAAAGTATATCTTAGAAATGTCAATTTTTTCCCTTTAGATGCCCCCTATATAAACTCGGAACAATCCTCTGATTAAATTACTGGGGAAAATTTGTTCTGTCAAGGCAGGAAGTCTCCAACACTAGACTTGATTTTCCATCTCATCGCCTGTATTTATACAGGCATTTAACAAGTTGAGAAAACTCTCAGAGAATACAAATCTTTTTTCTTCCCAGGGTACATGAAGCTACTTAAGAGTACTACCAAAATCATTTCACTGTTACTTTGGAGTTTGTACAGCTGCCTGTAACTGAAGCTAGACCCCTGTCTGCAGAGTGGTTTTGAACATGAACATAAGTTGAGGGACCTTGGCTTATGATACAAGTTCTACAAAGTGTGAAAATAAATGTTTAGTGAACTTCAAAATCTCAGTATTAATATTAAAAAAAATCCTAATGGCGTGATAACATCAACATTCATCAAGCATCTGTCTTTTCCTCTCGCATAATTACGTACTGTATTTGGAATTTTTGAAACTTCATATTCACAAAACAGAGAAATAACATTAATTTTAAAGAAAAAGTCCTATCTAGGAACAAAATATTAATAGAAATTCACATAATATTTTATGTATTTTTTGCTTTCCTTTGTCCAATTAAATGCAAACATTTTTGATGTTTTGGTTTATAACTAGCTGAAACATAATTTAATATGATGCAGTTCCAAAGTTTAACTCCACAGCCTTAACACAGTATTTAAAATAGCCTCTGCCACAGAGACACAGAAAAGAAATAATGAAAAAGCCTAGCTTGTTATTGAAATTAATTTAAAATATGTTACTCTTCAGCTATATACCTCAGCATGGATTTGCTAAGAAAGATGTAGCCATCACCAAGACCACTGCCAAACACAATGAGAATTAATCATACACAAGATTTATTCTGTTAGTCAAACTGTTTCTAAGTGACTTAGAAGTGACTGTAGGATTAGGGAGAATCTGTCATTTAGAAAAACAAAACGAAATGAAAAGCAAAATCCAACAGGCAAACAAAAAAATAAACTAAGAGAGTGTCAACCAAAACAAACAGGATACTTGTCCTGTGTTGTCTATGAGCTGAATGGGTGGATGAATGAGAAAATGCAGTGAGAAAACTGATTGTGTTACTTTTGGATGCAGCAGTAAAACATGAAAAAGGAATAACAGTCAAAACTGAGGTTGGTTCCAACAGTAAAAAAATATTCTGAAATCACATAAATTAGATGTTTTCTCAGTATATTATGCCCTCTACTTTGACTGGAAGCACAATGAAATTAGAGACATTTTATTTTTCCCCATGACTAGCACTGCACAGCTCAATTTTTTACTGACTCTGATACTCTCGTTAAAAAAAAAGAAAAAAAAAAAGTGTTAGTACCAAGACAATTAAAAAATAGCCCTACTTCTAAGTATATCATCACAAAGTCAGAAGCCCAGGTATGTACCTGACTTTTGATACTTGAACCTCTAAACTAAATACAGTAAGACAGCAAATGCCTATAGCATAATTGAAATATCTAGCCAGAACTTACAGGAACTGCAAATAAATTTACTGTATTTTTCAGAAAAGTTGTTCAGGGATACAGAAAAACAGTTTCCTCAAGCTGACTTTTGACTTAAAAAAGCTCAGGGGTTTAATCTATCAGAAAAATATCAAAACTGACAAAAACAATCTTACAAATTAAGAGACAAAGGTATATTCAGAAGAATTTTCAAAAAAAGCAAATTGAAAACACTTCAGAACACTCTGCCTACAGCGAAGTATGACTCGAATATCCAATTCAAAAAAATCAAGTTTGCAAAATTTCAAGTTTATTTCCTTCTTCCAGCCAGGCTGATCTGAAGCAGCTTTTCTTCCATCTTGCTCTGATATGAATGTTTAATCCACATTCCTTTTTAATCTCCCTTTCAGATAATCCCTTGAACATATATTATATGTCTGAAAGTTTTTCCCCTCTGGTTGGTGATGTGTAAGGTGTTCAAAACCACACAGCTACTTGACTAAGTCTTAAGTAATTTATAGCTACAAAATGATAGAGCCGATTTTTCTGGTCACTTGGCTTAGTTACCACATGAGCAAAGCAGTAGAGATGGACTGAGCCAAAATTCCTTGAAGCCAGCAGAGTTTACTCCCAAAGAATTCACATTTCCAGGGCATTAGGATAGCTGGGCTCAGGTTTCTGCAGGGGTTTTGTGTTGGGCATCTCACTAACAGGTCAGGGGGATTGATTCAGACATGTTCCCTGATTTCTCTAAGTGAACAGGGAATAAATGGCTCAGAGATGTGTGAGAGATTTAAATCTATTGACTGTCAGGTTAGTGGTAGATTAGACTGACACAGCCCAATGTTTGTTAGCTTTGTAAGGTTCATCTCTGGCCAGTCACTGAAATAATTTCAGAAAATCACAAGTTTACTTCTGCAAAAAGCAGCAAACAACATTCCTTACTGCTATATCCCATCACTGTGTCCATATATTTTATGTATTTATCTATTTTACATATTATTTTACCCTAATTACAGTTAATACTTCAGCAAAGAAAGGGCCACGACATGTTCTTCTCTAACTACCCACACCTGCAAGGATCTCCCCTCCTCTCCATCAAAGATTCACTTCCATAAAATCCTTTGAGTAAAGGGAACTATCTAAAACCTGATTCGATCTAAGCATGAATTCCCTTTAAAAAGACTCTTCCCTGGTATATGGTACTTAGCTTCTGTGTTCCCCCATTCACTGTTTACTATGGTTTCTCCTCATTTTACATTTCTGCAAAGATCAAAACAGAAGCACTTGAGATTTCCTACCCTGCTCTGAGCCCGATATTTATTTGAGTACAATCCAATTCCCAGCCCAGTAAGTTTCTATTTCTATTAGTATCTAATTCTTCCTGATAGGTACACGCTTATACATCAAACCAAAACCTTATAAAAACCATCACATGCAGAAAGAAAATCCCTGAAAAAGGAATGGCCATGAACAAATTCTTACAGAGCTGTATTGCCACCCATTGTATGAAAACACTGAACTAGAAGCAAGGTAAACTCCTTGCTATGCTTCTAGCAATTTTGGGACAACCAGGCAACTCATTCTAACCCTGCAGTGTGCCATGTTGCCTTCCAGCACTTTTTGTTCCATGTAGACTTCTTGTCCTACTTGGCCTATGAACAGCTTAAAACAGGGGACACCTTGCAAATAAACCATGCAGGTATTGTGTGAGCAGAATTTTCAGAAAAGGATAATGATTTTGGACGTTCAAGTTTAGTGGCCTCAGAAAGGAGGACTTTTCAGATGGCAGGCGCTTAACTTCTTAAAGTCTTTAAGCCATCTTAAACTGACTTCTGAGACACTCAAACTTACCATTTACTTTTCAAAATGTCAGCCTCTGTACTGCAGACAGCTTAATGCCACAAAAAAGAGCCTTTCTGCTTTCTAAAGCAGCTCAGATTAAAGTTATGTAATATAGCAGATAACCAGGAGCACTTTGCGAACCAAAAGGCTTTGTAATGTTTCAATATACTCTGAATTTTGTTTGCTACTGACACAACTCTGCAGTTCCTTTCTCCCTGTTTTCTCATACCATTGAATCAATGGTATGACAAATCTCAAATTCTGCTTTAATAGCTTTCTGAAGGCTGTGTTTTTGTCAGCATTGTGCCTGATACAGTAGAAATAATCATCATCTAGATATCAAAACAGATATTTTGCATTATTACCAATCCATTAAAAATAGATAATTAAATGGAATCAGATACAAGTTGAGAGAATACAGACTGTATGTAATAATTTGCTCGTGGCAGGTTGAGAATCAGTCTGAATTTTAGATGCTACACTGGAATTAGGATTCTTTCTAGTAAGAGAAAAAGAAAAAAGCAAGCACAGAAAGTACAAAAAAACGGATTTTCTTTTTTTCTTGGTTTTTAAATTGTTAAAAAGTATGGGAAAAATCAAGAGAAATCAAAGGAAGTCAAGTCAAAAGTTGAACTGGACTTATACAAAAAGCTGAGTTTACAGATTTATACAGGAGTTGGTTTTGTCAGACAAATGACTATGCTATCCTTCATTCTGATCCTTGAGAGTCTGCATAACCATCTTATACTGGAAACACTCCACTCATGAAGATAACTGCTCTGTGGACTAGATTCCACCAAATGTCATTCCCAAAGATGAAGGAATTAGAGGCAAAGTACCTGGAGAAATTCAACACCTTAATAGCTCACAGGCCAAGCATGCACGACAGAAAGGCCAAGGAGCTGTTTGGATTTAGAGGAAGAACACAAAAAAGCTCTGGCTGCTGGGAAAACATCTTCAGAGAGCCAAGCACAGAGATCCTCCCCATGAGACACTGGAAGTCCCACCAATGCTGGGAGCTCGTTTCCAAAGGGGGGAGGGGAAAAGGATGCCAAGTTCACACCCAACCAACCACCACAGACACTTGAGCTGAGATTCCCCAGGGTCCATCCAGGCTTAAAGGCTGAACAAAAACACATTCCTGGCAAGCAACTTGCACCTTGAACCTCTGAAAGCAAGGCTCCACTGTAATTAAGACACAGCACTCCTTTTAATCCTCCAGTCTATTAAATCCATTTATTGTGGTGCACTGCACTCTTAAATAAAAAGAATGCACACGGTCTGTTTTTACAGGAAATCATGTTACAGGATATGGTATTAATTATCTGTACCTAAATGAAATAAGAAATGTAATCAAAAGATTATACACAGATCTGGAAAAGAACTAATTACAGTATAACCTTGGTTTTTTTGCTCGTAGTCTCAGTCAGGGAAAATGGATATTTATCACAAGTATACTCCTGGCAGGTTGTTCAGACAGAAGACATTCACAAAAGAAACTGTGAAATAATTAATACACAAAGGACCTTTTTGATGATACATAAATAGACTTCACTTCAATGAGATGTTGCACCCAGATTTAGCAGTGGGATACTGGACCAATTTAACACAATCAGCAAAACCTTAGACCAGATACTAAATTACTGTTGCTTTTAACGAGAGCAGACAATACCTATGCATGTACCTTTACTGTACAGGATACAGGACAACTCCATTCCAATGAATGGCAGCAGCAATTTTTTTTATGGGCTCACAAACACAGTCTAAAGACAATTTCATCTGTGTTATTAGTTATGAACACTTTTCAGCAGTTGGTACAAATGGTCATCCACATTTAACTCATGGCTCCAAGCAGTCATTGGCAAATGACTAAATGAAAGGGTCCAGCCTCTCTCTTTATCAATAAAGATATAGAATTCCCTCCAGTAAGGGATTCCTGCTATTCTCACCACTTTTCAAGAGATACACTCTCCAAGACAGCACATTAATGGCTTCATCAGCACAATTAAACCTTGTATATTGGTTTTGTATTCCTCTCAGCGCTGTGTCTCTCTGGGTCGCATTCATCCTGATCAATACATGGTCCTCTGTTGTAACTCTTGTTTCTCTCTCTGTGCTTCCAAGGTCTCTGCTATGACTGTTGAGGCATTCTTACCCTACAAACCAGCAGTGCTTCCCTGTAACCATATGCACAGAAAACCTACAACACTTTCTCAGCGATTGCTATCAGTATCTAATTACAGAAAAGCCATTAAAAGCAGTTTGAATGTCTCTTTTTCTGGTTCAAAGTGGAGATATTACTTCTAGAATATAAGAAGCAAAATTGAGGCCACCCATCCCTTCTGCCTGCTCTCTGGGGCCACTTAATGCATTAGAAAAACTTTTTAAATAGGGCATATGATGATTGCCCAACTCTGTAAGGGTAGAAAAGGGCACTTCTATCCCTAAATGGCAGCATAATTCCTGTGCAATAAAAAGGAACATTCAAATAGAGGTCACACTTCCCTTCTTATTGAGTTGCTGTCAGAGATGGAAACAAAAAAAGAGGCAGAAGCAGCTACTTGTGTGATCTTGAACTGGTGAAAGTAAACCACAAGATCCAAATTCTTGGCCCCAAAACTCTGCTCATGTCATTTTATACCTGTGCTATCTGTGCACTCCAAATTTTGCTCCTCCCCAAATCACAGATGTCTCTGGAGCACTGCCAAGGGGGACCCTCTAGGGCTGGGACCACAGGCTGAGGGGGCTGCAAGCAAATGCTGAATTAGCAGAAGTGGTTTTTGTCCTCTTTAATTTACTTCCTATTCTAAATAATGTGCATCCTCACCATACAGGTTTGCTTACGATTTTCTAATTGCATGGCACTACCTTCTGATCTCTGATGATATTAGTAGTAGTAGGAAACCAAAAAGAACCTTGGGTTGTTCCATTAGTAATTAACAGTGTATTTATCTGATGACTGAATTGAGCATAAAATACCAAAATGGCNAACCCAAAAACAAAACAAAACAAAACAAAACAAAACAAAACAAAAAAAACCACCCCACCACCAAACAAAAAAACCCCCACACCCTAATATTTGACTCTCTGAATAAAATCTCACCAATGTCTTGTTGGAGATGAGTTTTAGTATCAGGAACCAAATGCAGCATATTGTATTTTCAGAGTTTTTGTCTTATTCCTCCCCTGAGATCCCAACACAAGCAGTTCTGATGGTCAAATGAGGGATCCTGTAAGTGGAGATAACACCTCAGCAAGGCACTCAGAGAGCTGCTGAGTACATGACAACACCAACTAAGCACTTACAGCAAGGCAGCACAGACATTTGCTGCCTACTATTTCTCCTCCCATCTAGGTTATTTTCTTCAGATCCACTAAATGAAGGTATATTGCTCGGAAAAAAAAAAAAAAACATTAAAGTGACCTGATCACTTTTTCTGTATGCTGCATTACAGCCAGAATATTATAACAACTAATTTGGGACTCTGTCTGATTTCATCACTTTGTACATCTTTTTGTAAAAAGAAAAAACAGGTCTATTGAAACAGTTAAACTTTATTTTCACTAAGACAAGTATATAATAATAATAATAAAAAAAATCTAATATCCACAGCAGAATAAAACAAAAAATGGCTGTTTATAGGCATTGTTACATCCAGCTCTCAAAATCACAAAGTTCTCATGTCAGGTTCTGTCAAATTTTTCTGATCCACAGAAAAGACTCTCACATTTTTTACTCTTAAATGGAAACAAATCAAGCAATTACACATGATAAAGCAGTTATTGGTCAGTTTACAGCATTGATGTTTTCTGTAATGTGTATTTTGCTTTTAAATAAGGACTGTAAAAAGGAAAGAGGATACTTCAGATTTTCCTGATTATCCCATTCATTTTCTTTGTACTTGACTTCTAAATTAGGCAGCTGTTCATATCTCTAATCATAACAATAAACCTAATCTCCAAACGTAAACCAATAAAAAAGTATTTTAATATCCTCTAAAGAAGCTTTCTGGACATTTTGTATTTTTAAAACCATGAATTAAACATGAAAGTAAAAAGAGTTAACAAAATCAATTTATGCAGTCTTCATGAATTACTAATATGAACCAAGTTGTATCAAAACTTTTTTTTTTTTTTCTTTCTCACTATATACTTTAATTCCACTTACTGCTCATGACACACCTCCATTTTGGAATGTTTTTTGCCTTTTTGTTTTGTTTTGTTTTCACTCTACATAAAGACTTCCTGAAATTACAGCTACGATAAAAGCCTATGAAATCTTTAGTTTTCTTTTTCATCTTTTTTTTTCCTCTATTGTTACAACAAGTAACAAATTATAGTGACCTTGAAATCAAGATGTTAAAAATAATTGCCCTCTGTAGTACTTTTAAGTTAATATACACACACGTGTACAGATTTTAAACACTTATGTACTTGCAGATCAGCCACAGGCTTTCTACATTATACTCACAGCAGAGATGTTTCAGCAGATAATATTTTTATAGCTGCTCTCGCATAATAATAACTCTAACAAATGTAACATTTCACTCAGTTATTATTTGCTGCACAAACACTGTTGCAGTCAAAAAATGTTCTTGAGAAATGAGAGAAATACCCATCAAAATTCCATGCTCTGGTGTTTCCCTTGCCCTCCTGTTGGTTTTGTTAATTAATCTCTTTTAGCATGCATCTGCAGGAAAAAAAAGAAAACAGATACAATCAAAGTAACGATTTGATCTGTATCTAAACCAGACAGAATCCAAACCATCAGGCACAGTAAGAATTAATGAGATGTTACATTTTATTTGCAGAATTAACATGAAATAATTATCTGTGATATCCTTGATCTAGACAAATATTCACCACCACTTTTTAGTGCAATAAAATGAAGCGAATCCTGAAAACTAGGTTTAGACATTTGTTCTCATAAATGTCCTTAATTGTTCTTTACAACTTTCCTGTTACTGCCTAGCTACCTTTTTCTCTTTTTTTAAACATGCTACCTGTTCTCTTCTGATTTCTGCTTAATTCAGTGGAGTAGGTATTGTATAGGAATCCATAGAGAACTTTTGGGTTGAATCCCACGTGCTCACACTTCCTGCCAACTCCAACAGAGTCAGGGTACCACTTTTACCATCTCCACGTGACTTCCTAATCACCATAATTTCCCTGAGCAAATTCAGGCAACTGAGAGACCCTTCACTTTGTTTCTTGAGGAGGTGAATACTTACCTGGCAGTCCGAATAAAGAAAAAACAAAAACAAAAACAAACAAACAAAACAAAAACCAACCAACCAACCAACCAACCAANCCAACCAACCAACAAAAAAAAAAAAAAAAAAAAACCACCTGAAGTTATTTCAACAGCTGTATACCACTGTGTTTTTCTATTATTTTAGCTTATAAAAAGAATCAACTCAAGATTTTTATCCTGTAAGATAATTGAGCTCAAGGGCTTTTTGTTAGTGGTTTTATTTTTTGCTCAAGTTCCCAGAGCTGAGGTGTCCTGATATTTAGTGAGACAGGATACTGCTCTGAAATAAAAGGCACTTATTTGTAGATCCATTTATATTATTCTGCTACTATGAAATAGTCTTTTTATCTTTTATTTTTTAAATCCATCAAGTTTCCATTTCCACAGGAGTTTTCATCGTGCTGTTACTTAATAAAAACAAAAACATATCCTTTCTGTCTTCAACCCAAAAAGCACACAGCCTTGTTCTAAAGCAAACTTCAAGTATTTATGGGTGAAGAGGACCCCACCCTTGTCTAAAGTAGAGTAACAACCTCTCTCCAGCAGCTGGAGCAGAGGTGCAGTTCCCACCATCCAAATGTGGATGGTGCCAAGGAGCACCACAGGGCTCCCAAACCTTCTGCTACCTGCAAGTACCAGGAGGAAAAAAATATGAGACAAAGTAAAAAGGTGACAGAATGTCCTGCAGAGTCCAGTTTTCCAGGAGAAGGAATCTCTATATGTACCAAAATTCTAATAAATGCATTGGAGTAATTACATACTATTCTGTAATTTGTATGTGGTTTGGGGGGAGGTATTTTTGGGCTTTTTTGTTTGTTTAGTTTGGGTTTTTTTCTGAAAAGGAGCAGCTGTGATTGCAGCCTGCACAGCCCAGTGTAGAATTATTCTGTCAGCCCAATTTCCGTCTCAACCCTACCAATAACATTGTAATTTTTCAGGAAATGTTATCTGTTCAACAACTTGCTCCAGTTATCATAACACATTTAGCATTCAATAAAAAATAGGACATTATTAGATAATAAGATACATGGTTCATTTCCTGGTGTGCATAAAACAGTAGCTTATGTGTATGCAACTCTTGCTAATTAGGGCATTCACCTACCTCCATATTTCAGACTTAATAATGGCCACTTTGAATATTCTACATCTTGACTTGTCCCATACCCATCTCAAATGTCTCTTTAGTGGCTGCCCAAAAGTAGTTTTTGTACTTAATAGCAATATATGCAGGATATATAGCTGATGTCAGTAAATTTGTCTGCCGTAGACTTTTGGCAGCAGGATACCTTCGCAGCACTCATCCTCCTCACCCTATGATACTTTTTAGCCTTTTTTACTTCCATCCAAGTTGACAAGTTTTATTCTCAAGGTTAATGACTCACTCCTGTGCAGTCAATTTTACACCAGGCATTTGTTTATATTTCAAACAGTGGTTCCTGTACACTTACATTACCTAGCATTTTCATGGACATGGTAAATCAACTTTTCCTGACTTTGCTTAGATGTGGTTTGGGGACAGGATTCCAATTCACACCACCTTGTTTCAGCAGCTGCACCTCTGGATGTAACATTTTCATTCCTTTCACAAATATATCCTCTAACATCATAAAGCATCAACTCAAATATGAAAATAAATGCCATTTAAATAATATAAAGAGTAATTTGAAAAGTCTCATTAGCAAGCAAACAAAATATATTAAAAAAAATCACCAGCAGCATATTTGGCTATTTTTTTTGACTAAATATTTTGCTAATATAGAAAAATACCTAAAGCAGCATACAATTATGCTGGAAAAATAATTCAATTTCATTTCCCAGAACCTGGGATTTCAGCATTCATATTAACTGCTGACATCATCACAGAAGAAGAGACCACCTTTTACCATAACCTCTCTAACAAAAAGAATTCCCTTTCCTGGCAATCCAGGTGAACAATTCCAGCAAGAACCATGTATAGTGCCTTTGCTGGGTGTGGGGTTTGGTTCTGTGTTTTTGTAGGCAGGCAGGAAAATGTCATTTGTTCTCCCTTATTTATTCACAGTGATTCATTAGCAAAATTTTTAAAGAACAAAAACAAATTACTGGCATATACAGGTCATGTGGTTTATAAAGTATTATCAATTAAACATGTTAAAATTACATTCTCTCATTTGCAAGAGAAAAAGAATCAATATTAGCTGTGCTTTTTGTTTTCTAGATGAAAACAGTAGGATTTCACCTTGAATAATACATGACTGCCTGGATTAAAACAAAGGAAAGTAGAGACATGCTTTCTTTGTGTTCTCTTATCCATTTGGTGTTTTGTAAGGAAATCCCATTGCACCTCACCCATCAAAGGCTGAAATTAATTATAAAACCACATATATCTAAAATGCTGCTGCATGTATGCAACTTTCAAAGAAGATAACATCATGGATATTTATGTTACTGTACAATTAGCTACAGGACTTGTACCATATTTCACATATTAAGAAATACTTTTTTAAGAACTTAATCTCTGAATATTGACACTTTTTTCCTCCTTGCTTCATATACAGGTTGGCTTTCAGAAGAACTTTTCATACCTCCTGAAGTAGTGAGAATTATCATTTTCTGATACAGAAATGTAATTTGAGGCATTGACACTGTCTGTGGCTCAGATGTAGGTGTGCACAGTGGGAAAGTGGAGAGCTGAAAAAAAGTTTTGTGAATCCTCATACACTAAACATTTTCAGCCTGACTGCATCCAATTGTCAGTCATGGGAGGGACAAAACTGTAAGACCCAGGAGTAGAAGGTTCCTGTAAGATCCTGAAGGATTCATAAGCCATCTGTACTTTCAAGGACAGGTCTCTTGGAAAAGCATTAACTGAGATGAAAAAGCACATAGAAATGATGCACATGAATAAATACTGCAAATGGTACAATGGTGGATAACTGTAACAACCTCTTAAATGAAATGTTCTGCACGTAAAGAGGCTCTAGGCAGCAGATCTCTGTTCCTCTGTTCTCAGAGTTGTTCATTTTTTATTGCTGAAAGCTTGTGTCATGTATAGCAGTTTCGTGTTTATGATACCCTAGATAAGCCACTGAATTTCAACAGAGATTCTTATGTCCAGCAATTTTAAAGAAGTGTCATGTCAATCCTTATAAATGAGTGAAAATAATATTTTTCCCATCCATAGGCACTTAGAAGTTTGTTTCTCTACCTTAATTAATGCTGTGAGAAAAGGTGCCATCAACAATCCACTGCCCCATGTTAAAATTTTCATTTAAAAAATATACTTCAAGTGAAGTGCACATTTAAAAAAAGGGTCCTGACAATGATGAACTATGCTGTTCATGAATGTAAATATTAAGTATAAGCTTTTAAAATAAAATTCAAATTAAACATGGCTTCAATTCTTTGTATTACACATTTCAGCAGCCTCTGGCTACCTGCTACAACTCTATAACCCATTTACATATACAGAAATGACTTCATGTTAGACAATAAACTTTCTAGTTGTGCTCAAGACCTTTGGTCCATACAGCTTTCACTACATGAAGCCAACCCCTCTGAAGGGCCACAGTCCAGCCCAGAGACGTTCACAACTTGCACTTGTGCTGTGGGACCAAAATGTGGCCAAAGCTGCTGCCACCAGTAAAGCTCCTGAAGGGCCAGTGAAGATTCTGAGCTCTCCCCAGGTGTTTATTTACTCAGTTCTGGAAGGATCCAGACAAGTCTCACCCTGTTCTATGGCACCTGTGTTTTCTGGGAGGGACAAAAGACCACCCAGCCACCTCCACCTGCAGGGTGGCCCCACAAGACTCACAGAGGACACCCCCAGGGTCAGCCTGGACTCTGGCCTGGGCTCCATCACGATGACAGTGAGTCACAGCAGCAGCATGTCACCACAGCCACCTCCTGGCACGTGCACCCTCTGGCCAAATTCGGATTGAATGGCTGTCTCTGCTCGGGGAAGCCCTACAAACCCAGAGAACCCAGCACAGCTGAGACACGTTAATGTTCTCTGCTTCCTGAGGAGACGTTTACAGGTACACAGTAAATGTTACATGTTCCAGACTGCTCTTTCTTTTTGTCTCATTTTGAAGAGATTCAAGTTTCTCAAAGCTTCATTTACATTACTGAATTGCAGATTCAAGTTATCTTACTGGATTCAGTGAGTTATCCACAGCCTGATACATGCTTACCTATCCCAAAATGAGATGTACATTAAATCATGCCCTTTGCAAGACATATTTTATACTTCCATGTAATTTGTACAACTTATTATCAGCCTTACTGTCAAAGACAACACAAAAACTGTTCAACTGAGAAAATAATTCATTTTAGCTTGATTCTGAGAGGGAGGAATACCAAGAAGAATATGAAAAAGATGATAAGCATGTGTTACTGCTTTTAAATATTCAAGAAATTTATTCAAGGACTTTGAAATGTCATGGACATCAGGCTGTGAAATTATTATTTTGATACTATATACAGTAAAATATAAAGGTGCGTTAGTGCCGTGCTGTATGACATTTCCCAAGCGATTGCTTCCCCATTTTCTGTGTCAGCTGGGTAACTTTTTGCTAAATATCATTTACAGATTTTGTTTCCTTTGTGTGTTTTCAAATGAGAAAGCTATTTGCTTTATTTCTCCACGTCCAGAATGCTCAAACATACCAAACATTTTGATTAAATACATGCTTTCTTAAATTTAAGGCATTTTTAGAGAAATGCTTTTTTTTTATATTTTCTTAATTGTTTTTAAAGATGTTCAGCCACTAATATAAAAAAAGAGAATACAAGTTGAAGGTAATTTTTGAACACATAATGGACAAAACTGAAAAAAACTTCCACTCATTACAGTGATCATGTTTCAGAATATGTAAAAATGAACGAACAGCTTGAAAAAAAGAGAATGTTCTGATTTTGCTTGTAGTGCAAGGTGGAACAGTGGCACAGGCAGACTCTGAATCAACAGTCCTTTAAATGGACATGGCATAGCACAAATAATAACAGTGCCACATCTCCACATCCCAGTGAAGACCACTTAATATCCAGCAAAGCACCCCTTGGCCCAGGGGGCTTTTCTTGGAAGCTGAGTGGTCCCAGGGGGCAACACCCTCCATGTCACCCAGCCCTGCACTGCCACTGACATCCCCCACTCACAGCACAGCCCACACAGCCCTCTGTCCCCTCAGGTGACATTCAGAGGTGACCATGATGGATTCAAGCTTCTTGGTCCCTATTACATTTCTGTTTTTCAATCTGCAGCTTCTGGCTCCCAGGCTGAGGTGATTTTTCCGTCCTATGATTTTCACAGGATCACAGAATGGGTCAGGTTAGAAGGGATCACTGTGAGTCATCAGGTCCAACCTCCTTGCTCAAGCAGGGCCATCCCAGAGCACACGGCTCAGGATTGTGTCCAGACAGTTCTTGGATATCTCCAGTGAGGGAGGTTCCACACCCTGTCGGGGCAATCTGTTCAGTGCTCAGTCACTGCACAGTGAAGAAATTTTTCCTCATGTTCAGGTGGAACTTCCTGGCCATCAGTTCCTGCCCGTGCCTCTTGTCCCATTGCTGGGCCCCACGGAGCTGAGCCTGGTCCATGCTCTGCCCCCTCCCTGCAGACACTGACAGACAGGATGAGGGCCCCTCTCAGCCCTCTCTTCCCAAGGCTGAACAGGCCCAGCTCCCTCAGCCTTTCCTCAGTGAGATGCTCCAGTCCCTTCATCATCTTTGTCACCCTCCCCTGGACCCACTCCAGGAGCTCCCTGTCTCTGCTGTCCTGAGGAGCCCCAAATTGGACACAGCACTCCAGGTGATCCTCACCAGGGCTGAGCAGAGGGGCAGGATCCCCTCCCTGACCTGCTGGCAGTGCCCTTCCTCAGGCACCCCAGGACCCCACTGGGCCTCTTGGCCACAAATGGCACTGCTGGGCAGCTTGTTACCCCCAATACCCCCAAGGTCCTTTTACCTCCTAGAGCAGCTACCTTTCAGCAGCCTGTCCTGGTGCATGGGGTCATTCTTCCCCAGGTGCAGGACCCTGCCTTTGATGAGTTTTAGACAGGTCTGCTCTGTCCATGTTTCCAACCGACCAAAGTCCCTTCTGAGGAGCTGCACAGCCCTCTCATGTATCAGCCACTCCTCCCAGCTCAGTGTTCTTTTGTCATGCTTCAGCTCCTATTAGGCATTTCCTCAACACCTTGCTCTCCTATTTATGGATTTAATTAAGTAATAAAGGGAAAAAGAATCTTAGACTACGATAAGCTCTTTACCAATAGAATATGTGTGCTTTTATTGTGTGGTTCTATAATTTTTTACGGAAATGATTAATATATTCAATATGCATTTCCTCCTAATGAGTGCTTCGTAATTGATTCATAACACTATCACAGTGTTTTCCTGCAAAATGCACAAGAAACAGTAGGGAAATTGACTGTTGCAACTGAGCTCTGTAACATGTAATCAGTAAGAACTGCTTTGCCTTCCACTTAGGCAATAAGCAAACACTATATTGTGTAATAAGTCATGCCTGCTGTGTTGCTAGGCACTATACTAATGACTATGCTTAACATACGTGTAAATTATTACACCCTTACTCAGATCCTGCAGTGCCTCATTGCAATTTCTCATTTTTAAGTACAAGTGGAAAAAATACAAATTAAAGGAATTTTTTTACACAAAAACATGGCCTTCGGTTTAAAAAAAAAAAAACAAACTAAAACCTAAAACACCAAAAAACCCCAAACTTAAAGTGCCACCACTTTTTATAACTTATGTAAATCACATAGAATTCAATAGCACAATAATTCAAGTACCTACTGGCAGGATTTAACAACAGCTGTCACGCTGGGACTCCACTGTCCAAGACACAACTAATGTACATAAGTCCTCATAGTCCCTACACCAACGTATTGGGAAAAATTTCTTCATGGTAAGGGTGGTAGAGGCATTGGAACAGATGCCCACAGAAGTGGTGGAATCACTGTGTTAAAATGTGTCTCTTGGGTTTATGGATTAGTGGCACACATGGTGGTGGGCTGGGTTAATGGTTGGACTCGATTTTGCAGTTCTTTTCCAACCTTAATGATTTTGTAACTCAACATTGTCACAAAATCCTAAAGCAAAGAAAATTAACCTCCTGTCATGTCCCACCCTTAAGGGGAAGGGACCATCCAAGATTCATAAATGCTCGTGGTTAAAAGAATAAAAGAAGTCAGAGGGTTTGCAAAAACTCACGGTTTTATTAGAAAATTACACACTTGGCATGGAAAATGGTATGTTAGCCCCTGACCTACTATATAAGGGCATGGCAGTGGGTTTTGGATAAAGGAGTAAGATGAAGAGAGAAGGAAAATAAAGAAAGAAAAAAGAAAGGAAGAAAGAGAGAAAAAGATGTCACCAGTCCTGGTTCCAGCGTTGGTATAGCCAATGTCCATGGTCCTGGGGTGCACAGCCAGGCTTGGTGGGGGTCTCTACAGGCTCTTTACAGGCTTTCCCTACCCTGAATATAAGTTTCTCACTTTCTATGCAAATTAGTTATCATGGCCATCCTTCCAGACCTTTCTGGAAACGGGTCAGAGGCTTTGGGTGTCTTGGGTGGTCCTGATCACCCTACAGTCCCTGCCCACTTCTTGACCTCATTCTTTCCCTTGTGCTGTACTGTGTTGTGCTTATCTTCAGGAACTAGAACAAGGATGTTTGTCCCAGAAAAGTGCTACCCTACCTCCACATGACCCCGTTCTCCGGCCACGTGGTGCTCTTTCCCATGCCGGGAGCACATTATTACCAACAATTCCTGTCTGTTGTTCCCAACACTCCTTGGCTGGCTCCATGGCCATCTGGCTATCAGTGTTTGAGACATGCACATTAACCCCTTATCTTTTGGGATTCCACACGCCCACACTTGCAATGAACACAGGAGCAAATACAAGGATGTGTATCAGTTGTTCAGCTGGAGCCATTACCTTCTCCTGTGGTTTCACTTGCCCAGATTTCATTGAAAGACAATTTAGAGAGGTGGGAAGCACCAGTCAAAGTCTGACCAATGCTTTTTGATGTTAGAACAATCTGTTCTACCCCTCAGTGTTCATTAATAGTGCCGTTTGTCACCGAAAGCATTCCCTCTGTCTTTAACTTTCATCTCCTCCACGGTCTAATTAATGAAGTTCAGGGTGGAGTTTATTACCGTCTATAACTGTCTGGAGCAGTGAGACAGCCCTAGAAAGAGTTCCTACAGAGGGAAGAAACAGGGAACACTTCACCATATCTTTTGAACAAAACAAACCCAAATCAACCCCCCCAAACACTCCTCTCCTGCCACACTCAATCTGTTCAAGCACGCGAAACAGGAACGTTCACATCAAAAAATCTACCTTGTCACTCCTATTAACTGGAGTTGTGATGCCAAATGAAAGTGTGTTAAGTGCACTGAAAATGAGGCCTGAGAGGTTTGGTGCTTGAGAGATCAATGAGTGAATGCAAGACAGTCAGAAAGAAATCTGCATTCCAATGAGAGGGAGCATCATGCATAATGCATCTGTTACCCTTCCATAATAGCAGATGAAAACTGCTTAAGAAATGCAAAGCTTTCCTCTTACGTAACAGGCAAACCACTCGTTTCCAGCAGCTCTCTTAGACTGATTTATTGACACATACAGACTGCTATTGATACATTGCAAAAAACCATTAGGGTGATCGATTTCTTTGAACCTTAATGTCAAGCTAGCATACAATTCAGTTGAACACATCCTCATACATGGCCATTGTCTTGCTGCCATATGGAATGCTTTGAGAAACAGAGAAGAATGCAAGAGCAATAAAGCAAATTACTCCTACAAAGGAACAATAATGGAACAGTGCACCTACTTTCTCAGGAAGTATCAAGCAATGCAACTGTTGTTTTCTATGATTTTGTCTCTCAAACATGTCATAGATTTTACCTTGCCAATATATGTGTTGCACTATATGAGATAAACCAAAATAACTAAAAAACAAACAGAAATAAATTGAAATTGTTCTCAAAAACCTCCAGAAACTACAAAGAAGTTATGAAGTAACTTCAACCAAATACTTATCCACAAGTGATAATGAAATATGGAGTTGATCAATGGATATCAAATACAGTGGATAAGGATTAATAAGGTATTTTTTTGGTCAGAGTTCAATTGTTTATTTCTGACAATAGAAAAAAAAAGCATTTTTTTCTCTGACAACAGAAGACCATATTTGAAGAAGAGGGAAAGAAATTATCTTTTTGTGAAACATGCATTAAAACACCAGGAATTGAATATTCTCCGGAACACAGAGCTGCTGCAATAAGTAAAAATTAGCTTCTGAGGAAAAGAAAACCACCACAAAAATAAAATTATTAAAAAAAAAAAAAAAAAAAAAAAAAAAAAAAAAAAAANAAAAAAAAAAAAAAAAAGAGGGGAATACTTATTATGACTCAACACACAAAAGAACAGAGCAGCTGTCCTGAAGATGGAAAGCACATGAATGTATCTGGTGATGATCAACAGATTTCCTTTAATGCAAGACCTCTAGGGAAGGGTAGTATGCAGAAATCGGATGGTAAAATAAAATCATCTTCAGCAGGAGGCCTATATGACACATAAACCAGCTTTCACAATATTGAAAACTAAGTATGACTAATGACAGCCATGAAAGACTTCCTCTGTGATTTCCTTCCTTTTTGATGTTCTGATCATGAAATTTGTTTCTTACTTCATAGTAAACAATCTGATTTTGGCAAGAGAGAGATGCTTCTAAATGTAATTCCTGTAGGCATTTATCATAACCACCTCTTAAAGCTAAGATGGGCATCATAAACTGCCCTTAAGTTTTAAGCTCAGATATGAGCTCAAAACGTGTACATAGAGTCAAACCACCAAATATTCAACTTTCTGTTCTTGTCAAGTGTTGTTTAAGCTACAGGCTTTTATTTTACAGCACAGAATATATCCTTTATTTTAATGGAATTCAACAGGAATTCAGGGCTCCCCAGAACTTTAAAGGTGAAGTGCCCATCGCAGAGGAAGTGCCAAATACATCCTTGCCTGCACAGCTCCATGGAGTTGCACAAATTCCCAAAGTGCCAAGCACCTGCACCAACTTCCCAATCTCCTCATGCTTCACACCTTGTAAGAGCCTCACTCCCCACTCTCAAGAGCACTTCAGCATGTTTCTCCTGGAGTTTTTGTCACACGGCATGGACAAGCAGCAGGAGAGTCCTAATACATACTCTGCCATCAAGATCATCTAACAGACACATGCAAAAAAACAAAACAAAACAAACAAACAAAAAACCCAAAACAAAACAAAAAAACAACCCACACACAAAAAAACCACACACACACAAAAAATAAAAAAACAAAAAATAAAAAAAAACCACACCACCAAAACAAACAAACAAAAAAAAAAACCCCACACCCAAAAAAACCCAGGGCAATAGGGGGATATGGCTGTAGTTTCTCTGCTAAAAATTTTTTTTTTCTTGAAAAATAGCAGATTTGTGTCCTTCTGCTGTGTTTGGTGTTGTCACCCCACCCATCTCTTGCTGTTTCCAAAAGTGTAAATACATTTGTACTAATAGCTGTGGAAAAAAGAGTCATCCTGATAAAGACTTCCTATACAGGCAAGTTGTGTTTGTTTTGGGTGGTTTTTTACATTTTTTTTAGACAGAGCACTTTGAAAACATGCTGTTTGCACAATAGACATTTTTTTGCTTTGGAGCCACAAAATTGGACATTAAGTTGTCAAATAGTATAAAATGAACTATTGCAAGTACACCAGCTCACAGAGTAGGGAACCTGCTAGAAAATAATTTCCTAAACATTTTGGAAGAATTGTAAGAAATATTCCTTGCCACTGAGTTTGCAAAAGGAAGAAGAGAGGCTCTAGTCTTCCACTCAATATCATTAGGTGGATAAAAATACGGTTTTCTTAGGAAGGAAATAAAAAACTCTATTCAAATATTGTAATTGCCATATCCTCAGGATATATTTTTGAAAGACCTCCAGAACTGTAATTTCAGTTGGTTAGAGTAAAAAGCCCACAATAAATGCAATTTTTCCTACCTTGAATTTAAAAAGGTAATATATTTAATATGTTTGTCAAAACAATTTAAGACTCTTTTCTCACTTTTCTGTATGAGGAAGCATGATGTCACTCTGTAAAGAAAAGAAAATCTTACAAACAAAAAACAACAAAAAAACCCCAAGACAACAACAACACCAAAACACAAACAAACAAACAAACAAAAAAACCAAACACAAAAAACCCCCAACCATTAAAAAAAACCTAAAAACCAAAAACACAACCAAAAAACACCAAACCAAAAACACAACAACAACAACAACAGAAAACCAAACCAAACCAAACCAACTCCTGAAGCTTCTGATTCTGGGAGAGCTTGGATGGAAACTTACTTTTTTTGTATCCTGCTGAAAAGTAGGAGGAAAATTAGAAGAAAGAGCAAAGCAGGTAACATAATGTATCCAGCATCTTTTTGCTTTGTATCTATTTGCTACAACAGAGTATTTACATGAACAGAAACCAGTATCTTTCTATCTGGTTAGGAAGAAAAAAAAATATTATAAAAAAATTTTCCCCCTAACAATTCTGTAGAACCTTTCAGCCAAAACTAACTACAAATTACAACTCTAAAACAAGAAGTCAACAGACATTAAAGTTCTCTAAGCATGTTTTTTATGGATAATGGAATTTTGAAAAAAAAAACCAAAGCTACAATTGCTACTCTCCCCCACCCCATCTTGGTAGGTTGTCCTGGTTTGAAGGACAGGTGTCTGCTAAGGAAGGCAGGGGACCTCCCTTGGAATGGAAAAAAATGTAAATCCTTTCCCTCCAAATTATCGTAATTCTGAAATTAAGGGGCTCACAGGCAAAGATATGGGAAATGAAATAGCAGTTCTTTACTAGTATTTATAATAAAACAAACAAACAACAGCT
>VZTR01031750.1:51250-99251 GCA_013400775.1 Chaetops frenatus | reverse complement strand
AGCAGGCTGGGATGGCAGGGTGCCTCGGCAGGCAAGGGGTGCAGAGGTTGCAGCGCATGTGAAACCCAGAGCAGCTCCGGAGCAGCAGCGGGGACGGGGCAGCGGCAGCCCTGCCTCCAGCAGAGCAGGGAGAGGCGAACTCAGGGATCCCGGGCACCCACACAGATGGTGACAGGTCCTGGTTCCAGACAGAGACTCCTTCCACACCAGAAGAAAACAGCTCTCCTGGCAAGGTCCAGCAGCAGCAGCTCCTCCAAACGTTCTCCCTGGCAGCCCAGAGCAAGACTGCCAGTCCCCTCCTCCAGCCAAACCTTTTGCCTGCCCCAAACTCCAAGGTACTCCCACCTTGCTGAGAGAAAAAGACTCTTCCAGCGTCAAAATACCTGCTCCCCTCAGCTCAATCACTTATTTTGTTCCCCTTAAGTACCCGGCCATTATGGTCCCTTAGCAACTAATGGGCAAAAAATTCCACAGGTGAAGAGAAACAAAAGGGAGGAACACCCAAAGCCCAACACAGGTCTAATTCCATATCTATAAAGCTTTAGTAGTTCTCTTGAAGATTGGGACTATGTAACAATTCTCTCATTTTAAGTTTTCTTGGAAGATTCTATTATTACCTTACTGAGTAATAATCTTGAACACAGTATCTGAATCTAGCAAGTAGCAAAGGCAAAATATTCTAGAACTCTAAAATTCTCTAAACAAAACAATTTCATCCGTGGTCATTCTTCAGATCTTTCCAATCCTTTCCCAAATTTAGTCATGAATTTTATGCCAAAACTTTTTACCATCTATGGAATTTTGACTGTCACTGAAATAATTTGTTCAGAATCATAGCATCACAAGCCAGCAAAATTAATTATGTAACACATCAAAAAAGAAAAATTACAATCAATATAAATAGAAATACAGATACTGGAGTATCCGTATTTTCTATCAATAAATACTAAATTCAAGAGACAAAGAAACTAAACAAAAAATAAATACTGACAACAATTACAGCCTGGCATTTCAAAAATAAACCTCCAGTGGAATGTAATAACTCCACTGTGGTACAAGAAGTATTATTTCTTCGGTTGACTTAAAATAAGGTAAGACAGACAGAAATAGCAGTCAATGAGTAGAAATTAGATATGAAGACTGAAATAGCAACAAGTGCTGCAAAACAAAACCTTTTTTTTTCCTGGTAGTGGACTGTTTCAGACACCAAGTCTCCAACCAAATGTTGTGACACTTCCCAGCTCCGAGGCTGGATTTCCAAAGGGCAGTGGTTTCCCCAGGGCCAACTGGGAGCCATTTAAGTCTGCACTTAGGCTACCTTGGGACAAGTCTAGAGAGAGGCTGGACAAGGGAAATGTGGGACTCCTGTTCCTCAAACACAGCATTATTTCCTCACATTTGACAAGCAGGGGTAGCATTCTCCAATTTTGATCAGTAAATCAAGGTGCAGGTGGAAGGTTCTGCACCAAGATGTGCATGGAACAAACTCCCAGTGCTGCACACGAGTTCCATCAAAAAGATGCTGCACATCCTAAATAATTTTTCTGACTACATATAGAGGATATAGGAGAGATGCAAGTGAAAACCAGAGCAAGGTGGAAGCATACAAATCATTATGATTAATGGTGACCATTGGTCTAAATATTTTCTGTAAGAATCAGGATAAAGCTTCTTGGGGGAGCCCAAAGAGAATGATGAAGTCATCAGCTATGGCAATGTTTGAAGGGTGTTCCCCTTCAGGAGAGGGGCAAAGACAGGCTTCTGGCACCTGGCTGTGCCCAGGAAGATGCTGGCAGCTGCAAATGGGGAGACATAAGGTTCAAGGCAGATCTAAACAGGCCTTCCAGAAAATTCATTGTCCAGCTTAGACAAAGAAGGGGAGTAATTAAGTTGTCAGAAACACAGAGGCAATCAGTCACAAAATTGAAAGATACCAAATGATAGATGAGATATTTTAAAACTTGGGTTTGTTTGACACTGTTGGAGGGGTGGGGGGGGTGTGTATTCTGGTTTTGTTTATTTGGGGCTTTTTTTGTTTAGTTTTGCTTGTTTGCTTTTTTGAGGTTTTTGAGTGTGCTTCTTTTTTTTCATTAACACATTGCTAAATATTTACTTTGAGATGCCCTCTGATGTATAGATCAATATACATGAGAATGTGAGAACACAGTCATAGGAAGACAGATAATGAGTAAATAGTGGTAGAGGAAAAATTTAAAAAAACCTATAAAATGTAGGTGAGTAAAACACAAGTTTCATGTAAGAACAATAGGTTTCACCTTTGCAAAAGCCCTGATCCTAAAAATGTCTTCTCAGGACTATGTGCTTGCAAATATTTAGAGCTTTCTTCTCGGTACATGTTTTTCCCCAAACTGTAACCAATGAGTTTTAAAAGCAATGCTAATCTTTCTGTATGTCATCTTCTTCCTCTGACAGCTGGAAACAGCAACCTGAAACACTTCCTAACATGTGTCCAATGTTAAGAAAAACAACAAAGCCAACTGAAGAAATGAAAAAAAAAGTCCCTAAAATTTTAGGAGACATATCAAAATAAAAGGAGTAAAAAGATCATCCCTATTTCATATATCTCTTTCAATTTTTTTAAGGGTTGTATTAAATCATCACCAGTATTGAAAATAATACAGTTAACAGAATTCTCTGTTCTGCCATATCCAATCACTAAACAAAAAACTACTGCTATAAAATGCAGTCTGTGCTGAAGACTACTACATCCCTATGGCATCAAAAGAAATTCCCCTTCCCTCTCTCACAGCTGCTGCAAAGTTATAACTGTGCTCCTGTGGATCTGGAGTTATATACCATAATATCAAAATTAACATTTTTCCTTACGAAGTCAGCAGCTGGAAAATCAATTTATCAATCAACTATTAAACCCCTATTACTTTACATATGTATTTTGAGTAGTTATTTAAGAGGTGAGGCAAAAAAGTGTTTCTGCTAAATATTTCCCTGGACAGTTTATACTTCAAAGTGCATTTCACATTATAAGGAATACATAATCTGCTTAGAATTTTTTAGAGTCAGAAACCTTCAAATCACTTCATGAAGATTTTTCACTCTCCTTTACTCACTTTTTAGGCCATCACAACTATGATGACATGAAACCTACCAAGCACTGCTGTCCTGAGCCAGCTGAATTCCCAGTCACCTGCAATGCTGGCAATTAATTCCGGTGACATGAACTAAAGTGATTTTAATTGTCACATTGGAAGTGACTACAGGACTAAATGCCTGTGAAGCACATAGAACAAGCTGCTGGAGACTTCAATCAATATTAATATGTTCTGTTAGAATCACAGAGGGAGAGTAATGGAGACAGTGCAGCACTCAAAAGGTGCAGAGGACTAAATTAAAAGCACAAACTTGAGCTCAAGACAAATCTCATCAAGGTTACAAATACTGCATGAGACCTGGAGACCAATAGGTAAGAAAAAGTATCAGAGATACAACAAACATGAGAAAGGAAAACACCTTTTTAGGTGTGAGATGCAGCTGCCGTACACCTTATTCTAATATACTTCATCATCTTATTTCATAAAATTAATAAAATTCATGGTGATTTAATGCATTTTCAACACTTCCCTGTTCTTCCTATCTACTTATTCACACCACACTTTTTATTACAAGTATGAAACCTGTAAAAATTGTGTCCATCCCAATGTTTTCCAAATGTTTATTTCCTTCAGTGCTCTGAGGAACTGCTAAGGAAAAATGCCCAAGGCAGTGTCACAGAGCCTTTCTAATATATCTTATACTTTGGTAATTCAACATGATAATGAACAATAATTAGTTCATAAGCAAGTCTCATACTCCTCCCATCTCTCTGGGTGGTCAGCAGGGGTTTCTGTCCAAGACCCCCATCCACATATTTTCCAGATTTCACCTGAAGACATTTTCATAGAGATTAAATTATTTTTTCCTTTTTAAAGCAGTATCTTCAGTGACTAGGATCTGTCAACACTGTGCAACTGCAGACTAACATTAGGTCTGGAAAGCTTAATGCAGTCACAATACAACCTTCATTTAAAAAGTCAGTCTGGTAAACTTAGATGAATTAATATTGAAGAGGCACTCGGAGGCTTTAACTGTAAGGAACACAGAGCAATAACTGTATATTGTTTTAACACACAAGTCATTGTTTCATGTTTTTGATACTTTAGTCAAAAACTCTCCTAGAAAAAAAAATCTGCAATTATGAACTGAAACTCCTCAAAATCATATTCTGTTACTTGGAGGTCACTCACCCACATTAATGTATGCAAAGAATCAGACTGTTGCTTCCATCTATGTCACAGCCAGTAGTAGAGTCAATATTCAAAACAAACAAAAATAAAGAATTCAAAACGCCCTGAATTTCAGTATCACCATTCATTAGATTGCCTGCTCATATTCTGAGAAGTGCTGTAGGTAGGTGGTAACTTCTCAAACACTTTAACCACCACAATAAAAAAACCCTGGGAGTAGCTCAGTTGGTCAGAGCATGGTGCTAATAGTGCCAAGGTTGTGGGTTCAATCCCCTTATGGGCCATTCACGTAAGAGCTGGGCTTGATAATCCTTCTGGGTCCCTTCCAACTCAGACTATTCTGTGATTCTGTGGAAATAATTGATTCTTGACAAACTGGCAAAGAGGTGATGTCCCACACAGATGGCAAGGGAGTTCTCATAAAAAAAACTAGAAATAAAATGAAAAAACACAGTGGCAGAGGTACCCAACTGCATCCATATATTATACCCAGTTATTACCCACCAGAGAGGGAAAATAAGCTAAGTGACACCAGCACTTACTGCATTCCCAGCCAGCAGTCCCTCTGCTCTGTGATTAATAACTCTGGTATTTATCATGGCTATTCCATTGTTCTGCTCACCCTTACATTAACAAGTCCATAAAACAGGTCCTAGAACGCTGGCTGGGAACATTTCTGTTTTGCTGACGAGTCCCCTGCACAAGCAGCCCTGCCCTGCTGAGCCTGCTCCTGAGGAGAAGCTCCAGGAGTGGATGCAGCAGCAGCACAGGGCAGCAGGTACTGCTCCTCGGGCAAATGTCATGGGGGGCCACCTGTGTTTCATGGGCAACCCCAGGAGCAACTTCTGCCATATTCCATTTCTACTCACTTCAATGAATTTTCAAAAAGGACCAAATCCAGACTTAGTTTGCAGCTGCAGCTTAAGCCTCCAGTGCTAAGATGGAAAAAGTTAACAATAATCCCCCTGCCCCATCTGTTGACATGACACCAACAAGCTCGAGGAGATTTTATTGCAGATCAAACCCACAGATCTTCAGTTTATACCCAGCTTACACAACTGATGTGCACTGAAATATGCATTTCTCAAGATCTCTCTAGAAACAGCCAATCTCAAACCATTACAAAGGGGAAGGAGCAGCAAGAAAGGGACAGTTTATAGGGAGAACAGCACTGCCATGCTGCATGGATTGAAGTTTATGGCATTCCCTGAATTATGTGAAGCAGCTGGAAAATGAAGCGACCTGCAGCACCACCCACTCAAACACCCTCTCCTTGCCTTTGGGGTTTCCATCAGGTTTAAGTCTTGCTGCACAGCCTACAGTATGTTCTAAATAAATATTAGGAGAGTTTGATGAAAGGAAAATAAATCTCTTTTGAACACTGTATAGTTGGAAGCATAGCTACTCACAAGACTTCACATTGGACAAGGTCTGACAAAATAAGTAATAAAAAATAACAAGGAGAAAAAGAGATGACCTGAAGGTTAGCTTTACATTTTTTTACCTTCAGTAATTCATCCACTTCTCTTAAATAGCCCTTTAATTAAATATAATCTGCTCAGTGCTCCAAGAGCATTCAATAAAGTTATTTTGCAGCATTATTATTATTAACACAGGGAAGAAGGAAGGCAAATGATAGGGCAGTCAGGCCAGATTACTTGTGTAGATAAACTTGAAATTTAGCAAAGATAAACTCAAGTGAGGCAATAAATTTCAAACGGCCCAGAAGTGAGCAGAAGGCAGAGGCCTGGAAGCTCTGCCCTGCTAAGGTAATAACCCTGTGTGGGCAGGGGTCAGCAGTCTGGGGACTGCAGTGGGGCTGGCACCGGTGGCTGCAGAGGGGCCACTTCAGCACAGCCTCTGGCCACGAGAGCAAGGGACACCTGCCCCAAGCCCTACTCCCTCCCCTGCTTCTGCTAGGAGGGAAGGAGCTGCAGAAGCAATGAGTCACTGACACCAGGCACACAAAACACATCACATGCCGCTGCATGAGGCAGGAGTGTCAGGAGATATGAGAATGTGGTTATTTCAGGCTACCACCCACCTGGATTGTTTTAGAAGCAATAACTCAGAGGCTGAAAAAAAAAAATACAATACAGTTTGTGCCTAGTCCTTTAAATGAGAACAGCTAGAAAAGTATACAGAGAGAAATAATCAAATTAATTGGCCATAATGAGTTAAACTGCATGAATTTCTAGTATGCTCAGCATCTGAATTTTTTTATTATCATTATTAGGAGGGATGTGAGGTGTGATTGGGGATTTTTTGCTTGTTTCTTCTTTTTCCTTCACAATTCCTCTCTTTCCTTACCCCTACTGAAAAGAAAAATGCTATTATTTTTTACCAATATGCAAAATGTTCTTTTTTTTTTTTTCAAAGACTTGCAGTGTTATGTTTACAGTTGTATTTTATGATCTTAAAGGTTTTTCTGCTTTTTTTACACTGAATTATGAACAGAAGACCCTCAAACAACATTTTTTTCTCTTAAAACATGAACCCTCTTTTTCATGAAACAAAAATTTTGATATTCACTTAATGCAAATCAATACATGGATATTAGTTGTACCAATATCTTTTTCCTGCAATATAATCAATTATTCTTAATACCCAACGTACCTTTCCCTCCCCAACTCCCCAAGTACCTTTACTTTTTTGAAGTAAATCCCAACAGTGGATTTACTTCAAATCACTTTATCACTTCAACTCCTCCACCACCTGAGAGAACATATATTCTTAGATAACCCTGATAACTGACTATGAATGTTGCAGAGTTCCTTTTTTCCTTCTGAAAAACATTAATCATCCTCATTTCTGAGGGGGGGGGCAAAAAAAAGTTTTCTTTAAACGTCAAGAAATACTACACTGAAAAAAAATTTACCTCTTGTTCTCATCATTAAAAAACCAAAAATTATATATTCATTCCTTTGCCTCAGAAGGCTGCAGAGGGCAGCTCCTGTGAAGCTCTGGGCTCAGAAGCCCTGGCTGCTGGAAAGTGGCATCTCTGCACCCCACAGGGGAGGGCACAGACCAGGGAGCACCAGGGCAGGGGCCAGCAGAGAGATGGACGGAGGAAGCTGAAGGCCATGACTTAGTACTGAGGTGAGGACACAGAAGGCTGGAGCCATGGAGTCAGGTTTCCAGAAGGTGCAACAGAAACACCCAGTGCTTTTAATTTTGACCAATAATTTAGGGAACATACTTTAAAACGGCCCTGATCCCTTTTCAGTAATTTAGGCTGCTGATGAGTGTGAAGCAAGATGATTCAAAGGATATTACATATTTTCATGGCACCAACAGGCAAAGTGGCTATGTAGTGGGAACACTGACAGTTATTTTCAATATTTTATTTGTGTTACATATAACAAAGTGGATATTTTTCTGTAAAATAGGTAACACAGGGTTGTCTTTAATTGGGGACCTTCTATTCTAATTTTAGACACATATACAGATTAAAGTTATCTTTTCAGAAAATAAGTCCATATGAAAGTACTCTGGTGAATGAAATAAAGTGCACCAGTTTAAATGCAAATTTTTGATCTAATCACCTCCACCTAACCTTATACATGTGCTAATATTAAAAGGAAAACCTAGCTGAAAACTAGCATTCAGCCCAGAGAAACCGTATCAGCAGTAACACAATTCTGGAGAACATAAATTTACAGCTGAAGTTACTGACCTTTCTAGAATGTATCAAGAAACCAACATAAAGAAAGCAGCAATAGATTTTCTATTATTGTTGGTAGTTTAAGTCTTTAAATCAATTCTTCACTTAGTGTGTTATTTCTCTTTCAAAACACTACACAAAGAAAATTAACCATTATAAATAATGGTTTAATTAATTGATTTAAAAATAAAAAGTCACTCCCTGTAGATTATCTGGCAGATAAGTATCAAGAGAAATACGTTACTTAAGACAATTAGTGCAAGGTTCAAAAGTTCATTCCTGCTTTGAAACAGCATTTAGTACTTTCCAAATCATTTCCATCCAAACTGGATGGTTTATAATTCAGTTTCTTACTGATTTCCCATAAGGACACTAACGCTGCACCTCAGCTTGGAAGGGACTAAACTGAGCACGTTCCACCTCCACCATGGCCCTTCTGTGTACTGGGAGGAGGGAAAATACCCCCCAAGCACCCCCCAGCTCCTGCTCACTGATCCTGTCCTAGCCCCAGTCCCCACAAAGGGAACCGTGGTGTCTGAAGAACCTCGAGGGTTCCTCAGGACCAAGAGTGGCCCCTGGCACTCAGCTGCCCTAGAGGTGAGACTCAGCCCCCTCCTCTCTGCTCAACAGGACATCACAGCTATGAGAAAGCACAGATCCTTCCTTTCCACAGGGTCCAGAAAGAAGTAGGTGGGGAAAAAGGGAGGGTAAATGGATATATGGCTAAAAAATGACCTGACCAGAGTACAGGCTGGATGCTATTTTAGTTAATCCTTTCTGTGCCTGCATGAGCACCCCTTCCCCAGCAATGGATTCCAGCACCTGCTAGTTTCAATAAAGGTAGTGAAAAATGATACCATTCTGTTTGAGGAGACCAGGATCATGCCCAGGTTTTCAGGTAAGAATATTCATACATGCATATCCATTATTGCATAGGGTTGCATTCAATAGTCAATTAGAAAGTACACCAGCAGCATCAAGGGTATGATGATAATTCTGATTTTAAGAGTTCCACAAACACAGGAGGTGAAAGGTTTATAAGTGGTTTTTCAAACCAAGCCAAGAAAGCTGATGCTTTATAAAATACCACAGAGACATTCAAAGATATTTAATACTTCAGAGGTCTGACCATTAGCTTCCATTTCAAAGTGAATGTTTTGAGGGTAATCACTCAGTACACTTTTGTAAATCCCACTGGGTATCTTCCCAAGTTCCTAGGAAAATTTTGGCCAAGTGTGCTTATGGATCAGGAACTTCTGACTGAGCAAAATATTTCAGGCACCTTAAAAAGGCACTTCACTGCTGAGTGAAATCTACAACAGCATCTAGACTCTACTGCTCATTGATTTCTTTAAGTGCCTATGCATAGCTTTAAAGTCTCAGTGGTATTGTTTTGCTTTTGATGCCCATGGATGCAAAATCAAGATCTTTAGAGATGACCCATCAAGACTAAAGTAACAATTTTGTATTTTACAGATTATATGTATCAAAGTATGTTGAATATACATAGGTATACAATGATGCTTCTTTTCATATTTAGCACTGGTTATTCAAGAAATACACTAGTTACATGAATAAAACAACAGCAGAAATATCCCTGTGCTGAAGAGCTTAGGAGCATGAATTCTGCATAGAAAACCACACACAGAATTTGCAGTGTAAGCCAATCTCACAGTGATGACATTAAACTACAAAGTTCCACTCAGACATGACACTGTGGGGGAGTAAAAATATAACAATAAACACTTGTATGACTTTTGGAGGGAAGAAGCAAGAATGGGAGCATTCTGAGCATTTGTCAACACTACTCTCGACAGCACAAAATTAAAGCAAGGTGCTCCCACGTCTGACCTTCCCATGGTTTGGTTCACAGAGAACTCGGACAAAGTGAACTTGACTCAGCTGGACAAAACCAGATAGGGCATCTTCAAATGCTCTCCATTCTAATTAGGTGTGACCAGGGCAGCCTCGGGCTAGTCCAAGGGAAACCCCTTGATGTGCTGTCCCATGGCACAGACAGTGGAGACCTCAGCACCCAGGGTCTCGACCCACACATCTGCTCCTGCTGGGCTGCTCTTTGTGCTCAGGTAGGCACTGCCTAACATCCCTGTCATGGCAAGGGAAGAGGATAGTTTGCACATTTTAATGGGAAATCTATTGTTGAAATCCCTTAAGCCTCATAAGCAATCTGTAAGAAGCTTTTTGCAAGAAAAGGAATTGTTTTCTCCATACCTCCCTGAAGAAAGTGTTGGCTTCAGCAGTCCATTAACAGAAATGACTGCAGGTGCCTATCTTTCCTGCTAAAATTAAAAAGCTTTATGCTTACTCCTAATTCTATTATTTTTCATCGTAAACACTGTCTCTCTAATCCTGAATTGTTCTATCTCTCAGTATCCTAATAGCAGCTCACATTTTCTCTGCTACACATTTTTTCCTCAAGGTCCAGGATTTTCTTATCTGGTGATTAAAACTGTTTAACCAATTTAACTACTTTTCATAGTAGCAGCACATCAATAAACCGGAGAATATTGTTTTTTGGGTTCCTACTGAGAAGATAAAACTCAGCAGTCTCCCAATACAATACAGGTTAAACACACAGTATCACTCAGGCCAGAATGCTGCAGAAGAAAGTTGTATTTCATGCCCTTCACAAACTCTGAGAAGTTACTGCCCAGGCTTGCACCCCAACAGGTGGTCACTGTTAGCAAGGGCACAGCTGGAAAACCACACATCATCAGGAGGCAGTGACTGCTAGGAACCCTGCAGTCAACATGAAAAACCCTGAGCACCAAGGACTTCCTGCAATCTGACAGATTATCACCGTGGTCATCCAGGTTGCAGGCAAATGTGATCAGGGAAGTCACAAAGAGGATCAGTACTTCAACCATAGGGGCAAGATGACACAGCTCAGAATGGAGGTCTAAATATAGGCAGGCAAGAAAAAAAGTCTACTTAGTTATGTAACCCATAAAATCACTTATGAAAAAGAGTGAGGGGCAGACAAGCAAAGGGCCAGGGAGGTTTTGGGTAGGTGATGTTTATATCCAGCTCCCTTGAGAAGCTCAGGCAATTGTAATATCAGCCAGGCATTTCAGAAGCAGCCACCTGAATTTACAGTGAATTTACAGCAGACACCTGGACTAAGATGATTTCTTCTAACCATTTCTATGGAGCTGTCTATCTAGTCAGTTATTTTGAGACAGAACTGTAAATTCATTGCAAAGAGTAACACTGCCATAAATCCTGCCTGGTGCTGCCTGCATACCCAGGCATCCACTACCCACCACTGCTGGGGAAGTATCAGTCACACCCTACAGTTAGAAACAGTAGAAAGGTGAGAGGAGATTTTTTCTACCAGAATTTGTTTGTTAGGAGGTCCATGGTGTCAGTCAATGAAGAAGCCTCACAGATGGTGAACTACAAACTGGCATTTCCTAGAGGCTACCTCTCTCCTCTGTAATCCAGAACAAAGACTGGCAAAATAAACTCCAGGGTGAATGAGAGGGAAGAAGATGGATGTGAGACTCACCAAGACAAGGGGAAAATCTAACTCAGAAGAAAAATTTATTTTTTCTATATTTTCTGTTATTTAAGAAGTTACAAGGGTTGACGCTTCATAAAAGAGTATTTATTTTATATATATACACACATACATCTTTAATAATATGTATTATACATAAAAATATAACCCTTTTATATTTTATTTCATAGACAGCTTTCAAATTATGGAATAGGTTAGGTTTTTTTCTTTTCAAACTGCAATTTACTACCTTTCAGTTGTTATTGGCCATTAGATTGAGAATGTAAGAAATCAATACATTTTACCTAATGTATCAGAAAGAATGAAGACATTCCATTCAAACAGAAGAGGATTAAATAAAATAAAGCATTCCTAATTAACAATAAATTTGTTTCAGGGTTTTATAATTTTTTTATGTGGAAATCAAACCTGCATAACGGACATAATTTTCAAACATGAAAAATAATAATGAAAACAGCAAGGGGGAAAATAAGAAATAATTTACTTAATATTATTGTTTATCAAGCTAATAACACGTATCTCTCTGGGGCACAATGAATACAAGTTAATATTTATATAACTCACAGAAGCTGAAATGTGCTATTTGAAGTAGCAGGTATTAAAATATAGGTGTAGCTAATTCTTATTTAAATTTTCCATTTACATGGTAATTTTTTTAATCACTGTTGCATCCAAATACTGCCACAAAAAAAGCTGAATTTTAAGCACTAGGAAAATCCTTTTGTTCAAAAAATGACTGTTGGCTATGTTTAATTTGAATTGCCATACTGCTAAACTGACCTATTCTTCCACAAGAATATGCCAAATAGAGAAGCCAAGACTGCTTGTTTACACAGACTACAGCCATGCCCTGCAGGTGTTCACTCTTCTCACTCTGGGTTTTCATTTCTTCTTTTACATGTATATAAACTCCTGTGCAAGGGCTTGTGCCCTGAGGGCCTAAGAAAAATGGCAGCTTTTGCAAAATAATCTGTAGCAGACTTTGGGGGGAGCTTAAAGTGTGAGGGAAGCCAGCAGTTCCAGCTGCAGGGAATGTTTGTCCCAAAAAGCACATGCTCCTGCCACCTCCTGAGACAGACCAGGGAAGTCTGCAGAAGTCCTTGTCTTCCAAACCCACAGCTATCAATCTCACACAGATGCTCTCCTGTGAGTACATCAGACATGCAGATACACTTGGACAATGACTGAGCTGGCAATATTTAATATCTCTGCATCTTATCTGTCATTCTCCCAACCACACCATCTTACTGCTAATGCTAGTCCAGTGCCAGTGTCCTGGTGCAGCTCCCCAGGCTCCCCTGGTAACCAAGTTCCTAAGAATGACCATGTACTTAATTCCTCTTCCCACCAACAGTGCCTCCCTAGCTCTACACACCAGCCAACTATGACAGAGTTTACCTACCAAGAAAAGTTTCCAGACCAAAATATAACAAGCAAACAAATAAAACCCGAGATCTGTACCCCTCAACTAGACCCCACAAACAGCCTGTCTCATCTCTCAGGCTCCCACCACAATCAGCTGGAAATCCTCAGCTCAAGACATCACACTAGTTTTGATATGAGCTGCCTTTGGAAAACTTTTTTTGCACGTCAATTCGTTCTCTGTTTATCAGCTCACTTTTATTTTCTCTTTCCATCAGTGTTTGCTTCATAATGCTGTTGAGATGACAGCAAAAGGTCAGAGAAGGCTGTATCACTTCCCAGCTTTCCACCCCTCCTTTAAGAAGAGAAACCGCATTTGCCAGTCCTGAGTGCACGTTTCCAGTGCCACATTAACTCAGTTTCTGCCATGTGGAACAGCTCTCTCATTGTGCAGCTCAGCTCAGGAACTCGGGAAGGGTGAGCTGCCCCTGCTGCAGCGCTGGCAGGCACCACCTCCCCTCTGCCCACCCTGACACAGCCTGCAGAGGGAGGCTGCTCCGTCCTGTGGGCTTGGACTCCTGCAGCAGCCACCCCAAAAACGCCACCTGCCTTTCCTGACTTGCACAGGCATGACAACAATAAACATCGAAGACCCACCAAAGGAAATTGGGCAGTTCTGTGAAAGCAGGATAAACCACCACCCATGATAAATCAGACAGAAGTACTCAGAAGCAAGAACCAACTCACATTACTCACAAACTTGGCATGGAACAGGATAACCTTTAGCTTAAGGACACAATCATAAATCATAAAATGAATACTTTCATTTTTTATTAAAGTATTTCCAAATTTTCTGGCTCACCTTAAGCCTTTTTTACAACAATCACCTGTGGACTGAGAGGAGAGGGTAGAGGATTCATTCATCCTGATTTGTATAAACACAGACTTCTCATTTTTGGAAAGATCTTACCCAGACAGTGAGATACGTTTCATTATTAAAACTGATTTGCCTCACATTGACCATGAGTGCCAAGGGGAATTTAAACTCCTGCCATGAGAAATAAACCATCAAACACAGAAGTTGCTTTCCTTGTATTTACAATAGTGAAATACCAAGGCTTTCAAAAAAGTACACTGTCTACCCATTTTACTTTTCATCACAGTTTCTAAAATTAAATTTTACAGTCTGAACATAGCAGTCCAGAACTGGGAAAAGGCAGGATATTAAATCTGCGAGGTCAGCCCAGGACATTAGTAGCTCAGTAGCTCCATTCACAAAACAAGCATTAGAATACATATCACCAGAGCAGATATCCTAAGAAAGCAGAAATCAAGATATTCCCATGGTACTAGTTTGGGAATATGTGTTTGGGTACAGGAAAAATTACCCACAACCCAGCTAAAACTTCTATTTTTTTTTTTTTCTTTTTCCCTGAAAGTCAATTGACATAATCGCAGAATTTCTGACCTGGCACATAATCAACAGGATGTGAGTTAAAAAACAAAACAAAACAAACAAACAAACAACCTAAAACCAAAACCAAACAACAAATAAGTGCTTTTGTTTCTGTGCACACTAAGATCCCCACACAGGCTGAGTAAGCAGCAAAGCACATGGATGCCTAACAATGGCAAGTGGGATTTTTATTTTTATGTTCCCAACCCAAGGTAGTCTGGTTAGCTTTCTGCAGAGAACAAGCCTGCAGAAATCAGGGCAGTCTAGGAGAACTCTTGGGTCAAACAGACATTGTTTGCATTAGGAGTAAAATAAATCAAAGTACAATCAAAATTACAAAGAAAACTGCAGAAAGTACAAATATGTCCTGCACTTTAAAAAATGCCTTTTACCACAGAACCAAAATGGATCAAGGAGGATGTGTTATTCTCTCTCCTCTCTCTCTTTGAGGATATAATGAAAGATTCAAGTACAAAAAACCCATTGGGAAACTCTGCACATTCAAAATTATTCTACTTCAAGTCACAATGTGTACTACTGAGGTGCTTAGCCTGATAAAGGTGAAATCTTGTCTCTAAAACTCTGCATGTTCTTCAGACCCAATCTTATTTTAAAGTAATTGACTGAAACTTAATCTCTGGATTCAGTCATGTAGAAAATAAGTTTGGACTACTAAAATTAGCAGCAAGTCTTCCTAGAATTTAATGTTTTAAAATATTTTAACAAAAGTTTCTGATATTGCATCTCAGTAGCATTTCCAATGCTACTTTCTAATAAAATAAATAAAATAAAAATTAAAATACATTCTTATCCATAACAGAGTAAGTAAAAGGTTTGCATATTCTGATGTCCCAGACAACAGCCAGAATAATATGTAGCTTTTCATTTCCTTTAGCCATAATACAACAAGTGATATTCAATGGGTAGATTATTGTACCTGAAGGGGCTTATATATGACACCAGGGAAAAAAACCCAAATAATGTTATTTAATAGTATTTTTTTTCTTTTTACATAATAAAATAAAAATAATTAAAAGTATTTGGTACCTTAGGGTTTTTTTCCTTTTAGGAAAGTTATTATCTTCAGCTGTTTATAAAGGAGTTATGAGACCAGCCTAAAGATAATGTAAAGGAACAATGTAAATTAAAAATTCAAGGCAATATAATAGAGTTTATAATCTTATCACTCATCCTTGCTATGAGGAAAAATAAGTGAATAAAAACCATGATGTTTTAGTCGAGAAGGACACCACTTCTCAAGCCTGATCAAGCTAGTGAACATTTCCTCTCCCAAAAAACCAGCAAAACCAAACCAACCAAACAAAACTCAACCCCCCCCCCCAAACATATTTTTACCCATCTGTTAACTTAAAAGGAAAAAAGAAATTATGCACTTAAGGTATTATAATAACCAAAACAGATGAAATACTGGAGTTCTGAAGGCATTTCTTGGGTGAATTCCCAGAGAGGCCTGAGCAGGAGCAGAAGGAGCCACTCCGGAGGTGCCTGAGCACGGCTCCCTTCAGCCACACAGCTCCTCTTGCAGGGTGCTTCTGTGAAGCTGAGGGAAGGCTGCAGCCTGATGAAACACAGAGACATTGCCCAGCACCTCTAAGAACAGATCTTGCAATCGGATTTCCGAAAACCATGGGAAATTGAGCTGGAGTAAAAATTACAGGACTAAATCAATTACTTTTAAAACAATTCTGCATCTTTGGAGAAGACCAGAACACAGCTTCATGTCAAAGACCGAAACAAATCGAATTATTCGGCATAAACCACTGACCTGGAGAAAACCGATTATTTATGCTCTATTATCTACTTCGTGGTATTAAAACCTCTTTCATTATTATTTGTAACACCTGCACTCCCCACGGCAGGAGCTGCTCGCAGGCTTCCGCATCCCCGACAGGTGGCGTCGGGAATCCCATGGCACAATTCCGTCGAAAACTTGGGAGTAATCAAAAGCTTCCTATGCAAAAGTGATTCATTTTAATGACGTTTGCTGCTTGCGTGCTGGAACTGCTCTGGCCGAACTGCCTAAGCACACAGAGCAGGTGACATAAACGACACAGAGCAGGAAAGCACATCTTAGAGAGCTGCCAAGACTCGCAAATGTATCAATCCATTACAGAGAAACAAATACACAAAACAATTACAGATTTAGAAAGAGTAATAAAACTACCAGGAAAGCAGTAAGTAGGCAAAAACTGGTTAAATATATATGACAAGACAGTTTAAGACCAAAAAAAAGTCTTTAAGTAATTTTACGTTGCAATTTCAGACAGTGTTTTTTTTACATTCAAATAAATTAGTCTTTAAGAAAATAATGTAAAACAAAAAAACCCCAAACAACTACCTGTTTTTTAAGCCTTTTCCACCTTTTGTTTTTCCTCTGGTAAAGTAATGCACGGTTTTTGGGGTTTTTTTTGAGCCTGTGCCAATGGAGTATAGTAAACAAAGGTAACAATATCTATAAGCCTGATTTCATTTCACATTAAGTTTTTATTGTGGTTCGGTTTATTACACAATTCTGCAAGCAAGACCTGCTGTGAATGAATGAAGAGAAAATAGAGAAAGAGGAAAACAGTTCCAGGACTTGATGTATGCAGAGTCCTGTGGACATGTTACCTGTTATACCAGCACTCTCCAGAGAGAGGTAACTCAGTGCTATCTCTGCAGCACAGAAAGCAAGCACACGTGTCCAGCAGCTTCCCCAAAGGCACACAACAAAGCAGGGAAAGACCAAACTAGAAACCACTGTATTTGATTTCCCAACATTATACACAAGCCTGGAGATTACAGCTTCTCTTCTCTGCATTTTCCCCTAAAACCTGTTAGAAATTCTGTATGCAGTTTTTCTTACTCTGTCTGCTTATAGTTTTTGAAAACTATACTCTGAAGATTGAAGCCGATTATTACTCTTCAGAGTTATAGAGCCTCGTGGATTTCAGTAGCTGTGGGTGTCTGAAAGCTTCAAGTTCGTTCATCTACATCTAGTTTTAAAAAAGTAGGAAAACCAAAACCGCTTACAACTGTTTGGTAGACCAAGATCATCAAAGGAACAATTTAATTCCAGCTCCAGCGAGACCAATACAAATGTTATGCTCTTCACTTTGGTGGGAGAGGTGAGGAGCAGCAGAGGAATGATTCCTCTGGCCAGCAGGATTCAGAAGCATGCAGACATCATGCATTTCTAGTTTGCTACTGTTTGAATGCAGCTAACTTTGATTTCTAGATTATTTTGGAATTGGTGCTAGAAAAACACGGGAATGGTAAGGCAAACCAGCAGAAGGAGCCAGCCTAGGGGATAGCCGGTTAGTGTGGATCACATCTTTACAGCTAGGAAGTGTTCATGACCATCCCAGAGAAGCCTATTATAAATTCCTTCTGGAGCAATTTCTAGAACCAGCAACATGAAATCTCTCATTACAGTGTTTCCTAACTCTTTATGTGTTTTGAACAACTGTTAAGGGAAAGAAACCACAGTCAAGCTATTTGGAATGCACTGCTCTACCAGCACCTTGCTGTGCCCATTCAGGAGAGACTTGAAATTTCTCAATCAGCATTTAGGTCAAGTAATTTCTGCATGTTTTGATAAAATATATGTAATTCTTATTCAAAACAGGACATTATGAAGAGCATAACACATTTTCCTAGCATGTTGTTAAGGTAGTGACAAGCTAAGTTCATTTCCTTACACCAAAAAAGCACCATAGAATATAATAGCTCATTTAACAGAAATTAGTGCATACCAAAAAAAAAAAAGCTGATCTGTAAATTTCCTCGAATACCACAGCCAGAACTTGAGTAATCCAGGAGGAAAAAAAAAAAAAACAACTTTGTCCATATATAAGCAAAATTCATGGTTTTCTTCATTAGTAACCACATCTTGGAGCTATTTTTATTTCCAAAGAACACAGTTCATTGAGCTACAGTCCTAATGTTATCACCTGTAACTAAAACAAGGAGCAGCACTGAACAGTAAATATGATATAATAAAAAGTCACATATTTGGAGCACAGGCCTGGGTGCAAAACATTTCATTATGTGTCTTTCAGGAAAAGCAGGCACCAAAGAACCTCAGGAGCAACTGGATTCTGGGAGAGGGGCCTGTGTGCCACATGCCTGGAGGATCAGGATGGGGCGTTTTAGGCTGTTTCATAAAGAAAGGCAAGGAAGAAGAGGAGTTGGTGCATTTTATGCTAAGGAGAACCTTCAATGTGTAGAAGTCAACTATGGCAATTTTGAGAGCCCTTATCAAACACCTCTGGGTCAAAATGGGAGAGGTTATCTCCAAGGAAAAATTTAATCTTGCAGATTGCTCAGAACTCCATTGGAAGGGACTCCATGGGATCTTTCATGGATGCTAAAGGAGCTGGTGAGTGCTGGGAGTTTTTCAGGAATTCTCCCATGGAAGCACAGTAACAGTTCATCCCCTCTAAAGGTAAGGGAAGGAAGTGGAGCACCCCCTTGGCTTCAGTGGGAGCTTCAGAGCCTGCTCAAAGCCAAAGGGGAATTGTTCCAGATGTGGAAAAGGAGACAAATATCTGCTGGGAACGACAAGGGCATTCACCAGCACATGCAGAGTTGAGAGGATCTAGGCAATTAGAGGCCCAGCAGTCTTCTTTCAGTCCGTAGGGAAGTTATGGAACAAATCCCTCTTGGGGGCTATCACCAGCCATTTGAAGCACATGACAGGAAAAAGACAACATGGTTTCTTCAAGGGCAAACTATGCTTGACAAACCTGATCACCTCATATGACAAAGCAACCTGCTCCCTGAATGTGGGGTGAGACATGGACATTGTCTACCTGGACTTCCCCAAAGATTTAGATCCAGTTTCCCACAGTCCCCTCCTAAAAAAAGCTGATGTGTTATGGCCTGGACAAGAGGTCCATGCAGTGGGAGGGGAACTGGCTCTGGTCACACCCAGAGCGTGGTGGCAAACAGCTCCTTCTCCAGCTGGCAACCTGTCACACCTGGATGTTGAGCCAACCTGTCTAAACTGTATTTTGCTAAGAAAATTTGGATCTCGTGATCCTTAAGGTCACTTCCTACCTGCTATTCTATGATCAAAGCCACCTCTGTAGATGACCCCAGGTCCTGAACAGGCGCCTGACAGAGGATAGCACCAAAGAAATGATTCATGAGGCTTGGCATCATCTCTCAACAGCAACATAATGAAAAAAGGCTGTGGGTTACTTGATATCAAATCTACATTCCCTTCAAATCTCTTTATGTCCTTATTAGGGAGCCATCTTCCATTTATGCTAAATTATCAACTATATGATCCATTAAATACCACACAGTTGTCTTTGTCCATAAGACATTTTTGTTGTTAGCTGCGTATGGTGAATCTTACGTATTTGCTGCTGGCTGCAGTGAGAATCAAACTGAAATTCACATCAAGTTTTGTGCAAGAAATCCCTCAAATGATAATATTTTTTTTGAGTCTTGTGACACAGTCCAAATTTTAAACACATTTATTTATGCAAATTAACTGTGTGCTGTTAATCATAAAAATACTTCTTAATAGAATGTTAAAACAAGGCATTAATTGAGTAAAATATTTCTAAATTCCTCAAAGACAATTTTGCTAAGTTGTATTCTCTGAGGAGACTTAAAATGTAGCCAGATTGGAATTTTAAGTATTTAGAGGCAAAGTGTTTGCCATAATTCATATATTTTCCAGTCACTTCAACGTTTCCAGCTTTGTTATGCCTCATTGCCTGCAAAGTCAGTCAGCTTCTAACTCTCAAACATCACTTATTAAAGCTAAAGATTTATACATAAGAAGCAATTTTCTCCCATTGTGGAGTCTTCTTAATTGGTATGATCCCATGTGCATGTCTTTCCAACTCAGTTACAATACATAACCAAAAATCACAGACATTTACAGAGGGGGGGGAAAAAAAAAGGGTTTAAAGTGATTTTATCTTTTTCCTTCTTTTAATTTCAAGCTGTCTTTAGAATTACACTCAATTTTTTCCAGGGCCTGATCCAAAGCTCACTGGAATTCAACAGAAAGACTCATCAGCTTCAATATCATGGGAGCAGGCTCATAACACACCATATGCCAAGTATGAAAGTATCCATCTGTCACTGATCCATATCTTGTTATTGTTATGTGCATTACAACAAGGGATCAGTTTGCTAAGAGATGAAGCCTGTAAAGGAGTTGCTGGAGGAATTTCTAAACAGAGGTTTCTGAACACGTAAGCACTCCTGAGTGCAGGCACACACCCCCCGAAGTCAGCAGTGCTACCAGGAGTGTCTGACAGCACTTGGTGCTCACCTCCAGAGCTCAGCTGTGCAGAGAAAGAGCACTATAACCTACAGGCTCAGGCCTCTTTTGGCTCTTGGGCTGCCAATAAGTTTATAACTGATGGGTATTTCACTGCAAGTGAGAGCCAAGCAAAAATCTATGTGACCTATGTGCACAGGGACAGAAGACTCAGCAGCAGAGCAGTGTGACAGCCATCAGGACCCCTTCACTGCTACCACTGAGAGTCAGCACTGGTGTCACAGGGGCATCAGCACCCTATCACATTATATTGAACTATCTGCCCTTATTTTGCCTGAAAAAGCAGGAAATAGTATTTTCCCTAGCCAGAGAAGTCTGATGGCACAAGTCATTTTTAAATGTATGCTGACAGAAGTACAGAGGCCCCCTGCAATTAAGGATCTTGCTTGTTTAATTAATTATCCTTTTCAACATTACCCTACATCTTGGCAAACACACACAGCCCTCAAAAAAAGAGAGCAGAAGGTGGGCACTAATTTGAAGATCACCTCACCATCTCCTTTCTCTCCAAGATGAACCAGTTACATTTGAGAACATGCTGAAAATTCTTTTTTACAAACCTAATCACTTTTGCTTACAAAGTGAAACAAGTAGAAGCAACTCTGCTGTAAAAGTGCTGGTCATGATGAATGGGCTCTGATATTTAGGTGTTCACCCAAACCATGGAAAGCCCCAAGAAATTATCCTGTGAGTGTCTTGCCCCAAAAACCCACTTCCTCCCACATTCTTCTCTCAGAACAGCCCCTACAGTCAGCTTGCACCAAACTCATCCCTATAGCCTCCTCCTCCAGGTGCCAAGAGCTGCCAGCCAGCAGCCTGTGTGCCCATCTCCATCCTCCTCCCCAGAGCACCTCTCAAAAACCACCTGTTCCCCACTGCCACCCCTCAGTCCTTCGCTCCCCACTGCGCCAGCCCTTCCTTCCTGCTCCTTTTCCCCATCTTGCACTCCTGCACCTCCCTGCTGCTACCCCTGTGGCACACTCCCACACACCCCCACGCACTGCTTATTCCCCCAGCTTGATCCTCGCTAACCTTTGCTAAATTCCAGTTTCTGCTGCATGAACACAATGCATGTGCAAAACCTAAACACCTTTCCTGGCACTGGCAGCCATCACACTCGGGAGGACAGTTAAAAAAGTAGGTCTGATTAAAACAGCCTTCACAGTTACAGAGCTTGCCTGGGGATGCAACTTGTCACCACCTTGAAACAGTTTTTTGAGCTTGGTTCAAAGTTATTTGAAACAGTGTTCTGTGTTTCACCTGTGGCAAACTTTACCTGTCCAACTTACCTGAACAAGTGGGCATAGATTCATATTTGGAGTTATATCTTTTCCAAATCCAGTTAAAATAATGGAAGTATTCTTATGATAAAATCTACTTCATACTGAAGTCCAAGAATCTTCTCAATCACTACTCTAATTATCTAACACTTACAAGAGATTAACATATCAAAAAAGTGACTTCAAACTGATAAAGCTTCACAAAATCTTGTTTTGCTATAAAACACCAAGTTTCTTTAGTGTTTGGACAACAAGCAGCAGTTTAGATCTAAGTTGTTGCAGACATTGGGACGTTTATGTCACTAGCATACAACCTTTCAACATGAAATGATTTAATACAGGCAAAAATACGGAAAAAATACATTTTTCGTTTTTTCAACTGTGGCAACTAACTAAACAAAATACCCTGGAACGTTTTCATCAGTAATGCAGACAGAAAATCTGCAGTATTACACACCTGTCCTGGTCATATTACAGATGGCAGATCAGCAATGAAGAAGGTACCTGAATGACTAAAGAGGAATTTATGCACTGAGCAGGTTACAGTGAAGCGTGCTGAAGAGAGGTGCTAACCTTACAGAGCAGAATAAAAATTTAGAAGCCTGTACCAGGATTTCAAGTACTGCCTCATTTAAAAAAAAAAATCCTCCAAAGAGACACATGATATTCTCAGTGTATTTTCCAACGGTGCTGCTCATCCATATAAAAGAAATCACCTTCAGGCAACTCTGTCCCTAAAGAACTGGAAAGCTATGTGCTTTTCCACTACATGTTATCCTGCTCTCTTCCTTCATCTACCAGATTAAGGTTTTAAAACAAACATTACGCCCAACAACTCAATCTTTCCCCAATTTCTCAAAAGTGAACCCAGATTTTTTTGTTGTTATAACGATACAAAATCTTGCTCTGCCAGGCTGACATTTGAGCTCCTTGGAATCACAGTGATTACTTTAATTAGTCATTACAAGGCTGGGGTTCCCCCTCTTTGGTTCTCAGGGGAACCATGTGGCTTCCAGGAAACCCAAACCAAGTTCCATATTAACTTCTTGTACTACAAGAGAATTAATTCTTTCCTTGTTTTGTTGGTTTTAAGAAGAAAACTGACCGCATGGCGCTGATTCTCATTTAGAATAGGTATCACCACTCTCTTCTCCTGAAAACTTCTGCCTTCCTTCTTACAGAAAGATTCACTTGAAAGGAGTGTTACCTCTGCATTTCAGAAACGGGAAGTGGAGCTGTCTGTGCACATGTGCGATGTCCTTACTTGAGATTACCTAAAAAGGCCTAGGAAACTGAACACAAAGCTCAGGACCAGTTTGAATTCTACAACCTGTATTTTTAAAGAGAACATTCTCTTTAAAAATACAGAAAAAGAGAATAAGAACTGACAAAGGCAACTCCAAAACCTTTGTTTTGCTCATGTTTCTATCATCCACCTCCCCCTCCAATTCCAAAAATTATTTTGAAGTCTATTGTTACTGAATAATTGTTCTTACTGGAATTAATGGACCCAATGGGTGACATTATCTCACCATACACATCTGTTACTGGCACCACTAGACTGGATCTCTGTTACTAGGTCAGAAGCACAATTTTATTACAGAATTGCTTGCCAGTATTTAATAATTCTATCTGTCTCCCAGTGGGTGACCTGCGATCAGCAAGCTGCAAGGATACAAGGATAGCACTGACTTTATTTTTCAGATGGTCCTATGGACATCCAGTCAGCAGCATGTGAGAGACAACAATTAGTGTTTGCTTGTGTTTCTCAGCAGGGCTGAAGCAGAACAAACCCAAACGTTTCAACTTGTCTATATAACACCATAAAAGTTATTGATATTTTGTCACATTGAATTTTTTTTTTTCCTATTTTCAGAAGCGTTCTTTATCAGAACTACATTTATTATTCATATTGAAGTCCTGGCTCGAAACTCACTGTGCTAGTCTTCTACAAAACACTGATGAAAGATGGTTCTGGGTTGCAGAATTTACAGTCTACAAGACAGATGAAAGATGAATATAAAGAAGCCTGTACCGAGGAACATGACTGCTCAGAGTGCCAGAAACTGTCTCGGCGCAGTGATTGCTAAAGAGGTTAAACCAGTCCCTATGCTCATTTCACCTCATTTTTAAGTGGGAACGTTGTTGAGTGCCAGGTTTTTCGCAGGGAGAACACGTTCCTTAAACTGCACCTGGGATACACCCATCTCAACAAAACTCCCCCAAAATCAGCAGTTTAAGCTGCTAATTAGCCTTCTGAAAGAAATGATTGCAGTCACTTCCCAGCTCGTTCAGATTCGAATTGGTGATAGAGGAGAAAAGGAAGTCTAAGTGATAAGTGAGTTATACTACTTACATGACAAATTATCTAGAAATACTGGGTGGGATTTTTTTCCTGAACTCCTGTCACTTAAAACTTCCCAACAGATTATTCTATATGAAATTATTCCTGGGTGAATGTCTTAGTTGTGTGTTTCCTTTGTTTGCTCTTTGTAGTTTCTGTTAATTTTATCAATGGAAAACAGCACTGCTAATCTATGTCATTGTTTTCTATAATTTCTATCTGGATCCAATAAAAAATATGATTGTTATGAAGTGCATTTCTTTTTCACGCCCTCATGCTTTCTGTAGTGTTAGATAAAACTATGATAAATCTAAGGGTGGTAATTATGTTATTGAAATTACATATTAAGCCTCTAATGGTAGTCACCCTAGACAGAGATAGAAGAATAGAGACTCTTGATTGTAACCCTTTTCTTTTCTTCATTTTATTTCAGAAGAAAGCCTCTGCAATAGGTTATTCACCTTACTATTTAATTAAGCTATGAAATCAATATTAAGCTACACTTTGATTTTAGTACTATTCAGCTCTTTTATTCCTTCAAAGATTTTAATTCAACAACTGGATGATCAGTCTAAATGGCTGGTACTGTACCAGAGCAGTTACTGTTCCAAGGTTTAAAAAAAAAAAAAGTGGGGGTGTATGTGGATATGCATGAACTGGTCAGCTGCCTCTCGAAAATGAGCAAATTCTGTCAGGAAGTAAATCTCCCCCATTGACACACCAGTTCCTTCCTCATTTTTCAGGATAATTAAATTTCATAGGCATCTTTATTCCCCAAACACTTCTCCAAGAGAACAGAGATGCTACATAATCTATGGTTTTGTTATGACAGACACTGAATATTTAGTTCACACTAGCTTTTCTTCTCTTTCAGCAATACCTTTTACCAATTTCCCTGTCTCTGTATCTCTGGGGAATCAAACACCTAAAATTCACAGAAAAGGTTTACAGAGGAGCTAGACCTGCAAGGCAGTGCAATTTGGGTATAAATGAGGACTCAGAGGTACAAAAAGACCTCAGTGAAACACAAAATTCCTGATTTACCAGACCGTTTCCAGAACACAGACCTCCACTTCTTCAAGAGCGAAGGGCGGGGTATGGAAAGGAGAGGAGGCCAGGGGAGAAAAAAACCAATGAAGAAAAAGCCCCCCAAAAAATCAAACACACAAACCAAATGGAAAGCAAAGAAAAAAAAAAAAAAAAAAAAAAAAAAAAAAAAAAAAAAAAAAAAAAAAAAAAAAAAAAAAAAAAAAGAACAAACCACAGAACACTCAACCGCCAAAAAACACCTCCCCCTGCTCACTGTCTCAGACCCATCTACTATGAGAGGGAGTTTTTTTAAGCTCAGTTTTCTCCTGAAACTTTATAAGAGAGCTAAACGTGTAAAAAAAAAAAAAAAAAAAAGCAGACACTTTATTGAATCCTAAAGCTTTGCCTGAAGCTAGGTAAAGGTGATAATGAGAAACATCTTCATGGTTGTATTCTCAGGGAAACCAGTCTTGAAAATGACTTTTGGGAAAAGCAAGATCTCCACTACTGTATACTGCTCAAAATATGCTTTCTACAATGCCACTTCCTATGATACTGGAGTTTCTAATAAAACAATCAAATATATGGCAGTAAAAATCGAACTTTTTGTAAATGACATGATAAAATCTTTCATACATAATTGAAACTGGCTAGAACAGGAGCAACATCCACTTACACAAGTATTTCTGCTTCTAGTCGGAAATTGTGGGGAGAATTAAAAAAAAAAAAAGCTAAAACAATTACTAACAATAAAACTCTTTAAAGTAATGCATAACCCTACTTCATGATCCTTATAGTAATGTGGTCTGTCTTCATTTCCCTTGTAGTGACAGCTCATGGCATCCAGAACATGTCTGAAGTGATAACTGAAGATGTCTGTCTCCTTTGAAATACAAAGCAGAAACTGTGTAAATTGTGAATATGCATAAGGCCACAGCCTAAGGTCTCTAACATTTTAGTCTTCCTTTTCACTGGAAACAAGAAAACACAGTGTTAATCTCAAATGTGGAGAATTATTTGAGCTCTTATTCTCAGTAGTTTTGAAAAGTCATTTCTCAACTCTTCTTCTTTTCTCTCACACAATGAGCTTATTCAGAGAAGTATATTTTCCATTGATAATGCCAGGTTTAAAATATGCAAAACACTGGGAGAGGAAAAGAGTAGCATCCAGGCATATACTGGAAAAAAAAGTTGCTCGTGTTTGTTTCTTTGTGAGGAAAAGCATCTACATTTCAACCTGCTTTTTGCTAGTGAAAAACAAGAAATAAAGCTTGGTAAGTTTAGAGGGAGGCTGAAAGAACTTATGTTGTCTTTAATCTCCCCTCTCCCCCTTTGCTGAATATCAATTTGAGATGCTTATGTAAAGGTGTTAATTTATCATTTAAATGCTGCTACCTCACCTTCCAGTGGCAGACTCAGTTGTAAAGCACCACTTTTTTGGACACGGTTATCCAGAAGATTCCAGGGAATCTATACAGACATCTATGCTTTCTTTGAGGAAGTTTGTGCCTTAATAAACTGAACACACAACAAGCCACTTATCACTCCTCTGTAAATCAGATACCTTGGTGCAGGACCAGTTGCTTAGATACAGAGTAATTGGGGTAAGTGAATAAATCAAATTATCAATAACATACACAATTGCATCCTATTATTGAAACAGTCAACTGAAGTAATTTTTAGATTAGTTAGAAAACAGACATTTAAAATTTACTGGACAATATGAGATGCCGAATAATTAAATGAATATTAGTAGACATTTTAAGATTTGGTCATTGGAGATACATTGGAAGCATCATTGTTCTCTTTACAACAATAATTGCAGGAACTACTCATGTGAAGTATCTCTCCAGTCATTCTGAAATAAACACTCCACTAAATGCTTCACAAATTGTTATTCTTGATACAAGGTAAACCCTTATGAAATGAACTTACAAATGTAACCATATGAAACCACTCAGCTTGCATTGATTTTACTGCATTTGACAACAATGAGACTGAGAAAAGATGGGGAAAGTTCAGCTTACAGCAGAGATGATTAATAGGAGACAGAATAAAGGTACACAAAATAACATATGGAAGAGAAAACGCAAATTAGGCACTTCTAATTGCTCTGCCTCCTAATGCAAGAGCAAAGGCCAATCAATGAATCCGAAAAGTAGACACTTCAAATTAATGAAGGAAATCTTTTTACACAAGCTATAATTAATCTTTGAAAATCACTTCCACAAAGTAGAAAACCTCACAGCTTATTCAAAAAAGATACAGATAATGAGAACATCTGTTTTTATTTAAAAGGATGATAAATAAAATAAATTGATCATTGATTGTTGGAAGCTATAAGGGGGCCTAAAGGAAACCACTTTTTAAGAAGAGCAACTTATTCTGTCCTAATCAAATAAAAGAATTGTTATGTTCCTCTTGGAGTTCTCTTAGAGCTAACTATTGGCAGCTGTTAGCGTATATAGGTATTAACTCTAAGTTGATACAGCACTTCAGAGTTCATAGTCTTCCAGAAAGCATCTATGAAGTCATTAATCTCGTTGATTGACTCTCCCTAGATCTCACTAAGTAATTCTGGAGACTTTGCTGCAAGATCTGTCTGGCAATGACAGCTCCTGTCCTTTTAGAGAGAACTGTGAACTTCAGAAATAAATGAGGACCTGTTTTTCCTTTTTTTTTAAACTTCCAGATTCTAGAGTTTCTGAAGCATATTGCTGATAATTCCCTGACATGCTGAGAATGAATTCAACAAGAGGAGACACTCTGCTGGACATGATAATTAAAAGCAAGGAAGAATATGTTGAGAATGTGAAAGCTGGGGCAGCCGTGGCTGCAGCAACCATGACATGGTGAGGTGCCTGTGAGAAATGCAGAAGGCAAATAACTGGACTACAACCCTGGACTTGAGAAAAACAGACCTCTGCTTGTCCAGAAACCTCCTTGGAAAAATCCTACATGCCTAAAAAGAAGAGGGCTCCAGGAAAGCTAGTTGATTTTCAAGGGCTACCTTTTCTAAACTCAAGAGCCATCCATCCCACCAAACAATACAAGCAAAAACCAGCAAGAGATGTGTAAAGATTAAAAAGGAGCTCCTGACAAGAGCCAGGCATAAAAGAAGTGTACAGAAGAGGAAGCAAGGGCAGATGGCCCAGGCAAATGCAGATGCTGCACAAATATGCAAGGAAAATGTTAGGGAAACCAGCCCAGAGCTGAATCTGGTAAGAGACAAAGGGCAACAAGACAGGCTTTACAGGTACAGCAGCAGCAAATGGAAGACTTGGGAAAATGCAGGTCTGCTGCTGAATGGAACAGGTGACCCAGTGGCAAAAGACACAGACAGGACACTGCTCACAACATTTCTCACTTCTGTCTTTACTGGTAGGTGTGGCACTCAGTAATCACAGGCCTCTGAGATAAGCTAGGAAGTCCAGAAATAGGAAGACTTACTCTTGATGGAGGAGAATCAAGTTAGGAAATCATTTAAACCAGATGGAGAGGTACAAGCTCATAGGACTCTATGGGTGTCACTCCTGAGAGCTGAGGAAATATGCCAATGTCACTGGAAGGCCACTCTGCATAGTCTTTGACAGGCCTTGGTGGCCAGAAGAGGTTTCTATGAAATCAGATACTGCTTAAAAATTCCACAATGGCAGGGAGGATGATAACTATAAGCTCCTCAGTTTCACCTTGATCCCTGGGACAAACATGGAGTGATAAACCTGGAATCCATCACCAAACACATTTGAAAGACAGGGACAAGAAGGCAGCAAATATTCATGAAGAGAACATCATGCTTTAGCAACCTAATAGCCTTCTGTGCTGAAATGACTGGTCACTGGATAAGAGGAGAACAGCAGATGTTTATCTTTATTTTAGTACAGCTTTCAACACTGCTAACACACTTAGAGATGACCTACTGAGGAACAGACCAGATAAATGAAATGAGGTCGATTGAAAACTGAGTTAAGTGTCAGGTCAAAGGGTTGAGACCAGCAGCACAATGTTCAGCTGAAGACCTGTCATCAGTGGTGTATCCCAGGGGTTGCTACTGGGGTCAATACTATTTAATACATCTATTAGTGACCTGGATGAGGGCTGGAGAGCTCCTGCAGCAAGTCTGCAGGTGACATAAATAGAGTGAAATAGGGGGCATGTAAATACCTGACAAACGGAGTAAAGATGGAGACAGACTTCCCAGTGGTGCCCAGAAGCAGGAGCAAAGGAAACAAGTACAAACAGAAACACAGAATATTCCACTTTTTTTTTTTTTTTTTTAATACAGTGAAGATAGTCTCCCACTAGATTTAAGATACTCAAAATACAAGTGGACATGGATGGCCCTGACTACCCTGCTCTAAGCAAAGAGTTGGACCACAACACCTGCAGAGGTGCCCTCCTGTTTCTGCCAGACTGTGCCTCCTAAATAATTGTAACAGAGCATCCAGGACCATTTATAATATTGGAAGTCAATGTATGCTGAAAATATGGAAAGAAGTGACAGAAAGGATGGCTGATGAAGTCCCAGATCCAAAGGGAATGTAGGTGTTTCCCTCACGGAAGGGAAGACCCCCTCTGTGATTACATCAGGCACAAACTTATGTGACTTTACCAAAACTCTAAATAACAGAAGATGACAATTAAAACAAATAAAACTTAAATAAGTCAGAAGAGTTGGCCTTTTTTAATCCACCCTGAGAGGCACAGATACCGATTACCTGGCTACCACAGACAAGCTGCACTGTGCTTTCATTTCAGGTCAGGATACATCGACCAAAACTCCCAGGGGCAAGAGGAAAGATATTTTCATCTCTTGAGCTCTGCCAAAGACAAACTGCTTCACAGCAAAAACCTCTTACTCTTCTGTATTTCCAGCAACCTCGGCCTAGGAGGGAGGCCAGAGGAAACACTTCTCCCATGTATCAGGGAGCAGAGAACAAAGGGGCACTCTCTCCCCCCAGGCTCAGCAGGGCTCTATCCTGCTGTGATGATCAGGCACAGCAGACCACAGAAACAACAGAGCAAAAGAAACCTGCTAATTTGACATGTCCTCTAAAAAACAGGTCAGTGTGCCTTTAAACTAAGTAAATCACGTTCTGCTGATCTTCTAAAAAAATGGTGTTAGCTTTAGGCACTGAAAGTAATTCCCTCTCAAATGACTAAATACTTTTGCTTAAAATATAGGTCTTCTTAAAGTCTTTTTAGGAGTGATAGAAATATTAACAAAACAGTCCTACTAGCAGTTAAACTCTTAGAAGATTAAAAAGCATGTATTTAATTTTTTTTTTTTTACTCCACAAGCTACAATAGCTACCTTTTGGGCCATGGTCTAATTAAGTATTTTTAAAAGCAATTTCCATTTCACTAGAGATTATGAAGCAAGTAGGTTTTATTCTTTTTATTTTGTTTTGACAGCTTATTGTAATACACTTCTTTACCTTAATATATTTTATCACAGCTCTATAATTAAGGAATAAGGAAAAAACAGTAAGACTACTTCCTCTCTATTCAAGTCACCACTAATCAAAATGCCTATGTACACACACCTCATTATTTGCATAAATTTTGGAGTAAGCATGGTGGTTTAGGGAATTCCCTAGGCTTTGAATCTATAATTTATCTGGCCTGTCAAGGATATGCTAGGTATCTCCCAAGGGAGGTAGTTCTCTTACTAAACAAAGGGAAAACCATGTTTCCAAGATTATCCCTGTTAGATATAAGGGAAGAAATGTATCTGAAAAGCTTTTTCAGCACCTTCAGCCTTTGAAAGGTTTAATACTGGTTTGGCTTAAGGCCAGCATGACAACAGATGTCTTAAAACAATTTTTAATTGATGAGGATACACAGGTGAATAAAAGCAGACAATTGGATCAATTTAAACATCCAGCTGAATTTTTATTACTTTAACAGGCTGAACATTAATGCATCTCTAGTGTGAAGAGGTGAGAGTATGACTGATATATGACTCATAAACACAACAAATCCATTATATATAATTTTCCTTACCAACAGGAAAACCTCTCCTGAGAGAGCAGGAAATTGCTTAACTCTGAGCTATGAAAATTTCAGATGTCCCCTTTTCCCCAGGCAGGCTAATTCACCAATAAAATCAGTTTCTGAACATTATTCCTGAGACCTTTGTATTTAAACTGGTCCTTCAGCTGCTCCCTTACCTGCCATCCATGCAGTATTCCAGGCATAGAGAACTGGGCAACACAAAAGGGATTTGCCAATACCTCACCAACCATTCTGGCTTTCAGTTTCCCACCCCTTCTGTAAAATAGGATAGTTTTGGTATAAGAGGATTAGCAAGCATTTGTCCAAATTCTCAAGTGGAAGTGATGCCTGCATATTCAAGTGCATGGGGAGCCTGGAAGAACTAAAGGAGTAGGTGCTGGGCTGGTATTTGATTCTAGCCAAATCATCACTACTAGAAAGAAAAGAATCCTAATAGGTAAATGCATTATAGAACAGAAGGTAGAGTGCATATCTGGAAAACTCTTTTCCTGTTTTGTATTTCTTCTCTCTATAGAACTACTGATGTACAATTAAATGGTTAAAAATCCCTAAATAAAATGAAGAGCTAACAAAAAACAGAATGAACCTGCAAGCATTTAATCAACCATTTACCCAACCACCAGAAACAGTTCTCATTTCATCATAGACAGCAACATCACCTCTGTCCACCTCAGCTGAAACAAGGGTGTTGACTGCACAGTAGAAATAGGAATAAGACTATGCTGAATGAAGAGAAAAACCTTCACTGCTGATATTACTACTGAACAGCTACAACTGCACACCCAAATTAACATGTATCAATCACACATAGCCTGAAGCAGAAAAACCATTTGATTTTTCCATGTATTACACTTTCCTTTGCTCCTAGGCATGGAAGGAAAACAACTCAAAAACTGTTGACTGACAGGACAAGAAAATACAAGATGACACCATTCTTCTAATGCAATTCTCTTTTCTTGGACAAAAAGGGCCATGATTAGGAAAATGATGATCAAGCTGTGCATGTCTCACTGTTATAAAAGCAGGATGAAACTCCTTCATTTTACAGGCAATGGCTACACACAACAGCAGCTGCAGGACTGTCAGACAAATGATGTGTTACTATATTAGGCAACTAAAACTAAAGTGAATTTGTCCTTCAACATCAGTGAAGTCAGCTTATAAACATTTATTCTCTGAAGTAACAGAGCTCTCTTCTGGTTCTTTGTTCATCTTTTCTACCTAGATGAGATATAGTGTGTTAACATCCTTGGATAATGTCAATATCACCAATTGCTTTCAGAAAGAGACTGTGATTAAAATAATGAAAATTATCATGCAAGATCTTGCATGAGATAAAACTAATATTTTGAAAAACATATTATTGGGGATTGGGTGTTCTTCCCTTTTGTTTCTTTTCACCTGTGGAATTTTTTGCCCATCAGTTGCTAAGGGACCATAATGGCCGCATACTTAAAGAGAACAAAAGAAGTGATTGAGCTGAGGGGAGAGGAGATTGTCCAGTTCTGAGAGTTTTTCTCTCAGTGGGGTCTGGGTACCTTGGAGTTTGGGCTGGCAAAAGGTTTGGCTGGAGGAGGGGGCTGGCAGTCTCGCTCTGGGCTGCCAGGGAGAACGTTTGGAGCAGCTGCTGCTGGACTTATGTGGAGAGCTGTTTCTTCTGCTGCGGAAGGAGTCTCTGTCTGGAACCAGGACCTGTCACCATCTGTGTGGGTACCCGGGATCCCTGAGTTTGCCTCTCCCTGCTCTGCTGGAGGCCGGGCTGCTGCTGCTCNTATTATAAGTACTAGTAAAGAACTGTTATTCCATTCCCCATATCTTTGCCTGTGAGCCCCTTAATTTCAGAATTATGATAATTCGGAGGGAAGGTGTTTACTTTTTTTTTTTTCCTTTCCAAGGAAGGCCCCCTTCCTTCCTTAGCAGACACCTCTCCTTCAAACCAGGACACATATTCAGGAGGATGTAGCTATATTTTAGTCTGGACTTGGAAAACAAACAGAGTTGTTTCAATTAAGAAGATGCAGCAATAATTTTTAAGGATTGATGCTACCCCATCTCCCCAAGATAGACTGTTTGGCTTGAGAAAACTGAAAGGAATAGATTTCAAATATTATAAAAAAAAGTTTAATATTTACAAGACAAAGGTCTAAGAGAAGTAGCACCATATTTCTTGAGTGAACAATTCAGCACTGGACAATACAATAACACAAGAATTACTTTAAAACATCAAAAATCAGTGCATTAAGTAAAACAATAACATTTCTGTTGCACTTTTTTTGAAATACAAAATAAACATAGTTTCCCACTTTAAAATCTGAGCTCTGTTTTAAGGAGTGATGCTAATATGCTTTACTTGTACCTTATTAATGTATTTGATCATTATATTTTCAAGCAGATGCAGAAGATGACTTTGCCAGGAACAGCAGACTTTGACAGGCCAAATGACAGACTTTCTACTGTTTATGAATACAATTTATTATTTTCAGCTATCTGCCGATTTTTGTTTACCCCCAGTTTACTTTCAGGAAAAACTAGCAATTCAAACTCTTAAAAAAAAAAAATCTAACTATACACATCAGAACGATATTAATTCACTAGTTAATTTTTTTCTGCAGAATTTTACTCAAATTAAATGCCCATGATTTTTTGTTTTTTTTTTCCCCTAGGTAAACTTGATGTTAACACAAAGAAATCCTTCCCTCATATCACAGCAGGCTCAGGGTATCCTAAGGACACATGCTCCTGCCAAACAACCACTTTTACCAAATGACTGAAGCCTGATATGAAGAACCATCAGTTATCCTTATGGGACAACCACAAACAGACAGAACAGATAAAGAAACAACATATTTCTTAATTTACAATCTGTTACCATAATGTGGATGCATTATGAACAGGCAGTAGCTTTACAGGATGGCATATTACTTATTCATTAGACCATTAGATCTTCACAAAAGCAATGCTCTGAAAGCTGCTGCTCTATTTGCCATGTCATGCTCAATAGAAAGAAACAAATGTTAGTTTATGGGAAATCCAAAGAGTCAAGTTGGTTTTTTTAGAGGATATTTCATTTCTTGTTTGACCACTGATTTTGCCATAAATAGTCCAAATTTAGTTTTTTCCTTCACTTGTACTCATGCAGCGTGCCTTGTGCTAACACTACATTTAAAATGGCTCTCAGAAGTGGAACTTAAGCCCTAAACACGCCACAGGAAGACAAAGACTTGGCACCATTCTTTAGTAAAATATTCTGTCACCTCACAGAGGAATTTGGGCAAAGAAATCTACAGTTACTTTCAGCTTTCATTTGCTTCCAATGAAACAGCATTTAGATGTTTTTGCTTAAAGAACTGCCTCAAATTGGATAAAACCAGCCAAAGTGGATTATGGTCTTTATTGTCCTTTATGTGCAGAATATACTTTCTGACCAGAACAATCCCATCATTTATCTTGAAGACGTTTCCTATGGGCTTATCCCATTTTGGAACAGCATTTTCTAGCTCCTTGTACTATATTATACCAATGAAGGGTTTTCATGCTGGAGATTCCATTTGATTTTCACAAATATAAAAATTAATGGCCATGCTAAAGTAATTGGTGACCAACAGAAGCACATGGCCCCTACAGAACTTTCATTTGGGTGTTTTCCAAATACACAACTCAAAACATACTGGTATGAACAACTACATTAACATATGCTTAAAGGGAAACTAAACATTATTCCACTTTCAAGTTAAAAAAAAACAGTAACCAGGTTGGTTAATAATCTTTTTTGTACGTCCAGAGAAGCCTTTCCTGTTTATTTTTAAATATCATCGTATTTTAGTATAGTGAACAACTGAACAGTTCCTTTCAGAGGTACAAGTTTCATGGGTCTATCACATGCAATCAAAATAATACATGTACAAGACTATTGGTTTGTGTTGTGGTTTAAAGGACAACAACTTTTTTTCTCCTTCCTGGGGGGGGTTCCTTGTTTTTCTACTTCCGCCGGGGCACAGTTTCCAGCAGAGGTGAGGAGCCCACGGATTGGCTAATTTTAAGATGGGCACTCCATNGAAACTAAACATTATTCCACTTTCAAGTTAAAAAAAAACAGTAACCAGGTTGGTTAATAATCTTTTTTGTACGTCCAGAGAAGCCTTTCCTGTTTATTTTTAAATATCATCGTATTTTAGTATAGTGAACAACTGAACAGTTCCTTTCAGAGGTACAAGTTTCATGGGTCTATCACATGCAATCAAAATAATACATGTACAAGACTATTGGTTTGTTTTACAGACAAATGTGAAACTTTATATAAGAACTTCTGTAAAAGTTATTGAGTCATTTAAACATCGGATGCATCTCTATGAAATTGCCTGCAATAAATTGAATGATTTCAGCAATATTTTGTCTATGTCTGAAAATTATATCTGAAGAAGTTTCCTTAGTTTAAAAAAACCCCACAAAATAAAACAAACAAAAAAATAAAACAAACCAAAGAAAGCACCCCTGGCTATCAGAGAGAAGCCAAAGGCCAAAGAGGTTGAGATAAAGAATCAGGAGTTCAGTTATGCCACTGTAGAAATTACATCATACTTTTATATTCTTGCATTAGTGCAACAGTAAGTGTATTATAAGCAGTAAAAAGAGGATAAGGTACTGCAGTGTATAAGTTATGTAGTGTTTCCAAGTTTTACACATCACATTTGAAAAACACTGGGTAAAGTCCATTGCCAAGAACTCAACTGCATTAAAACATTTTCTTTAAAATTCACTACACATCAGACATCTTCAGAAAGAGAACATGGTCTGAGAGTATTGCAGGAGAAATCAGGATTCCTTTCACTCAAGGTGAAGAGGCTGGACAAGTGCTTCTTTCCATCAGACTGGTGTTCTCCAGGCTCAGCCTGCTAATTGCATTAGACTCTAAGCATGCCTGACATACTGAGAAAATCAGGATCCACACACAAAAAAGCCTTGCAATTTCCCTTCTTTTTAAAGGCTGCTTCATATTGCAGCCTCTGTTAGGAAACCATCCTTAGGGAACCTCAGCTCCCCACTTCCCACAGGGACACCAGCCTCTTTCCATTCAGGTCATTGTGGGCACTCACCACCCTCCTCTGCAGCAGCCACAACACCCTCAAAGAAGAGAAAAAAGTTTCATCAGGAGCTGGAGGCAAGTAAGCAATATAAATAAAATAAAATAAAAATACAAATCAACAGGCAAAGACAGAACTATTAACACAAATACCACAGCTGCTCTGAGTAAGGAGCTGCTCCCTAGGACTGTGCACACTTTTGAGCACATGGGTCATGCGATTAAATTCCCTTCATTGTTGAGATACTCCAGAAACAACCCCTATGCTCTCCAGGTAACAAAACATGGCATCAGACAAGCACAGGCCACTTCTGCTGCACAAGGTGTAGCTGTCTCCCTCTCTTCGCTTTCACCTTCCCTCACGCTTTTACTAAGTTTTCACGTGTATGGTTATCTTTAGAAAGAAGTAACTCAAGAATGGAGATTTCAGAAGAAAATTATGGAATGAGAAAGCAGGCAATATGACTAGACACAGTCAAGGAAACTAATCAAAAGACCACCCCTCAGTCCTTTTTCAGGATCTTAACATGACTCAAGTGATGGTGCTTCACTACTCACATCAAAAGACTGTAGTATGTCAGCTGTAGAATTTGCTTGGTTTTTAAAACAATGGTTTTTTGCTATTCAGTTTCATCTCATGCTTCTAGTTTCACTTTATTAAAACTCAAGTTATCAATTTAAAAAGTGAAATTAACCTCACAAACTAAACAATAAAAAGGTTCATTTTTTCTAGGAAAGATAAGGAACTACAGGCACAAATATGACAAATAGCACTCATAAAACAATCTAAACTAATGAACACAGAAGAGCACATCAGCAGAACAACCCTATGACCCTGTCACCAGAAGTTGCCGGTGAGGAACAAACCCAGAGCAGAAAAGCTCTCAGCTCATTAAGACAGTGCTATAAAAACCACAGGTCTCATTAACATTAATCCTGTAACTCCCACCCTTTTACAAGTGTCAGAGACTGATTGTATACAGACAGATTTCACTGCATGTTACTTTATCAAACCAGTCACATTTCTAGTACCTTTTATTACTGGTATCTCTGAAAATAGTTTCTTTTTTCTAGGTTAGACTATAGAAGTAAAAACTGGTCTCCAGACAAATAAAACAAGCTACTTTATGGAAAAATCAATTTGCCCTGATATGAAACTGAGTATACATGGTGGCATTGGAGGCTTATGCTTGAAGAACCCAGGGACAGTTTTCAAATCCTTTCAGAAGCTACATCTCATTTTCAAATCTATATACACTGTATTACTGACAAAATCTCTTACTTTCAATTTTCTTCCATTCATATATTCTCCCAGTCTGAGCTGGTCTGAAATTTCATGTTCATACCATAAGTTTTATTTCAATCTCCAGAATTTTCTAACAAGAAATGCAATGTTTTGTCAAAATAAGGGGATTTTACACAAAAGAGAAGAATTTAAGGCATAAGGATTTCTGTCCTTACCTCCCAACAACCAAACAAAACTAGCTGAATTTAAAAAAAAAAAAAAAACAAACAAACAAAAAAAAAACCAACAAAAAACTGGTCTACTAGAAATAAAGTGGCATACTTGTAGCATATAATGAACATATTTGTAATATGACTGCTATTTTTGGATACAAAGTCAGTATTAATTAGAGTGCCCTAAATTTAGGCCCTCAAATTACAGACAGTTTTATGGTCCTCTTCCCAATAGATTTCTAGCACTTACTTATCTTTTTCAAATACTCTAATGTCCATGCCTTGTAACGTACATGGAAATTTAGCTGGCCTCTTTTTAAATTGTGATGAAATTGCCTCATCAAAATTGAGAGAGCCCTCACCTCTTCTAAAGCAATTTATTCACTAAATATGGCTTTTGAACCTTAATTCCTCCATTTTAAATTAAATCTTCTAAATTAACAGTGACCATGTCTTTGCAAACACTTCAGTAATGATAGTGCAGATGAGATGTGTTGATTTTCAATTCCGACCTTATCTTGAGTAGAGTCCCTGGACAAGAGAGTATCCATGGATACAGAGCCCACCATCTCCCTCCCTACCTAAGTAAACTCTTAAAAGTTACATCTCACTTGCTTAATTAGAACAAAGCTTTGTAAAAAGCTGTGTAACCACAGAAGAGGAAAAGTGGCAACTTGGAGTTGAAATCTGAGCTAGAGGTACACCGGACTGCAAAGCAGCATTTGCTGCTTGTAGCCACAATTACTTTCTTAACTACAGAACAAACTAATTTTGCAGGCAGATAAACATGGTGCTTTACAAATATATTTTTGCAAATACAAAATATAAACAGAATTAATGAAGAGAACTTCAGTAGTAGAAGAGAATCATAAAGAAAGCAATGGCAATGCAGAGATTACCAGTGGCTGTAGCGTGGTAACAGCTGCATTAAGTTTAAGAAGAAACAGGCAGGAGATACTATCAATTTAAAAATAACTTTCCTGATGAAGAGAGAGCAACATTTGGCATTTGACACTTCAAAGAACTCCCACTGGGCGGGGCTGTTAATATTTTTAAAGAATTAAGTCTTGACAGATATAAGGGCATTTCTCAGTGGAGAGATTAACTAAAGTGAATTCAATTTAAAAGATTCAAAACATCAAATGCCAGAAGTCAAATATTTTGTGGTTAACTACACAAGACTATAAATCCAGGTTTGATTCACCATTAATTTTTCTGCCACAAAATCCAACAGGAATTTTCTCTAGCCCTTGAATGACAAGTTGTGCAGTTCTGTTTTTGCCAACCTCTATGATTCTACTCAAAGACATTGTCCTAGAAAGAGTTACTACGTTGAAAGTAACAGCACCAGCTTGTAAATATATTGGAGACTCCATTTTCTACAGAAGTCTGTAGAGCAGTATTATAACTGCTCCATAAAGGCTGGCTCCATCCCTGAGCACAGACTGGGTTAAAGATAAAAAATATCTCTGTAGATCAGCTGTATTCACCACCCAGGGGTACTCTTTCCTCTGCTCTCCTGTGACAGAAACTCTTCAGCCCATTCAACAATCACAGTACCAGTTTAAACCTCAGATACTCTGATGCACTCGCTTCTCATTGTGGCCATCTCCTGCCACTTTGATCACAGAAGCCTGAATATATCTAATATACAACTCTTTAGCTTGTCCCAGTCAAAGTTTCTTTCCCACCTATTTCCAAGATACTTGAAACACACACAGGAGAAACAACTACTGAGAAATTGTGATATTTTAATTGCTACCTTGAAATCCAATTCAGGTTTTCAGTGGCATCATCATCACCCTCTCTTGTAAAAATTTCCATCATAAGAAAGGTCAAAGCCTTACCAGGTAAAAAACCACCATGCACAGTATATTCTCTCCTCTGAGAGAAAACAGGACAATTCCTACCTCTCAATAGCTTTTTGTTTTCATTTTGTCTAAAAAAAAGAAATATATAAAAACAAAATCTATATTACACAGAACCTGTTATCCAGAAGTCATGGGATTTCTGAGGACAAGTATTTGAGGATTGTGCTCTGTAACAAATCTCTGATCATAATGAGAGATCCCATGAATATCAGGCAGCAGGTGAATGTCCACCTGGAGATGGAAAGTGCATGTAAACTGATTCACACTTTTTTTTTTTTCATTGATACCTATTATCCTCCCTTTGGATTGGCAGCTAAAGAAAATTCTCTAATAGGCGAAGAAATCAAATTAATTTGAGATTTCAGGTAGTATTTGCATGCTTTCTCAAGTGGAGACTTAAAAATAGTTTTGTTATCTCAGCTTTCCTCAGAACAGCATTTTAAGAAAAGGCAACTGAGAATTCAGCACTGAACTAAAACTTTGTTGAACTGAACTTCATCATTTTGCCAGTTATTACACATGTACATAATAATGAACAGTGATGTGCAGAACACAGTTTACATTCCCAAGTGCCAACTAGGACTAAGCCTGGGCAAAACAGGCAGACTGAGCTCAGGAGAGGGAATACATAGACATTTGTCACTAAGGGTGAATTGCAAAATAAACCTGCTCAAATAGGAAGAAACATTAAAAAACTTGTAAGAAGTCATGTAGCCAGGCAGCACTTGTTTTAACATGGTGTCCTTCTGTGAGATGTTAAGCATTTCTTGAAGGTACCAGACAGCTTAAACTTCCTTTAACATCAGCTGAAAACAAGGACAATGACATCATGCTTGGTCAGGGAGGAATAAGAATTCCTCTCCCAGCAGATCATAAAAATGATGATTACCAACTCAATTCTCCTAAATGTTTCTTGAAAATACTGCATTTCCAACTTCGGAGGTTTTTGGTTCTTTTTTTTCCACTGAATTCCAGTATTATCTAGAGAAATAAATCTCATTTACTTTTCTCAACTCAAAAATAAATTATTATGGATATTTAATAACCCCAAATTTACAAATATTAATACCTACCAAGACCCAAAACCACATGGATCACAGATATGTTTCAGTGTTTAATAATGATGGAAAAAAAATTTACCTCAATTAAATTCTAAAAGCAGAAAAATCACAACTGCTGAGTGCTTTCAAATAAATCACAACCTAAACCAAATTGCCTAGTATTAATATATTTTGTCCCAAGGTTCAGAGATGCTGTGGAATAGACTTCGAAAGAAGATTAAGATTGTAAAAAGCCATAAAATTGTGGTTTAGGAATTACTATAAAAGAAGTAATTAAAAGTTTTTCGCCCAGATAATTTAACTTGGGTTTGGTTTATTGCTGTGGTAGATCAATGAAGACTGCAAAATACAATTAAGAAAGTAAATGGACTCAAATTCACATAATAATAGAAAAAAATAACACACTGCACTTAGTAATGTCACTGCAATTTTTTCTACAATATCCTTTACTATGCAAAAACATTAAATTCCATTACAACATATGAAACGACAGGTTGTTTTTTTGGTTTTTTTTACAAAAATAATTTGTTAAATATTTAAAACCCATTGAAAACACTTATATTTATCTAACTGTTTCCTTCTAGCCTCCCCACATTTTATGCAGCACTGGTGTAATTACTCCTTAGGACTTAGGGCAGTGTTGGAGCCCAAGCAAACACATCTCTGCTGGGAGAGACAGTGACCAAGACTGATAAAGCCAAAAGAAACCAGACTCTGCTGGGATTGGGCTTGAATCTTCCAGATTTTCTGGCAAAGGATCACTGACTTTTTCATCTCATCTTTTACCAGCTAAATGAGACTGTCCAGGGTTGTTTTCTGTTATGTTTTTGCCTGTTTTTAAATCGACCAAGACTATAAATTAAACATAAGTTAACTGTGCACCAGCACAGAGAAGACTTGCATTAGGCATACAAGCAGTATTATTTGAAGGGTATGCAAACACTCAAGCATAAAAATATGTCTTGCTATTCTAGAACAAACATATAATTTGACTACAAAAGAGGTGTGGGAGGGGTTATATACAGTTAAGGAAAACCACTTTAAGGAGCTTAATGTAGCATACTCCTAGTGTTAGCAATGATTAAAAAAAAGACTTTCTTAGCTAAATTACTCTTAGCTGGACAAGAACATCACACAATTAAGGCCTGCAATCCCTCTGCACTAAGAGCTTCACAAACACTTAGTAAGGAACATTGTTTACAGTGGAATGGGGCAAACTGAAAGACAAAAGAAGTCCAGGATGTTCAACAGCCAGGAGGGTTTCTTTAGCTTTTTGAGTGATTCTTTACAGATTGACAAATGCCTGTATACACAGATACATAACTCATGAGATACATTTGGAGTAAAAATATGACCCAACAGTCAGAGAAGGACAGATGCAAGGGCTGAGAAAAGAGTAAATATGCAAGCAGTGCAGAAAGCCAGCAACCTATCCAAAAGGTAAAGGCAACACTCCAGTAAAAATAAACATGCTTGAGTGCAAAACAAGACAAGAAGCATGGATCTCCTCTCACTCCAAGCAGTACTTTTTAGAGATGCAATTCTCTGTCTTACAGCTTCAAGTGGATCTAAGCATTTAAACCCTGCAAAGACAGAGGCCCTACAGCCCAGAAAGAGAGCCTCCAACACACCAGTGAGGTCCAGAGTAGATGCAAAGAATCCCCAAATACCACACACATTTGCAGAGATGCTACCGGGCATGCAGGCTTTGGCTTCTCCTTTGACAGCCACTGAACTGCAGCTGCTACTGCCTTCCATTATAGGAGGGAGGCACAAGGTACACAGTCACAGGGTGGTTTTGCATTTTGCTTTCTTTCTCCCCATCCCTGTATCTCTCAAGGTCACAGAGGAAATGCCTGTTTGCTTAAGGACATGAAATTATAGGAAGCTTATGATTTCACAGTATTTGGTGATGAACTGTATTTTCCCCTGAAGAAATTCATTAAAGAACCACCTAAGATCTGCACTGTGGGCATCAGAACCCTAAGACTGGTGATGTTGAGAGTCAGCTCACCACATAGGTTGTTTTCATAGACACTAAGCAAAGCACAGCATTTCAGGGATGAAGAATATCAGGAGTTTGTCGATATTGCTGTTTTAAAGTGAAGAGTATTTGCTTTTTCTCTTCTCTCTTTCTCATCCTTCATGTTTATAAGGGAATTACAAGTTTAAACAAAGTCTTGTAAACCAACCATATGAAGTTCAATACAGGCAAGTGCTGGAATCTGCACCTGGGATGGGGCAAGCCTGGGTGTACAGACAGACTGGGGAATGAGAGGCTGGAGAGCAATGCCAGGGAAAGGGCCCTGGGGGTCCTGGCTGATGGAAAGCTGAATCTGAGCCAGCAGTGCCCTGGCAGCCAGGAGGGCCAAGCGTGTCCTGGGGGGCACCAGGGACAGCATGGCCAGCCAGGCAAGGGAGGGGATTGTCCTGCTCTGCAGTGGGAGGCCTCACTTCGAGTGCTGGGGACAGTTCTGCGTGCCATGATACAAAAAAAACCAAAAAAAAAACTTAAGCTGTTAGAAAGAATCCAAAGGAGGGCAATGAGGATGGCGCAGGGCCTTGAGGTGAAGCTGTGTGAGGAGGGGCTGAGGGCACTGGGTCTGTTCAGCCTGGAGGTCTCTGAGGGGAGACCTCACTGCAGTTACAACTCCATTGTGAGGGGAAGACAAAGGGCAGGCACTGATCTCTGCTCTGTGTGACAGTGACAGGAGCCGAGGGAATGGCCTGAAGTTGTGTCAGGGGAGGTTTTAGGTTGGGTATCAGGAAAAAGCTCTTCCCTCAGAGGGGGGCTGGGTACCTAGTGGCCCACAGTGGTACCAGGGAACACTCTTCTGAGGAGATAAAACACAAAGCCGTTCACAAACTATTTCCCATTCCCACTGTACTTCCACACTTCCTGACCTACCCCCCACCCACCTTTTCCCAGCACAACTTGGGTCTCTAAGCCCAGGACCAAAAGCAGTAGAACCATTTCTTCATCTTTTCTGTGTACAATCCTACCCACAAATGCTTCTTATTCACACTATGTGCAAGAACTGCTGCAGTAGAAAATAAAGAGGTGTCCCAACATAAAAATATGAATGCAAGTTTCAGCTAGGGACTGAAAAAAAAATAATAAAAAAAAAGAGACCTGAAGATGATAGCAGGGATTTCACAAAAGGGCACAAAGTGCAAGAAGAGAGGCATAAACTTGACTAGAAATAGGGCAAAGAACAAACCTGTCTTGACTGCCACCCAGTTTGATGACTACAGGAATAGCTGTGGCATCTCTACAAGGCACTTCCTTAGAAAGTAAATTGGGCTTAAATCCCAGAAATCCCATTGCTAAAATGAACAGATGGGGTAACTTTTAAGCAACACCTGTAACATAGTTGTGTTTGTATCCATAAATAAAGGAGAACTAAACTAGAGGTAAAGAAAGATGTTGTATTTCAGCACAACACACTGTCGGCAGAGAGTAAAGCCAAAAGAAACATGCAGGTATAAAGCAAGGCAGGAAGAGCAACAGAAAAGAAATTGAAATTGTTCAAAGATAAATTCAGCTATGCTTCTGGCATGTATTGTACAATAAAAGCAGTAACACTGAGAAAAGGCCAATGTAGGTAAACAGGAAAGTAGAGCAAATAATCAAGACAGGCATAGGCATAGCATAAAAATATTGAATATACAAGAAAAAACATACAAATATACACATAGAAATATGATAAATACACACAGAAAAGAGATTGAAAAATGACAGCTGAAAGAGTACATCACAAAAGTACACTTGCCTGACATGTTTCGAAGGTAAATATTTTTCAAAGTACTTTAACTACAGCAAGTTGGAAAGAAAGGATATATGAAAGTAAGGCTTGAATGTCGGAAAAAACAGTTTTGGCAGAAGAGGTAAAAACAGTTATATCCCTCTCAAAAGACTGAAGATAGAAGGTGTGGGACTGCAGTGTCTGCCTGAATCTATCCAGTCAAGATTTACTAGCATGTGGAGATTGAGGACTAAGAATTATTCCAACACCGCTCATTTTACTGGTTTCCTTTCCACTTACGGTATCGTGATTGCACAAACACACACACCCCTTACTGAGTGTCAAGCTACAAACATCAAAATATTGAACCGTATTTTTGACATTTACCAGAAGTATTTCTGGACTATTTCTGGAAAGGACAATATAATTAGTTCTGGACTTAATTTAATCCTGCCCAGATAATGATAATGTCATGGTAATGACCTTCAGTCATAGCTGTCAGCTCTCCAGTGATATCAGTACTTTGTTATTTGTCATCGACTTACCTTCCCCCCTCTTTTCACCTTGGGTGAAATAAGCTTTTCTGATGTGATGTATTAGCCTGGAGCAACAGAACAGAGTTATCAGATTTGCTTTTTATTGTATTAATTCATTTGTTATTTGGGATAAAAATCTTTCTAACTTTCTAAACAAGCAGTCCTTCAAATATCATCAAGAAAGCCAAAGCAATCTACATCAAGTCCTTAAATGCAGTTTATGACTATTTTTTATAAACCTCTACCAGATTACAAAAGCAAGGAATGTACTGATTCTCCTCTAATAGGCTGTTGTGTGGCTTGGGTTTTAAAATCCAAAAGTCCTACACATCCCTCATTAAATAAACACTATTTTCTTCAGAGCAAGTTGATGCTCACCAGGGCAATTTTCAAAAGCATCACAACATTAGCAACACATTTTGAAGATTCATGCATGGCATACTGTCAGCCTTAAGGAAGAACACTTATTTGGTAGCAAAAGACTTGTGAAAACTAAACATTTCAGACCAATTTCCGAGTAGCAAATTGGGTAAATTCTGATTTCCTCCCAACATGAAATACTTGTTTCAATCTCTGCTTCTTGTCCATCTTCACAGACTTTCTCTTTCAGCTGCCTGAAAACCTGGAGCTTATTTCTGTTCATGTTAAAATGTGCTTAACATCCTTTAAGGATTTACAGTCTTAAGTGTTCCATTACCAGAATTTCTTTAGGTTGAAAGCATATTAATTAGTATTTGTTATCTAATATTTGAAATTAGATTTCAAGTACTTCAGGAAACATCCAGTCTTTGTCCTCAGACAGCTTTGAAGCCTACTTGTCAAAGCATCCACTGAGAGTGGGTTGCAGACACATGCAACACACATTTAAATTTCATGTTTGTGAGATCTCCCATCTCTGTAAGACCTCTCTAGGTGCTCTGCCTACCTGCCTAACTCTATCCTGCTGTCTTAACAGGCAGGATCAGACACATGGCTTTCACTCCTGTCCAAGATAATTAGACAAGTGCACACCCAGTCCTGTCCTAAGTAGTTGATACATTTCCTTCGAGCTGATACCAATCCAGTACTTCTTAAAAGGTTTATTGCTGTATACTGCCTCTGTGCTAGATGTTCATAACATGGAAGGTGCAAGCATTTTTGGACAGCTGTCTATAGATAACAAATATCCTGTGTTTACTTTTCTTTTTTAGTCTGGCATAAGAAATTTAATCACAGAATAAGATGGGTTGGGAGGGACACACAAAGATTGAGTCCCACTCCTAGCACAGCACAGAACCATTCCCAAGAGTCACCCTATGTGCCTAAAAGCATTGTCTGAACACTCTCTGAGCTCTGTCAGGCTGGTGCTGTGACCTCTGCCCCGGGGAGCCTGTTCCAGTGTCCAACCACTCTCTGGGTAAAGAACTTTTTCCTGATATCCAACCTAAACCTCCCCTGACACAGCTTCAGGCCATTCCCTCGGCTCCTGTCACTGTCCCCACAGAGCAGAGATCAGAGCCTGCCCCTCCTCTGCCCCTCACAAGGAAGTTGTAACTGCAGTGAGGTCTCCCCTCAGTCTCCTCTCCTCCAGGCTGAACAGACCCAGTGCCCTCAGCTGCTCCTCACATGGCTTCCCCTCAAGGCTCTTCTCCATCCTGGCTGCCTTTGGACCCTCTCTAATAGTTTAATATCTTTCTTATATTGTGGTGCCCAAAACTGGTTCTGGCTGGGATAGAGTTAATTTTCCTCCTAGTAGCTAGTGCAGTGCTGTGTTTTGGGGATTTGGGATAAGAATATTGTTGATTAACCCACTGATGTTTTGGCTGTTGCTGAGCAGTGCTGACCTTCTCAGAGTGTTTCATTCCTCTCCTTTCCCTTTCATTACTATTATTATTATAGTTCACATTATTTCAAATGATAACTATACTGTCTCCACCCACATATTATTTTTCTGATTGTTCTTTCTATCCCACCATGAGAAGGGTGTGGGGGTTGGTACTTTGTTGCCAGCTGGGGCCAAACTACGACAGAAACAGACGATGTACCTGCTAAAGAGCTTTCATTTTCTACCTATGCATCAGCAGTGCACTTTCCAAATCAAGTACAAAAACAACCACAGCCTGACATCCAGCTTTCTGAAGGAAACATATCACTTTAAGTTATTAAAAAAAAAAAGCCAAAAAACACAAACAAACAAACAAAAAAAACCCACAAAAAAACAACAAACCACCCAATTTGGTCAAATGTTAAAGACTCATTGATAATTTTTTTTTTCTCTCCTTTTTTTTGGCTTTCCAGCAAACTTCACTCCTGCTGTGGAGTCAACTGAAGGCCAGGCCCTTAGTCTTTTTAATTACAAAAGTACAAGTGAATCCCTCATTTGAGGAATCAGAGACTTTTATAAGCCTTTGTGTCTTTCAAAAGAATTGAACAAATTTTTACTTGATAAAAAATAAGCACATACACAGCATTAAATCATGGGTATCTCTGCAGTTTTTATCTTCAGTGTTTTATTTCTTTGATGTTTTAATGTTTTTTATTTTGTTGACACACTGCCTAAGCAGCTCAGACTATAAACTAAACTGAATTATTTACCAATACGATCCCCTCTTGAGTTCACTAAGTTACCTACCTATGAGAAGCTGATAACACAAGCTAGAAAGCTAGATTTTGTTCCAGTTTTAAAGGACAGCAGATATTTCAAGTGGCAGCTCAGAAAGAAGACAGAAACACAGACAAATAAGCAGACCAACCTGTCTACAGACAACCTTACGTTCACATTCAGGTATCTGCACAGATATTTGCAGACTCAACTGTCTAATTGGAAAATTGCTGCTTTTAAATCCCACCTGCTCCAGCTTAAAATACAATTTAACAACTTGAATCTAACTTTAATTTTTAAGAAAGGATATATTTTCAACTTAGATAGGAAACATTACAAGTAAACAGATTTTTCAGTAGCTGTTGACAAAAAACAAACAAACAAAAAAAAAAAAAAAAACAGCAA
>VZTR01031750.1:27595-51152 GCA_013400775.1 Chaetops frenatus | reverse complement strand
TGTGTAGAAAAAAAAAAAAAAAAAAAAAAAAAAAAAAAACCGAAGAGGTTAAAATTTTTTTTTCCCTTTTTTTTTTTTTTTTTTTTTTTTTTTAACTAATGCATCTTTTTCCCATATTCCACATTCTCTAAGCAGACTACTTAGCTTAGAATCTCTCCAGATCCAGGTACTCATCATCTCTTGACACAGTATTAAGATAAACAGTTGAAAAAAATAGTATCAGGTCCTCTGGTATTTCAATTTACACACCTCACAGACTCATTCTAGTCTTCTGAAAGGTTGCTCTTACTGTTCTGGTCATTCTACTATTTAAAAAAAAGAATATTACAGAAACCATGACACTGCTGTAAGAACACCATCAAGCCAATACAAAGACTGAACAATCAGAGGTACTTAAAGTTGCCAGAAAGAATAGGTCCATTCTCTGAAAAAGCACAAATTGGAAGTAGACTTCACTGAGTTCTGATGGGAATAAAGAGTAAGAGCAGCACTAGGGCAGAAATAGAGGAAAGATAACCTGAGACACATTGAATTTTAAGGGTTTTTATTTTTCATAGTCAAGTTCACAGAACTACTAGCTGTAAAAATAAAAAGAAACCACACCATGCAAAATGCAAAACAAGACATGAATTCTTAACACTTACCTGGGAATAAACCCTGATTAACATTCAGTCAAGGCAGATTAAACACAAGGGGTAGGGAGATTGTTTTCAAACGTAGTGGGAAATGAGAAGCACATTCTTATTTTCCCCAGGATCATCCCAGAGAAAACAGAAATTATGGACTAAACCACAGAAGTTAATTCTATATCCCTATGGATGACCCAAGTTCCCACACATAAAGAAAACTCCTTCTGACTCATTTCTTTATTTGGGATAAGCCCAAAACTAAACTAGGAAAAAACCCACACTGCCAGGCATGGCAAGCTACAACCATTAGCAACTAAATGCCTGACCCACCAGCAAAAAACACCCTCAGCTCTGTTGTGCCTCCCAGCACACTGGAATACAGAAAAATCAAGCTTGCTCCTGGCTATTACTGCTGAGAAACTGGGAACTGTGAAATAGCAGCAGAGAGAAAAGCACCTCTCCCTTCCCTGGTAACAACAGATGCAACGCCAACTCTTCCCCCAGCTCCATCCACCTCCCTTTCTTAGTCACTTACCATCCCAGCAGGAGCAGACACTTTTGCCTAAACATGTCTGAAGTTTTGAGACCTCTCAAAGGGCAATAAGGAGGAGTCCCTACACAGGGATGACAGAATCAGAAGCTATGAAAGTCACTGCTGCTGTTATGTTCCAGCTGCACTGATTCCCCATCTCATGACAGTTTAACTATGTAAGAGCACAAAGCTTGAAGAAGCTGGGTAAGATCAGGAACCTGTGCCTCAGGCATCAGTGACCTCCAGCTCAGCCCCCACTCGGATGGGACAGGTACCAGCAGGGTTTGCCACTGTGTCTGGCTACAATCAGCACAGGAGAGCATCAGAGGGCTGGCAACAGCACTGTGTCACAACATGCACAGGGTGGGTGGTGGTAATGGAAACAGAGAAAATCCATGTTCCCTCTACCTCCCTAAATTCAGCTCATCACCAGCCATGACTGCCTACAACACTCAGCCACTACAGGATCTCTACAGTGTTAAAAGAGAAACAGAACTGTTTGTGGAGCTTTTTTATTCTTTCAATCCTTGACCTGGCACCTGCTGTCCTGACCAGTGGTCAATACTTTAAGACATCTCAGATGTGTCATCCAATTCCTCTCTGGTCCAAAAAGATATTTGGAAATCTTTAGGTGGGGTAAAAAACAATTCCACAAACAAATAAAATACTACCAAAATATAAATAAATAATGATTGTAAAATTAAAGAAGGAGGCCAGAAATTATTCCTACTTGTATTACAGCTGGTTAAACCATTACAGGGCAGCTGAGAGGTGTGCCAGCATCGATCTGTCAATCTCCATTTTGCTATATATTAATATAAGTTACAGGTCTTGTGACTTGGATTTCCTATGCCCAAGTAAAGGGTGACACTTAGGAAATCAGCAGCCTAACACCTTGACTTATCTTATGAGCTGCCTTCTGAAGGTCTGCATCACCTGCAATTCTGTTTTGATCCCACTGAAAAAGATCAGTGGAGATATTTTAACATGCTTTGGGTGAGGATGTTGACAAGCAGGGCTTTGGTGAGAGAGTCACCTCTGTGTCCACAGGCCCAACAAAACAATTCACAACTTGCTGTTCTCATACCCAGGAAGAGAACACCCCAAAACACTCACTGGAACAACCCACAACACCTGGGAGCTGTGGCACCATGAGCACCCCAGTCTAAGACATGCACAGGGACAGCTGTTATTTTACTCAGGTATGATCACTGAGCCTCAAGCACCTTGATTTGGAAATGCAGGCCATATCTAAGAGTCTTGAAATAAAATTAACAGAGTAACAGAAGTCTTTGCAAGATAAGAAGTCAATGTAAATTTGGAGAAGTAGCATGATGGGTTTGGGGGTGCACTAAAACTCTTGTTGAGCATTTCAGCTGTAGCTTTTGTAAGGGCCATTAACAGGAACTGGAAGGACAGTGGGAAAGCTGAAAGGAAGGCACAAAAAGCAATGCAGCTAACAAGAGATTCTGGATCTATAGCACTTCCTAAGGTTTCAAAAAAGATGTAGATCCTGGGCAATACTGTTTTAACAACAGAGACAAGGCAAGCACTACACATCTACCTAATTCCACTTTGAGTAATGCAACTATGTGGTGCACATCAAGTACTGTAAAATACTGCACTCAAACTGTACAATCCTAACATAATGGGATTAGAGAGTACTTAATGGGAAGAAACATCAATAATATATCATTATAGATCTGGTGTTTCTTAGTGTGGCTCCTTTTCAGACTGCTGATGTCTCATGTCTGCTGCAAGGGTTTGTATGAGAGGCAGGTTTTGAAAGTAGCAGAGGGTAAGATCTTTGGTGCTTTAAGGATTCATGTTTCAGGTGCTGTTCCCTCTAAAATATGATCCTGCTCTGTAATATCTCGCAGCTCTAAACGACCAAGCACTGACCCAATGGGGCAAACACAGTTTTAAGGATGAAAACTTCCACTTTCAAACCAATTATCCTTTCATTTGTTTGCTGTGGTTTGGGTACTCATCCCTGACTGAGAAATACATACAAGGCATGCTTTCTCTCTGCTCATCAAAGCTGTTTTCTTTTACACGAACCTGCCAAAACCTAGCAACACAGATACTGCAAATCAGTTCCCACTCTGTGTAGGTGGGATCATAGTCACAAACATCTAATTTCTAGGTGCCACAGGCAGACTATTTTGGACCAAACCGCTGAAACAAAATGAAAAACATACAGCTACAGAATCAAGCTGGCTTCAGGAGTGGCACAGGACTTACTATTTCTGCCTCAGGCTCATTCAATATTAAACAAAACTCAGCTGGCAGGCAGTCAGATGGCACGGTTGAGGCATTAATTTACTAATAGAAAGGAACTCACTGCACAGTGTTTTCTTGAGGTTTGCTTCTGAGATAACTGCACCAGAAAAAGGGGTTGCATTTGCATTACTTTTTAATGGTTCCCGTCCTTATATTTTCAACATATATATATATATTTTTTTTTAATTTTATCTAAAGCAAAGGTATTACTGTGTAGGGAAAAGGACCCATTGATGGATCTGTGCTATATTTCTGGTTCCCTTACAGGCTTTGCATGGCCTTTGGCAAGTCAATTTACCTTCTCATCTACAAGGCAAGGTAGTAATAGCACAGTAGCTCCCAAAGGTGTTCCATGTTGCCCTAACTTCTGAATAGAAAGTGCTTCATAAATACTAACATCAGCCAATGAAAAGGCATAAAGTATTGGAATTTAATGATGCAAGTGCATCTTTTTGAGGACCTGGAAGATGAGCTAGCTCAGCTCCTGCAGAAAGGCAGGCAGAGTCACCAGGGAGAAGCCAAGGAGCCCAATTCCCAGCCAGGGGATCTGTACAGGCTTCTGTGCCCCAAAGGGTGGGTACAATGCCTTTCCTGCCCCTGAGGCACAGGCACTAAAGAGGTGGGTGGGCAGCATCCAGGATGAATATGAATTCTCTGGAGTGCAAGGAGGGCATGGCCACGTTCTAGGAGAGACAGCAGAGCTGGTGCTGTGCTGTTAACTGGACAGAACTACCCTCTTGCTATTCTGGAGTGAAGAACTGATGCACTAAGGAGATTGACACAAGGCTGGGGGGTATTTGTTGTCCTGCCTGGCTGTTCTCAGATGGATTTCATTAACTGACCATGGAGTAAAACCCAAAATTTGGCCCCTGAGCCTCAGCAGAATAACATGAATAAACAAAGCTGAAGGATTACTAGGGTTTCAACAGAGACAGAATGCTGTGATCCTAAAACCCCACTGGAGGTGTGGTGGTAATGATGGATGACTGAGTTGAGATTTTCATGCTTTCCTTCAGACTGACAGCTTGAAGCAAAGGCTCACCCTGTCCTTCTCAGTGCTAGCAACCACATGGCAAACAGAATTATATTCCATCTCTAAACTAGCTAAAAACATCATGGAGATGTGCTGTATATTTTATTTAAATATTTTGCTGAAAATAGCTATTTAAATATTTACAAATATACAGAATTTATATCTTTTGATTTTTCTTTTTGATACTCTTTTCTAACTACTACAGTCTAGCAACTGTATTTGGTGCTAACAAGCAGATATTCAACACAGTCCAAAACAATCCAAGTGATTATTTTACAAGAGGAAAAACATGCAAAGTTTTAAAATAAACAGGGATACTTCTAGCCTCATGCAAAGCATATAGAAGAAACTCAATTTTCTGTCATTCTGCAAGGACAGTGCATGCTACCAACAGCATCATATGCCATCTTGATAATGATCCTCATTGTCAGTGCCATGGACTTGAGGGCACAATCTTTATTTCACACTGCTTAAATTGATAAGCAGTTAGTTGTGAACAGTAAAACACTTCCCACAAAATTAAATTAAGCAAGATTATCTCAGTAAGAGCAGCAAAGCAATGATACACATGCACACAACAGGTCTCAGCTACTGTGCTTTGATCCAGTAGATCATTTTCAAACTCTCAAATGCCTGGATTTGTTTGCAATTGTATTGCAATTAGATAACTCTTATAAGACAATGAACTGTAAAGCTGAAGAACAAATACAACACAACAAGGCTGACCATACCCTACAGCCCCTACCAGTGTCACTGAATCAGTTACAACTGAATGCTTATTTAGCAACATCCAATTAGAATATCCACCATACTGCAAATAATCAGCTTAAATTCATTAGAATGAATCATACATTAGGTATTATTACATATGAATTGCTCCAATAAAACCCAAATATTCAGAAGTATTATGAACATATTCCAAATTAAGCGTGCAGCTCTGCTGGATTAAAAAGCAGAAAAACACTGAGTTGTTTCCAGTAGTAAAACAAATATTTAAAGCACAGAAGTTAGGGGGAAAAAAAATCTATTTTAAAAAGCTCTTTTCTGTTATCCCAATTTTATTTGACATTAATTCCATTTTGCAAGGGATCATAAATAGGAGTTAAATCAAAATTAAGGAAAGATAAAAAAACAAATCACAAGGCTAATAAGGGTGATGTTTTATTAGAGGCAGTTTAATTTGGGCAAGGGGCAGGGTTGGGAAGAGAATAAGCCAAGAAGCTTGTAACACCCATTGCAGTCTCATCTGTCACAGGGCTGCTGTGCTGCAAAGCTGCCAGGGCTTGCTATTTGTTTCCTCATGACATTTTCCTTTATGTCAACAAGTAGCCCAGCTATAGAGTTAGTGGATATAAAAGCATTAACTCCAGTAGAGAACTTTATTTCACCTTTCTTTCTGTCATTTTCTTGGTGGCTGAAATTAGACTCTAGAGGTGCAGTAATGAGCAATAGGGAGGGAGGGAGGGAGTACAAAACAGCTTTCACAGGAAGAATTCCATGGATAAGCCATGGCAAATTTCAGCTGGTTGTACACAGTATCACAATTTACTGCTCCACATAAATTTTGCTCCTGATTATAACTGACTCAAAGGAGTAACAGGCTAGAGTGATATAAAGCACTTTCTGAAAGAAAAGTCAACTGCAACACACCTCATGGAACTCAGAACAAAACACCAGCTTTTAAAGGGACACAGACTCCAGCTGGGATCACAGCCTAAAGGGGAAAACCCGATTTCATAGACTTTATAGACCAGAAAGGGCTTTTGCAAGCTCATTCACAGAGAAGTTGCACAGAGGCTTAGGACAAAAGCAGTCTTAGGAGCTTTCAGAGTTTACCAATCCCCTCTAAGAATATTTTAAAGTCTCCTCTTGCAATCCAGCACTGCCCATGTGAAAACCAGAAGCAGAGAGGCAGAACCCTGTAACTGTGGGTAGGAGACTCTCATGGATGCCTGAGACCACATGCTTCAAACCAGAAATTCATCACCTAGCAATGAAATTCAGGTGAGGAGCAGCCATGGGCAGCCACACTCAGAGCAAGGGCTGTCACTCAGGGCAAGCAGCATTGTGACAACAAGCTACCACATATAAAAGTGCACTATAGGTAGCATCAAAGAAGAGGGGGAGCAAGCAGGGTTTTGTGAGGAGAATTTACAGCACAGACAGTAAATCAAAAGGAACGCCCACATTAGTCTCCTGTGAGTCAGAGAGGTTCAGGGAAAGCAGCATTTGAGAAAGCAGGTTTACAAAAAGGCACAGAGGACATGAACCTTGAAAAAGCAGCTGCTTACTGAAATTTATAGCCTAGAGAATTTCAATAAGTTGTAAATTACATTCCTCATGAGAGACTCAATCGTGCACATATGCATGCAAGATGGAGAGTCACAATGCAAACATGCTCCTGTGTGTGTACACTAACTTGTATGTGTCCCATTGAGTCTGAAGATTTAAAATACTCTTCTGTAAAGCTTATGAGGTCTACAATGCCATTAGTGCTCAGAAAGAACATGCAAGCTAGAAAATCACATATCTATTTTTCAATCATTTTATAAAATAAATTTTATCTTCCTTAGATAAGTACCTTTCAGTCCCCCTGCCATGTTAGAAAATACATGCATCTGCTTTGAATAGATATTTAATGAAGTGATTCCTCGTAAAAGAATATCTGTTTATGTTTACATTGCACTGAATAATTAAACAGCTTGTCATGGAAAAGCATTTAAAAAAAAATCCATCTAAAGATAAATAGATTTTTCCATATCTTTTCTTCTTAACCTCTTCCAGCAAGAGCTATTAAACCTGAACTGCTTGCACTGCTGTGCTGGAGTACAAATCTTGTAAGGGAATGCAGATAGGTCGATAATGTAGATGAAAACCACAAAACTGTAAAGCAGACCAAAGAGTGGGAAATTCTCCCTTCCATATACTAATAGTCTTTATGCCTACACCACCTCCAGAAAACAGGCTACAGCTGGCCTTCAATCAACACCTGAACTGCACTAGCAGGCTCGTAGGTAGGTAGGAAAGAGCTCCATCTCATCACTGTCAGAAGTCAGGCTACTTGGGATCAGCGTACAGCTAACTGGGGTTTAAACTAAACTGCAGCATGATATTAATCTGAAGCTGCAAATAAAATAGACAACAAAAATTTGACCTACTATATAAAAGAGTGATCATGGGATTCTTATCAACATGGAGCCTTACTGCATTTCCAGTCAATCCTTATAGATGCAGAAGCAGAATTTCACCTGAATTATTTGTATCTGCCTTTAATAGCTCCCATGCTGTGTACCTGAGATCATCACTTCCAACACTGCTGAATTAGAGAGGGCTTTTTACTGGGTTCAAAAAAGGTATTTTGATCATTGTAGCTACTGCATTGTAGCACTGAACATTAAAACTGACTAGTAACTGTTCCAGTCTCATAGTAAATTTGAATATATTCACAAGCTCCACAACATTCCCCAACACATAGTCTAAAGTTTTAAACACATAAGCCATCTGACAGTCCAAGAATCTTAAATCTTGTGCTTTAAAGGAATGGGCTGCAAAACCTTCACTCAGTGTGCTCACAATTTAATATTTACCCCACAGATCTTGACAAGAGAATATAACAGCAAAAAGGAGTCTTAAAGAGCCTTATCTTCTAACCATATTATTTCCAAGATTCAATTAAGATAAATACAATGTTACTGAAGCAGCATTCACGAAGTATCAGCCATTTATGATCTCAAAAAGGCCAGCTACTCCTCAGCAGACCAGCAACAAGTGACCTACATTATCTCTAAACTGAAGAAGATCAGTACTTCGCTATTCTCCAGAGAGAATTTTCACTCTGCAAAACTTACAATTCCATTTTTTATATACCTGGAAAATTGTTACCAGAGGTGTGTTAGTCTCTTCTGGTAAGAATGATCTTAGGAAGCAAGGGAGATCCTGTTTTCAAAGCAATGCAATTATTTATGTGATTTTTGACTATATTAAACTTCTCTCACTACCAGACAGGAGTTCATTAACCTCAAATTAGCTGCATCAATTAATCACCATATCTTTTCAAGTAGCTGGCCACACTGTGGAACAGGAATTACAGCCCTAAGAATTGGTTTTATTAAAGATTTCTGCATTATACATAGGTATATTTAGATAATGGACAATGCATTTAGCAACAGAGAGGAGACTTCATATTTCAGAGTTATAGACACAAACACAGGAAAATGACCAAAATTCTAATCCACAATCTCTACCATGCAATCTTCTACACAAACAATGCATCACTTGAATGTTAAACTCTTCCAAGGCTACCTTGAGTTCATAACACCTACCACTAATTGGTTATATAACCATTTAAGTAGGATTAGTATCATAATCTGCTGTCAAACCTGACAGCAGGAGATGTGGTTCTGCAAATAAAATACTCATTTACAAAGACTTCTTTTAACCAAGGTGGTTTATGTTCTCTGAGTTTTTGTACAATTAAGTTACAGCTTCATACTCCTCTACTGAATACTGAGCCAGTTTAGCTGATACCCACTACTGCAGTACCATCTGCACAATTTCCTCCTTATTTTCTGAAGGGTCAGCTTCAGGACCCTAGAAGTCAGTGTATTCTATGTATGTTACAGAGAAATCCATGATGCTGCAATGCCACAGCTTGCAAATGTACTTAAAGGTTTTTCAACATGTTTTTCTAGGTTTTTTTTTGGTCACCTGAATAACACCCACTTCCATTCTTGGAAAGCATTCAGGTTTTTGCTCCCATGAACTCCACAACCCTTACACTAATTTTTCATGTAGCATTGTTAAAATTATTAATATGTTTCCTGATGAAGAGGAAGTCCAGGACACCTCTGTGTAGCACTGGACAGGACACAGGCTTCTCCAGATCCATTCATGGTATTCTTCAAGCAAAATTCTCCTTTCAGCCCAAAAACCCATCCCCCAAAAGGGGTTGCCACTACTAACATTTGCTAGAGTATTAAAAATGTGTCATATTCAGAAGCCAACACATCCCTTTGCTCCTGATAGTATCATAAAAATTGTACAAGAACTTAAAAATTTGGTGCCTCTACTGCCAATCCTAATAATTGAGGACAAGTCCCTGAGTCCAGCACTTTATGGACAAAAGCAAAGAAACAGACACTGACTGACGCTTATTTTTCAGCTCCTAGTGTACAATGAGTGTAAGAGTCTTTGTTATTTAAAAAAAACAAAAAACAGGGATTCAGTAAAGCCAAATTTTAATTGGCAGAGCTTCAAAGAGGGGAAAAAAAAAAAAAAGACCACAAAATCTCACCAGAAAAATGGCTTACCTTGCTGAAAGAACAGTCTATTTTCCATGATACTTTTTCCATGTTTCAGGACATCTTGTCTCCTCTGCAATTTTCTAGCCAACTAGATAATAAATTGTAGCAAAAAATCCAACAGAACTGTTAATGCATATCTGATAATGTGTACTGGTGGAGAAAAGAGCCACCAAAGCACACACACATATTCCCAGAACGCTATCCCAAGTGCTGTATTTGGTTTCACAGGGAGGGAGAACAGCCCACAGGGCTCACCCAGTGCCCATCAGCAGAGCAGAGCCAACCTGGGAAGCAAAGCACAGATCCCCACACTCCACTGACTGCTGGCACCATCACATTTCATCTGTGACATTCCCAGTACAGAAACCCACAGCAAGAGGGAAATGCTGAGAAAGTGGCAGCATCCAGATACAAAATTTTGCTAAAAAGGCTTTGGATCTTTTATCCTACACCTTGGTCTCCATTGCAGTACAGTGCACATCAGGGTTACATGGCTATATATAACATTTTCCCTTGTGTTGGTTGCTGCACCAACTGGAATCCAGAATCCAGAGGGTGTGATGAATATTTAAGCACATACACCTCCAAAGTACATTCCTGGGCTACAGCTTTCAACCCTGCATGTCTTTTTACACAAATGCACAAGTGTTTTTTTCAGAAATAAAATATGATCGAACTCAGGCAGCAGTTAAAATGCAGTTCTCCCACTCCAAGTGGATATATAATTTTTAACATATACCAATTCTTCAATGGTTAACAAAGTGGTTATGATTTTATAGCAAAATTGGAACAAGCTTCCTCATGAACAGAAATATACATTTGTCACATTCTGATCAACAAACATGGTGTTGACATGAGGCAACTTGTATCTTGTTTAAGCAATTCCTCCTTCAACCCCACTGTCACTTGGTTTGTTAAGCTTGGATAAAGGAAAAAAAAAAAGTCAAGCTGAACTGGTACTCTTGCCATCTGTGTTATGATAGCAAACTTTGTTTTGAACCACAATTTCATTACAGCTGTATCATATTTCTGACAAAAGTATTTATCCAGATAATTCAATGACATTATAAAGCTATATCTCATGATTGTCTCTGTTAAGCAAAGAAACATGGTCCAATTGTTGTATCAGGGAATTGATGGTCCATAAATCAAAATGTATTAATGTACCTTGGAAGACAGGTAAGCCTGACTGACTAACAGAATGTAAAGTTCATGCTGCACTGGTTTATGTTTTTGTAGTTTGGAGGATTTTTTTTTTTAGTTACTTAAACATGTCACTTAATTAGAATTGATTTTTTTTTTTTTTGAGGAGTAGAAAGATCATATACTTATAAGTAAGACACATTCTAATGAATAATTGGTAAGTACTGCAAGACACTGATTTTATCATAAAAGAAAATTGAGCTCTCTTAAGTACTTCAATTATTGCTTTGAAACATATACCTGAAAATATCAGGATTGCACTAAACCACAAATCACTGGATTGTATTCTTTCAGGAAAAAAAAAAAAATCTTAGATATGCTGATCAGTGAATTCAGTAAAAATATATCCATTTCACAGAAAACTGAAGTTTGGAATCCAAATCCAAGCATCCCAGGCAACACCATGTGTAGGATATACTATGTGCTATGAAACAACTCAAAGTTAACCTGAGCATTTATAAGTATTGGTGCTATATTTTAGAAGTGAGTGATCCTGTGACACTGCCAGAAAACTTTCCTAAACTGAGACAGAAAATCAGCATTCAAGTAAGGAAAATACAGATATCAAATGCAAAACTCTTCACTACATAAACTTCAGCTGATTCATTATAAAACACCAGACACGTTTTGTATGTAAAAGGATACATTTAAGACACCTGCTTTTGCTGCTGATTTTGATAATTGACCCAGAAGTCTCTTGGTTTGTGCTTGAATAGAATATCTTGAACAAATACATGCGTTGAAGAAACAGCTGAATTTAGCAATCTTAAGCTCTTATGAACAGCAGTAAGTGGATAAACTTCCCACTAGGACAGGGAAAGAAACAGATCAAATCCCAGGCATAATTACATCAAGAAAACTCAGCTTCCATTCCCTTTTAGTGTATTCAGGCTTATGTACTTTGCTCATCACTTCATTAAATAAGCTGCATATGTACTGAAGGTAAGCCAGTGCAATTTCTGGTTCACAACAACCTTCCAAAGGGATCTCCTCATTCCAGTCACACTCACATCTGTATGAAAAGCCTGCAAAATCAGTTTCTACACAGGTAAACTCTCACTAAAAAAGAAAAAAAAAAAAACAACAGGAGAGAGAGAAAGGTTTAACTCTAATGCTGGGGGTTTTTTGGCTCCTTAAATTCTGAAAATAAGAAATATGCCAAGTTGCTCTTTACTTTGACAAGCATTTTGTAAACTGCTGCACGCAGCATTCTAATTTAATTACAAGAAAATACTTAATATGGAATCTGAAGTGAAATTAAACTTTTCTTTTTCTTTCCTATTTAGAATACATATATCATAGATAAATGAGAGACAGAAGAGAACTACCTGTTCCTCCCCATACAGTCACTGCCAATTAATTTCCATTTTAAGATACTATACCTTTTTCTTCTCAAGTTTTCTACCTGCCTAGGTAGGACTACATAGAATATACCCATTCTAGTAGTAGCACACAGTTACATCTTCAGATGTCACTGTGCTTTTTTAAACCAATGCAGCACTCCAACAGCAGCACCATCACATATCCATGGTGTTATTTACAGGGAATACATTTGTCTATTTTGAGTCTTCATCTCTCCTTTGTTAACACTGCTCTGGCAGGGAACCACAGCCAGAACAGTTGTAACAAGCAAGCCAGCCTCTCCCTTCTCTACAAGGATCCCACTGACTAGAAACCCCCACCACCTACTACCCTCAGTCACTTGAGGACTACCACATCCCATACTCTTCTTTTACAATACAGTATTGTTCACAAGGTAGTCCACTTCCAGGAGTGCCAACTGCTATCACCAGATTATTTTGGGCTCACTGTCTAGCAGTTAGGACTAACATGTCAGATTAGCCCAGCCTACAGTTCAGTCTGCTGATAGCTGCACATGTCTCAGTCTCTGACAAAGAGTCTGTGCTTCAATGGTAACGTCACTTACAGGCATTAGCAACTTCAGCAAGGTGCATCAGGTCCTCACGACCATCTACTCCAAATGAGGGGGCTGTAAGCCAAGCTCTTGGGTACCCAGCACTGGTCCCTCATCCTGAGGAAGGTGCACTTGCAGAAGAACCCTCAAGTCAGGTGAAAGCCTGCTCAGGAGAAGGGGCTCAGTCAGGGTATGACCGGGAGATGAACTGGATTTGATCAGAGAATGACCATCCACATTGGGAATAAAATGCAGATTAACAGTAGTTAATCAACTCTGCAAAGTCAGAGCTGCAACATATCACACTACTGGGGCCAGGAAACTCATTAGCTTTTCTCTCACAGTCTGGAAGCAGTGAGGCTGCCTGTAAGACTTTGTTGTAGTTTTGTAGTTTGAGTGTTGGGGTTTTTTTGGTTTGTTAACTTTGGTTTGTGTGGGTGGGTTCTTTGAGGCTGTTTTCGGTTTAGTGTTTGGGGCTTATTAACACTTAAAATCACATATTCTATGCAGACCTTTATTGAGTAGAAGGTTCCCTATAAGTCCCTATCATGGCATGTACTGGTAAGGGATCCCAAGCTTAGCTAAATCTGGGTTTCTTGTGCCAGGACTGCAATTCTTAGTGAGCTTTACTTTTCTTACTTAAAGAATATTTACTCTTCAAGAAAAGAGTTATTTCAGTTTCAGATGGAATGAAGAATCCTTCTCTCTGCTATCTATAAAAGAGATACTCATAAAAGACAAAGCACAAGTTTTAAATATTATACCTCTGCAGTTTGATTGATATTGCCTTATCTGTTTAGGATATTACATTGAGTAACATTTTGGAGCAAAAAGCATTAAACTCATCTTTCATAACAAAGTTAGAATTTCACAGTGTTTATTCAGATTGATAACTTAAGCATCCACTTTTATTATAACCTATGCAATGAATAATTTGAAAAATAATTTCAGGAAATTATAGTTTAAAACTTGGAACTATTATTCAAACTGCAGCAGCTACATGAGATGGAAAGTATTGTTAATATTAATTAAGCAGAAACAATTGTTTTAAAGAGCCTAGCCACAAAAATGCCGTATTTAAATGTAAGCTCTGGATCTTTTAGAACTACTCTAGATTTGCAGGAGATTTAAACTCTTCCTGGTGAGTGCTTAGGTCTTGAATACAAATTAGTTGTCTGACTGAAGTAGTCATGTCTATGTACCATACCTTCTCTTCTTTCCCATGACAGAAGATTGAAATCCTGACACACCACATCACTCAGAACTTTCCAGTAGAATATTTTGCATAAGTCTAAATGAGTCATTCAGGGGATTTTTTCTTTTTTTTTTTTTTCTGGAAGAGACAATTTCTAAGGAGAGGGAAAAAAGCTACTGTAGCTGATTTTTTCCCCAAAGTATCCTGAGGGAGTTTATATTAAGAGTTTAAAGAATGAAACTGACTTTGGTATTTTATTCCCAGTTGCTAATTTATTATGTGGAGGAAGTCACATGAGCCTTGAAAGAAATCTTGATGAAAAGGGATCTGTCTCAGCTGCATGGGGTTTAATTGACTTAGTCTTGCAGGAAGAATGCATTAGTATTATCTATGCCTCTGTTTAACTATCAGCCAAATGGCAATCATCATGATGAATTAATTTTCTACTCTGCCATGCAAATCACTCAATTTGTGGACTCACTTCTCTCTTTAGCAGGACACCTGGTTGAAGTCCATAGACCACAGTTCTAGACAAAGTCACTGGAATAACTCAGCAAAAAGGGGGAAAACTGCCTAGGGACCATCACTTTTACCCTTCTGGTTACATTAAAACAAATATTTTGTTGTTTTGTTGGGGGTTTTTTTTCCCCCCAGGGGGCGAGGGCAAGTTCAGCAATTTTTACTGTAGGCCATTATATCTAATTAGTACTCAGTATTTCTTTTATTTATTTCTAATGAACCAAATTGTCCTATGGCTGCTTTCAGAGTCTGAACTTACCTCAACAGAAGCAGCTCCAGGTTACACTCAGGCTATACAGCTCTGATCAAACCAGCATGCAGATGCTGAAAAGGTGGCAAATTTTGGTGCAGTGTCACCAGGCCTCAATCTGTAGACCTTTCCTGCACTACTGATGATTTTATAGCTATGAAAAACAACCCAGAATCCAGCCATCATCCCAGGGGACAGGGCATCTTCCAACACTACTATCATTATTGCTGCTGCCAGCCAGCAGCATCACAAAGAGGAAAGAGAAAATGTGACTAAATTAACATAAATTTAGCAAGTCCAATATGGATTGGGAAGCAGACCAGAAAGTTTCTTCACACAGTAGAAGTTTCCTTCACCCATCTGTTGGGTGCAGGAACCCATGGGGAAAGAATCCCAAACAAGCAGCAAGTCATCTGCAGTTTCACACATTTTCCACAGCACACTGACATTTCCAGCAAATTAGGGACAGTGACACTTTTTCCAGAGCTTCAAGATAATGAAATGGTAATTTTTTTAATCCACAACAACCAGAAATTGTTTTGAGGAGGCAGCTAGCATTCAGCTGAAGAATATTTTGCAAGTGCACATTGCCAATCCTTAGTTATTTCCCTCTAGTGTTCATCAAAACATTACACTTGAGATTAAAAGGGGAAAGATCACACAAAGCCTAATTGAATTAGCTTAATTATTGTGTGTGGGGGGAAAAAAACAGCACAGAAACAAAAGTGCTGTAGAGAAGATTTTGTTTTCCCAGCTGCTAGTTTTTTTCAGGAACTTATGTGATTACTGTGATGGAAGATAACTTAAAGATAGGATGCCCCTACAATTGGAAGGCCCGCTTGGGACTAAAGAAATAGGTTCAGGTCAAAGGTGTAAAAGATTTATACTTCATATTTTAAAGGCTGTCTGCAAAGTTGAATCCAGTTTCTGGAGATGGTCCATGGCAGATGTGGGCCAGCAAGAACAGAAACACTGTTGCATATAAATTTATTACACAACCTTTATTATGCTAGTCTACTTCTACTGACAAAGTGGAAATGTCATATAAATCTATTTGTAAACAGTCTGATAGATTCCAAACAACAAAACTTCAAGTTCTCCTTGACATTAGAGAAAATGAGAACAGCAGACTCCATCATCAAGCAAAAAGTTAACAATGTAAAGTCATGAAATCATAGAACAATAACACCTGCTTCAATGACTACTTCTTAATACATTACCAGACAATCTTTGCAGGGAGCTTATTTGGGACCATTGTGACTTAGTGAAAACTTGTGGATGAACTTCCTTTATAACTTCTCTTTCCCTACATGATTCTCTTAAACTTAGGTAGAACAGATTGTTTGGGCAAAGGTTTATGTAAATTGCACTTTTTTTTCTTTTTTTCTCCTTGTACAACAAGGTGGAAATGAAAATTGCTAAGCAGAGAAAACACCCCAAATAACTTGATAAGTGCACCTCCTCTTTGATAAGGACCTCATACACTGACTAAAAAAAAGGTAAAAGCAACTTTTGAAAGCTACATACAGCATATAAACTTGCTTTAGTTCATGAATATATTTCTTTACAATCTGACCATTCTTCTAAACAATAAATTAGTTAAACAGTGTATTATCTCTCTAATAAACAGGTTGATATTTCAAAAATACAATCCAATCTACAGCTTTAATAGCCAAGCCAAAGTGTTCTTTAAAAGCAGTCCAGCAACCACTTCCAAGACTCTTTGTAAATAATACTATTTATGGTACCTGATTGCATCCTGCAGCATAATTCAATCACATTGTGTTCTTGATACCAATCACAGAGCATAAGGACAGCAAAAAACTAACCTTGACATTCAGTATAATATTTGCCAGGTTACACAAAGCAGCACATTGCTCACAGAGTTCCAAATATAAGAGATGTGACTTTATTCAAAGTAATTGCAGAAATCCAACAGTGGATGGGGCACCACAGAGAGATACTGGTATCATGGTAGGAGATATTTTCCCTTTTTCAAGGAAGACATTTGTACTTCAAAATTACCTAATGCCAAGGTAGGGGTTTTTACCCCCACTGCTGATAACCGCAAACAAGCCACCACTCCATTCAAATCAGTGAATTATTCTTGACTTAAAGAGAGAAAGAAAAAGTGTTGAATTAAATTCTGCTGATTTGAGATTCATATTGCAGGAGATCCCTTTAATAAAAACAAATCCATTACCTTTGATGCCCAATGGGTATAGAGTTAATGAGGAGATGTGAGCACTTATCCACTGGACAGAATCAGCTGCAGTACACAATCAACACACTTGCACTCAACCAGCTAAAATGATAATTGTTTACAGATGCTGTAGTTCTAAAGCTACTTTAAGACACATATAGTATTTCTTTAGAGCTACATTTGAAATATCAGAGCTTCTTAGCATATAAAAATACTGTTGGCAAGGCAACAGTATACAGAAGGCAGGCAATTAAAAAACACATATTTAAAAAGCAAGCTATTAAATTTAGTATCTTAGATAAACTGCTGCTTGGATGACCTTTCTACCATTGAAATGAAAAAGAAATGCTTACTTTTGGTCAGAGACTACTACTTAACGGGATTTAAGTTTTGAGACATTTTGGGAATACCTTTCAGAGTTATTTTCATCCCCTCCAGTTCTGTTCAGGCTGAAATGACTAAGTAACAGAAGCTGCAAGTGATCAGCACTTCTGAACACACCAGACCCCATGCTTTTTATATCCTTAAATAGGCGGGGCGGGGGGGAATCCACCTAACTACCCAAAAGTCAATTTTTTGTCCTACAGAGTAAAGCATTTACACCAGAATGAGCAAATTATATAGTGGATGGTTAGGCCCTAATTCTGATAAAAAGAAATGCAGCCTGTCAAGTATAATAGAAATACCTCAAAATAAAAGAAAACAAAAACAAGATGAAAACTTAATTTCAGCAAGAGAAACATATGTAATTAATTTTACCTGGGGAAAAAAAAAAACCCAAAAGATTGAGTACAATAGTTTAAAGCACATAATGAAGCCCTGAACTCAAGGAAAATTTTATTTCAGGGATTGAATTATTTTACCCATCTAAACCACATACTTAAAAAATCACCTTCTACATAGACACCTTTGCATGATATGATTGTAAACATTACAAAAAATTTCTAGTTCATTCTGCTTATCTAGTTCATTACAGCTAATATATGTCCTGAAGTGGGATGAAGTACAGGAGAATATTATAATCACATCACCAGCAGCTTGCATTTGAATCCCATAACTGCTTTGCAAACTACAAAGTGTCCCACAAAACCACGAATGAACTGGCAAGGCCATGAATTAGTCTGAACAGTTTATATTGACTTTTTAATTCTGTTTCATCAGCAGAGGTTTTGGGTGGGTTTTTTTTGTTTTTTTTTTTCTTTTTTGTTTTTTTTTTTCTTTTTTGTTTTTTTTTTTCTTTTTTGTCTTTTTTTTTTTTTTTTTGTTGTTTTTTTTTTTTTTCTTTTAAGCAATATGAAAGTATATCCACCCAAACCCAAATTTTGTATGTAAAAATATTTATGTGTAAATAAGATATTTATTTTGACACATGCATTAGGCTCATGACCGTGACCCTGTACTTTCCCCCTCATGCAGTAGCTTCACTCAGCCCCTAAAGGCTTTTTGGAAAAGAGCCACAATTCCTCCCACATGCTGCACTTTGTAGGAATAGAGACATCACGTACAAGTGTCCCCTCACTGCAAGCTCCAGTTGTGATTCCCCAGAGCCAAAGCCCACTCCAGCAGCCGTGAAGGCATTCCTTCGATTTCTGAAGGGGATGCGATCCAAGGCTTTGCAGCTGGGGCAGCAATGCCACGCCAGCACGGCCCTGGAGCTGGACACGCTCAGCAGAGCTCGGGCTTACCTGCTCGCCCAGCAGTGCTCCGGGAATGCCGTGTCACCCCGGGCAGCAAAACGTGCCCTTGGGCACAGGGAACGCTCTGTGCCAGCCCCCGGGCTTGGCAGCATCCCCGGCATGGGAGCACCGCCGTGCTCAGCGGAGCCCCGCTGGCAGATGAGCTTCTCCTCATCAGCAATCACCTCGGATTGGCGGCACACGCTTTGTTATGCGGATACAGTTGCCAATTCCATGTTTCCTCAGATGTGGTGCTGCCTTCTCCCTGCCACCACAGTGCTGAGAGCGACTTCGGCCGAACGGGCAGAGCCCATCCTGTGCTGTTCCCGGAGCAACCCAGGGAACCCTCTCGGGTCTCTGCCTGCTTCAGGGAGCAGGGGAGAAGCACCCACCCAAATGAGCCACTCTGGAATATGCACTAACAGTTCTGGTCACCTACAGCTGACATATCAATGAAGCTTGGGGAGGGCAGAGGGAGCAAAGAGGAAAAAAAAAGAGAACCACCACTATATGTCTATTTAACTGCTTTTATCACCACTACACATGGTAGCTTTACCTTTTAACGGCATTAAAGTACAAAAGGAAAGCAAGCATATATTCTGGAAACTCGGTTAAGGCTGCTTACTGCCAATTCCTAACAACTGCTTTGTTATGCTATATATAAAGAACAAAATAGTTATCTTCTAGTCAGAACTTCCAATCATGCAACTTAAGGCAATGTGGGTAGGTTAAAGTCCTCACTCTCAAACCCTAAGCCACACCAAATCATTTTTCAAAGCAAAGTCATCAAGTTAAAACAGCAGCTTACTCCAGATCTGCATAATTTTGTGCTATAAGTTAAGAACAAATGAGGTCTTAAGCACTTTTCTGAAGGCTGCATATGAACTGAAGAAATTAGAGGGCTTTGTGTTGCTAATCATGACTACAGTTACTAAGTTCTGAAACAGTAATAAAATCTAAATCTTCATTAAATTTATGAGAAAGTATTTATGGCATGCAGATTTCTTTTTATTGCACAAAACCACTCACTCTCAGCTCTGAGTTGCATTTACATTTTATTTTTAAGTGTTCTTTCAACATAGCAAGCATGCAAATGCATTTGAGACTTGATGGTGCTATTTAACTGTACAGCCAGGAAAGACATTCTGAGAAATGGAAACCACATGTTCTTCAGAGAAATTCAATCACAAAGATAGGTTTTATTAAGCTCTGCAGCATCCACTTCCCAAAGCATGGTCTCCATGTGTTCAACAAACATGACATCCAGTACAATACATCAGAGATTGACACTTACTAGACTGCCATGCTTATGAGCAGTTTGGAAAGCCACTGTAGCTTGTAACATCCACATTTGCAGTTGTTTTACACTGTCTCTCTGCTAATACTATCTCAACAGCTCTCTCCAGAGCAATCTTAGCTCAAGACCTGGATGGATTCTGGTTTAACACCGATATTTAAAGAAATGCCAGTGCCTCTGCACAGGGTAAAAGGAGTATGCTCAGCCTCAGTCTCACACCAGAAAGAAACAGCGTGGTCCATCAGGTCTGGGGATGGCAAGCATTAAACTGAAGAGCCAGGCAGACACAAATGAATACCACTTTGGCCAAAAGGGACCATAAGAGAAACAACTGGACTGACAATTCACAACAGGCTCTTACATGCTGAATCCAGTAACTTGCATTTGAATAAAGCTAATCTTATAAAAAAGTACTAAATGCTGGACCAAACACCTCTAAATATGGAGGATCTATCCCCAGAGGGTAACCATCTTCTCTGTGCATGTTTTAAATAAATTTTTTAGCTTTGACTTCTCCTTCCTTATTGCTCCCTCCCCCAGTAGGTGTTCAGCATCCAGGATTTTCTGGCCATGAATATACTCAGAGTAAAAGTTACCTCTGCAACATTTCATGAAAGGCCTAAAACAAATCATTGGCTAAGCTCCACAGACATTCACCTTGGCTTTCAGGTTTTGTGAGTATTTCCCCTCGTATTTCTCATAGTGTAATCAGCCATGCCATATCCAGGAGTCAATAATAAACTTTCCTATACCCATTTCCATATGTCATGATGAGGACATGCTGAACAGAGTGGTCACTGAATTCTTCCCCTCTCTGTGGCAGCACAGCTTACATTCCTCACTCCAAAGCTCTGCATAAACGTGTGAATCCTCTTCAAACTCAACTTCAGGCAACTCAAGCCATTCCATGAGTGAAAACTGATGGACTAGCATCAGAACTTGAAATTATTCCCACAGAGATGCAACAAGGAAAACCCTATTTGGTTGCAATTCACTGATGGTAACTTCTGCAGTACAACTGTTTTGTGTGTTTTAAACAGTTTAGTAGGTATTTTATTGCCAGTGCTATTTTGTGTGTGTCATAACATATTGCAAGGAATTACTGGATCAATAAAATTTGTACATAAAGAATATTTGACAGAGCCTGCTTTCCTGTAAATTGTGCTAACAAACTTTAAAATTTTGTCCTTAGATAACGTGAATCCTCATTACTTTTTTCAATTATTTTACTTAGAACTGACAGCAGGATGCCCAAATTAATGCTATCTGCATCAGCCACTCATCTTAATCAAATATTGGTGCTATGAGCTGTTGAATATGACCTTAAATCTGCAAGAACAGAATATTTTATATGGCAAATACAGCAACACATTCTGCCCTATCTTTTCTCTGGTTTCATGGGAAGACAAGACCTGCACCTGCCAAAGGTCAAACTTCCTATCCAGGAGCTGTCAGAAAGAAGCAGACCCCTGAAGCATGAAATTAATATAAACACAGTGAAAAACAAATGGGATACAATCTCTTTTAAGGCCCATCCAGTACCTGATGCACTAAATCTCCATGAGCTTGCTACACTATCTTCATGTTCAGTCACCAAGATCTTCCTTACTGTGTCCCAAAACCTCTTCTGCAGGCCTAGAAAGGGCCTCCTGAGAAAAGTTTCCTCACCATCACTACAGTTAGGGTGATTTTATGATTATGCTGTGGTAGCATTTCACTCTTGAGAGGCACTCCTAAAACTTCCAACCCAAATTTGTTTGAGAATGCATGTCCAAACAAATAGAGAATCCCAACTCCAGAAATACCTTAGGTAATAGGTTACAGAAAAACCCCAACCCAAAATGAGCTCATCATGAGGTTTGTAAAAAAGATCCCACCAAGTTCTTCTCGAGTTTGCTTGTACCAACAGCTGTATTAATTTGTTGTTCATTATTGCTCCCCAAATACATAGTCAGATTTTAAGCAATGCATTTCAAAGTTGGATAACAACAAATGATAAGCAGAGTAAGAGATCACTGTGCGGTATATCACNAAAAAAAAAAAAAAAAAAAAAAGTATACCTGTGATGAATATTACCATGGAAATTGAATTTCCTTATCTCTCTAGGCTTATAAACATCTGGGGCAATTCTAGGATTCCTAAACCGATTCTGTTTCTTATTCATCATACATAATACACCAGAGAATTGTGCCCAATTAAGAAGCACAAATGTCTGCTCCATGTCTACTGCTAACATCTAAATCCTAAAACTACTTTATAACAGGAAACTTGAAAAACATTTTAAAGCCATTTGAGATCTCATACTTATTATGATACAACTAACATATTGCCACTGAAGTTGATCTAGAAACAGATTTTCCAAGTGAAATAGGGTATAAGGGATAATTAGGAGATGCACAGGTAGCATTTCCTGTGTAGCTTTTCAGAGAGCTACTGTTCTCAACTATGAATTTTTAAAGTGGGAAATGAAACTGAACATTGAAAGTAATTACTAGCTACAGGAAAAAAATATGTGGGAAGAAAGCACTCAGTTCAGAGTTATAAGCATCTCACAGTAAAGTTACTGCCTTCAACTTCACTTTCTGAGAATTACATGGACCTGAAGATATCTTTTTAATCTTCAAGTTCTCTCATCTACAATCAGCAACTGACCAAATACTTAATTACACACTAACAGGACAAGCCTTTAAGTGAAGGGGGCTTTTCTCTGTGTTGCACTCAGTCTGCATTTTATATCCCATAAACCATAAGTGATCTAAGTATGGAACAGGGAACATGTGCTGCCATAAGAGGTAACACAACCAGCCTAACCAGGAATGCCTATGGAGACAGCTCACCAGACACTTCTTGCACATTCTTATGGTGCAGAAACCCAGTAAAAAGACATGACACAGAAGCAAAAAGGTCTTTGTTTAATTTTTTTTTTCCTTCAAACAGCCTAATTCTGCACCACTTCCTACTCCCCACCAGCAATACCCACCCTTTTAAGTGCCAAATTGAAGGAGAAGCAATTACTATGAGAAGAAAGAGTAGGGTGGTAACATTAGGAAAAACAAGAGATGTTCAGGAACTGTATCATTGAGACTTCAGTGGGAAAGCACCAAATACTGCCAGAGTGTCTTTAAACTACCAGAATAAAAGCATCAATCACAAAATTTATCACAGAAATTGTAAATTCTACTTGCTATCACCCAAACACTTCAAGATTAAAATTTCCATATCAACCCTAATTATTCCAAAATGCATAACAAGTGTTTTGTTGCTGTTTTTTACAAGTACAAGAGAGATCATTTTAAAAGTCATTTAACTGTCTAAAGACATCAGTCTATTAATGCTTGTTTACTGGGCAAGCACATACAGCCTCGAGAAGAGTTAATTTAACTTTTAGCTCCACATGCACGGCAAATGAGTAAATGCTGAATGGTCTATAAATACCTTTACTACCGGAGATTTGGTTTCTTTCCAGGACCAAAAAAAAAAAAAAAAAAAAAAAAAAAAAAAAAAAAAAAAATCTAACCT
>VZTR01031750.1:1475-17304 GCA_013400775.1 Chaetops frenatus | reverse complement strand
ACTAATATCCTTTCTGGGCGGGAGTTCACAGTGATATGGATTCTACGAGAGACTTGTGCTTCTTGTAGGAAAAATCTCCATAGTGAGACAAGAGAGACTCTTCTTCCAGTTGGACTGATGAAAGCCTATTTCAAGAGTGGTAAATTGACCAAAGATTTTCTAAGCTTGCTTCTCTGTGTTGTTGATGAGAAAGATGGTGGTAAAGGAAGATAAATGAGGTGGGAGAAATGAACCATCTTGGGTGGGGGGCTGGGGGAGGAAGAAGAAACCACCTGGGGGTTGATTTTGATTTTGTTGTTTTTTTGTTAATAAACTATTTTTATCTTTGAAGTTTAGGCCTGTTTTGCATTTCTCTTAATCCTTATTCTCATGAAACAACTACATTACACTCTCGCCTGGTGTGAGCAGGTGAGCAGGCGAATGTGAAACCGCTACATTAAATGGTGTTTCCGCCCGGTTATGAACAAACCCATGACACATGGTCATCTCCCAGGACTGAGCAAAGGACAGGAATCTGCAACACACAGCCAGGACTGGCCTGTACCTGGCCCTTTCCTGCCCTCTCCAAGCTGCTGCAGTTCCAGCGTGGCTGTGGCCTGTCCAGGGAGCAGCCTGTCCAACATGATCTTGGAGCACCACAAACAAGGGTCCCTGTTCCACCAGAAGGCTTCAAGCTAAAGTCAGGCAAGGCTGAGCTGCTGCCAGATGCAAGTGCAAGCAGATGCTCAAAGAAAGAGCAACAAGCAACTTGGGGGAGACTGTAAAATGAAAAATACTATTTCCATGTATTAATTGTTTTATTACAATGAGGTAAACACAGAACACAGTGTAGTCAGGAGGAGTAAGATGATCTCACAGTACATGTATATGCTGGTATTCTTCATTCTTGCTATTTATTTTGGTTAGAATTTAGGAAGTGTTCATGGAGCTGAAAATTAAAATTACTCTGAATGTCTTGCTGTTTTATATGAAAGAGATTGATACTAAAGCATCATTGTCCCAGGATAGTTCCTTGCAGGGTCTTCTGAAGAGCTAGGAGACAACAGTCCAAACAACAGTCCCCAGCAAGTATTTTGTAATGCAGAATTGTTCCTTAACATACAGATGTTTTTCTGTTTACTTGTTAATAAAATGAGTGAAAACAGAGGCCTGGATGCTGCATATATAACTAGGAAGTGGTGGCAGGCAAACATCACTTGGGCAGCATCCAGCAGTTTTCCTTCCCTCCCAGGATGGTAATGTGGGTGTGTTGGACGTATTTCTGTGTTCTGTAGTTCAGCCTGTCAGCTACAATTCATGTTTTTCATCATTATGGCTTCAAAAACAATACTCACCATAGGAATGGTTGATGAAGTTATTAACACAAATTAAGACATCACCCTTTTTAATGTTAGTTTACACCATTTAAGTACAGCTGGGCCAAGGAGAAAAAAAATCCAGCAGTCAATGCAACTTTTAGAACAACTGCAAGACTTCTCATTTCCACTTGAAAATACTATTCATTCAGCTTTTCAGTGCTTTTTTCTTCATCTGATACCCCTGATACAGTTTTATGTATTTCTGGTGAGGAAAATGGCAGCTAGGTTCTCACTCTGCAAATGTTTTTATGGATGGAGTCAGCATTAGCAAATACAGAATCCACCTGTATTTCCTGGACTAATTAAAAGAGTAGAGTGCTAATGGGAAGGCTGGCTGAGAAAGAGCATAAAGCACACTGAGCAGGGCTCACAGTACCTCCATATTTATGAGGTGACTATCTCCCTACTACATCTCTGCTCACTGCCACCCTGGCTCTGACTGTCCCTGAAATCAGCACTGATATCAGATAATTCTGTCATTTGATTTGCTTTAGCTTTCTAAGAACAGTGTTCTCAAATAGTTCCGTGCTGAAAAACCCACAGTTCATACTTACTACTAATACCCATCTTACAAGTGCACTTTAATCTATGTTTATTAGTTGCTTTAAATTAATGTAAGTTCCTAAAACAAGTATATGTAAAAAGAAAAGTTTGTAGAATACATCCCAGTGCAATGACAAAAGAAAAAGAGACAAAGAAACATAGAAACAAAGAAAAAAACCCCCCTACCATGAATCTGCTCGTGTATTACTTTATTGATTTATTGACATTACAGTTTAAAATAACCATTAGATTTCATTAGATTCTAAAATTTTCCCCTGAAATGTGCTAAAAATGAATTCTCTTATTTCATTGATTGGAAGATTAAAAATGTGTTGGTATAAAAGCACTGTAGTGGCATTACTAAAGTGGTTTTTTTAGGTATAATTCCAATATATTTCATAGTGACAAAATGTTGCAATAGAATATACCAAAATAAACTTTTTAGCAATACCATAGTGAAATATTTTGACATTATTAGGTTGAAGAGTTTCAAATACAAATCTAAAAAGAAATTGTTCTGAAACTCATAAGATGCTAAAATCTCCTCTGACAAAACATTTTCATTTACAAAAAACCAGTATTTTTTGTCATAAAATTGTTCTCTTGCCTTTTTTTCCCTTGCTTCTTTATGTTTTGTTTTTTTCCACAAGCCCTAGGGATTACTCACTTTTTTATTTTTTAAATGTAATGAAAATCATACATGTGGGCCCAAAAGTAATACAGTTTTGTAGTTAATGTCTCTTTCCAAGGAATATAAATAAAAGCATACAAATCTCCCTCTGTGTCCTTGTGCTCCATGCTTTCACAGGTTTACTCCTTGCTCATTTTGTGACCCATATTCTCTTTACCCCAAGTTTATTTACGACCAAACAAAAGACAGTGACAGATGCCACCCCACAGACCACTTGATTTGCTATGTCAGGATGGCTATGGCTCTCTCAAATTATTAAATGTGTCTCCAGGTCCATGAAATGAAAATAATGAGTATGAAAAGCAGATATTTCATAGGTCAAGTTAGTTCAGTTATGATGCCTTGGATTTTAACTTTCATATTTTTCAGATCCTGTAGTGCTCAGTGTGTAACTCTGAAGTGTCTTGTAGCCTGGGAGCTGCTGCTCTCTCACGCTAGGATGGACATAACAAAGCTTCTCTAAGCCTGCTCTTCAAGGACACCCAGACTATCCTGGGCCCAGAATGTGTAACCCAACATCCTGGAAAGGGGGGCAAACTGGGGAGAATTACATCATTAGCTAAAGTTGTAACTGGCAAATTTATGCTGGTATGCAAATGGACCAAAACCTAAAACTGTTTGAGGAACTCATGACTCATTTTCCATTTTGTCATCCATCTTGGGGTCCAGGGTGTGAGCAACCCCTGGCTCCCCAGGGTGGGCCTTGAAGGCCTTCAAATAAAATATCCACTTTTATTCCCTTACTCCTGTCTAGTCTCTGTTTCTAGGGAGCCACTTCAGGCATCAGTGTAGTCACGCAAAGTTATAGCAATAGCCCAAACATAAGAAAACTAGAAGGTTCTAAAATCTTTCTGCTATTGTTATGCCCTTCCCTTTTCCCCTATAAAAGGAAGGATTAAAGCCATCTAGAATACTGGAAACAAATACTGTCATAACTGATGAGTTATTTTAATCAGAACTGTGTTCCATACTGCTGTTCCTCTGGACAGCCTTTATTGATACCAGTTGCAGCACTGGGTCAATGGGACAGGGGTGGCTTGTGCTGCTGGCTTGGCACGGGCTGTGATGCAAAGCTGGAGTAGGATCAGCCCCTCAGCTCTCAAGTCACCTTTCAGTGCCCACATTGGCCTGGCCACAAGGGAGAGGCTCATCTGATGTGATTTGCACAGAGAGTTTGTCTCTGACTGGTGCCCATGCTTTGCCACTGAAATCTAGGAAAATTGCCCTAACATGCACAAATGCCTCATTTCAGTTTTGTAACACAAAATAATTTTAATTGAATTATGATGAAAGAGCAACAGGACAATAATATTAATTTTTGAGAAATGAAGTGCATTGGCAATCAATCTCAAATTTTTCTTGATTCTAAAGCATTTTGCTCAATAACTGAAATAATTAAGAAAAGACTTATTGTTTCCTGTCCTCTGTAGCAGAATGAGAGCTGTTGCTGCAAGGTATCTTTTTTCATTATCAAAATAAGAGCAATGCAAACATTTGTAAAAAATGACAGTGCTTCAATAATAAGTTTGCCATTTTAAACATAAATTCATCCAGAAGGCAGACGTTCTATAAGAAGAAAGTCAATATTTCTCCATATGTAGATCTGCCTTAAAACTATCCATACTTTTCACAGGCCTGGAATGGTGCCTGTATTTTGCAACCAGATCCCTTAGAGCTGGTGCAGCCCCACAGCACATTGCCCCTTCCCAACTCTCACAGTAAATTGACTGGAAAACTCACCAGGCAGAAAAGTTCAGGTTCTTCTCTGACTTAGTTTGTTTCTGTCACAGCCATGTAACATTTACAGCTGTAACAGGGGTATTGGAATGTGTGCATAAAATGCAGGCACATTATTTTTCTGATACAAGCTCCAGTCCTGCAGTGGATGTGGAGCAGGGGAGTCAGCTGGCCAGATGGAATCAATGGAAAGGAATAGGGATGGAAAGGAAAACAGAGCTGCACCAAAATGCAGCTTTGTAGGTCCTTTGCTATTTTGGGTTGACCTCATTAGAATTTCTGCCTTATTCATTAAGGCTCTGCTTCAGCAAAGCATGTAAGACCATGGTTACAACAAACACTCATCTGAATGAATAAATTATATTATAGTTAAATACATGCTTTACTGTTTTCCTGAATGGGTGTTTTAGCACTTTATTTTTCTAATTAAAAGAAAAAAAGTCAGAGAGGAAAATGCAGAGTTGTTATACCACTTTATTTTGCACAACTCAGACAATAAACTTAATCTTATCTAGTATGCTAAATAACTTGGAGAAGTTCCTATTCACCTAATCAACATAGCTTAAAATTTGAGGGTAATTCGTATTAGAGATTCATAAAGCTCATTACTAATGAATAAACATTCGTTTTATATCACTTACTTTAAATTCATGTAATTCTTTATCCATTGTGTCTACTCATGTAAGGAATTTAAAGTTCAGCTGATTTAGAATTATCCATTAGAAACAGAAAGGAGGAAAAGAAGGGGGAATACACATTTTTTGTACTGAGAGAGTTCAAATACAACTTGAAGGACTTAGTTTCCAGTTTAGAAGAATAGCATTTGCACTGGAATAAACTATGGCATGGTTAGTACTAGAGTGAATTTTAGAAACAAACTTATAAGGAAACAATTAAGGTCTTTTCTGGTGAGATTTGTTCTGTAGAAGTAAAGAAGAGAATCATTACTGGGGACAAACAGGAACATTTTTGCACATCTTTTAAGGCTCAGAAGGTACCCACATCAGACAGCTACACAGTGGCATTGCTAACCTGGAAAAAAAAAGGGTAGAGAGTTTGACTTCAGCTTCTCACAAGTGAAAAAATTAATAGTGATGCTAAGAATATAGGAATGGTCTTAATGTCTTAGAACTTGGTACAACTTTGCAGCATCCTCCAGCAGCATGTCTCCAGCAAAGACCAATAATCAATTTCTAGATTTGAGTCTTAAGAAACAGAGCAGACACAGCAATCTTACTCCTTACACCAGTCCAACAATCCCTGGCTTTTGAACGTGCAGAGGTAGAGTTTAGATACTGGTGTTAATATTTTTAAGAAGTCTTTCTCTTCCAGCAGCCTAGTCTCACATTGCAGCTGTTAGTGGGGGTCTTCACAGCTTCCTGTGACTATGGACTGACTCCTCATCAGTTTGTTTGGTCTGCAGCTGCACATCAGAGTTCCCACAGTTCTTGAATTATGAGGAACAACCCTCAGTTCCTTCTCTACCTTCTCAGTTTCACTCATGATTTTACAGTTCTGTCAAAAGCTCCCTACAGTGTCTCTTCTCTGAGCTGAAGAGTTCTTGTCTGTCTAATCCTTCCTCTGGGAGTTGCTCTGTAAATTTTTTCATCATTACTGCTCTTCTCTGGACTTCTGCTGTTATGTTCTTGCAGCAGCAGGAAGACAGATTTCCTAGCAATACCCAGGATCCACATGCAAGAACTGCCATTGCATTTTTCAGTTTTGTTCTTTATTTTTTTGCAATAACTCATAAATATCCCATTTTTTTCCTGTTGACTGTTGTTGTCTCCTGAACTAACAATTTCACAAGCCCTGTTACTAGACCTCTGAAATCTCTTTCCTCAGATATAATCAATAGTTTAGAGCATCTTGCTCCAAAGGTAAAATTACGTTTTACATGGCTATCATCCTTTTTGATTTTTTCCACATTTAGTTATTTACCCTGCTAAGTTTTAAGACACCTGGTAGCTCAGTATTGAGAGTTTACTGGCAGTTGTATTAACAACATCTTCAGCCCTGAATGCCCTCTGTACCATCAACAAACTTTGCTGTTTCACTTTTCAGTTTTTCTCCAGGTAATTTTTTGTATACATGTAGCAATACAGGGCCCAGTGTGAAACTATAAGGCTCCTAGAGTGCTTTTCCTGTATTGACAAAACTGACTATTTATTCCTACCCTTTTTTCCCAATTTTTGAGTATTTATTTGCTCATGAGAGAATCTTGGAAAGAAACAATAATTTGATATCTTTGATGGGCTGTTGAAAGCTTTTTGAAGCACAAGTATACAATAGCAAATGATTATTGATTCTTTAAGGGATGAGTAAGACCAAACTTCTTTCTATAAAATTCACATTGATTTTTCTCAGGGATACCATATTTATCTATGTACTTTCTGACTGTCTTCTACATTATATATTCTACTAATTTGTCTGGTCACTAGTCCCCAAATCTCCACGGGAACCTTTTCCAAATTTTAATGTAGGGGAGTTTTGATTTTTCTTTTGCTACTCAGGCCATTTAAAGTGAATGGTGAGAAACCACTTTTAGTTAAATGCTATATTTAAAATGTGCAAGGCTCTTTAGAACTCTGACAACTCATTACTATGATGTTAGCTTTTTCTGCTTTTATCCTATGAGATAGGTCCTCCAAATGTTTTCCCATAAAAGAAACCATAAAGTTTCTATCATGTTCTCTTCAGATATCAAGTGCAAAGAACTGATCTTACTTCACCCAGCTTCTGTTACCAGGAACACTCAAGATATTTCTCAAGCATTAAGTACAGTCCCTATTATAGAGAAGGAAAACAAAGCTGAGAAGTGAAGGGATGGCTTTAATAAAGGACTGGCATTAGGACCATGTGCATAAATATCTTGTCTCCTCTCCAGTGATTTAGCACAAGCAAATTTGATATGAATGTGCCATAACAGTTTAGCATGTCTTGAGCCTGAATTGATGCACACTCCCTCAATGGAGATGGGAACCATTTCCTGATTCTATTTTGATCTCTTGATCATCAGCCTGTACTGCCTGATATCTGAGCCTACTTCAAAGGATCTTTTTACAGTAATTAAAAAGCAAAATCAGGATTTACCTGGGGTTATTCCAGATTAAAAAGAATACATGAAAAAGTCCAAGATAGGAGCAATCCTATTGTTTCAGAAATAGTTACAGTCCAGAATCAGTCTATGCAAAAATGAGATTTAAATCACAGATTCACAGAATATTCTGAGTTGAAAAGGACCAACAAGGATCATCCAAGTCCAACTCCTGCCCTGCACAGGACAGCCCAAGAATCAAATCATCTGCCAGAGAGCATTGTTCAAATGCTTCTTGAGCTCTGTCAGGCTGGTGCTGTGACCACTGCCCTGGGGAGCCTGTTCCAGTGCCCAGGCACTCTGTGATTGAAGAACCTTTTTCTAACACCCAGCCTTAACCTTCCCTGACAAAACCTCAGGCCACTCTCAGGTCCTGTTATTGTCCCCTCAGAGCAGAGATCAGTGCCTGCCCCTCCTCTGCCCCTCACAGGGAAGTTGTAACTGCAGTGAGGTCTCCCCTCAGTCTCCTCTTCTCCAGGCTGAACAGACCCAGTGCCCTCAGCCCCTCCTCACACAGCTGCACCTCAAGGCCCTTCACCATCCTCATTGCCCTCCTTTGGACACTTTCTAAGAGCTAAATATCTTTCTCATATTCTGGCCCCAAAATTGCACACAGCACTGGAGGTAAGCCTGCACACTTCCAAACTCACATTGTAAATGAACACAGAGATGAGGACAGTTTCAGAAAATATTTTGTTATAAATTCCTGGTGTCTATGCCTTGTGCCCCAGCACTGTTCATATTTGCATACTAACTAATGAACACACCCCTCATTTAAATTAATGCTCCCTTGTCTGGTATAAACAGGCTGCAGCAATTCTGTAGCTGGCAAGCAAGGAAAAGAGGAGAGGCTAAACAGGATTAGCAGAATATCAAAGCATCCTCTTTAATTACCTGCTGCAATATGTTCATTTATTTTTTGTCTCCAAGTATGTTTTTTTTTTGCCATTCACGCCTGATTGATCACATAAGGACAGGGCTGGGAGCTAGGAGAGTCTATTCATTATCTTAAAGGTTGTTATAGTGGGTGCTCTTATTAATCAGATTTTTAAGAGGAAAGATATGAGGTTGTCCACCACCATTTAGAAAACTAATGCTCAAGGGGAGGACCTAGGCAAGCACCACTCACACCAGCAGGCAAACTAATCTAATTGATAATAGCCCTATTAATTTGGAATTGAATACTAACAGCCTGCAGCACTGGATCATCTTCATACCATTCTCATTTTATCAAGTCCTCATTCATTTGGAAGGTTAACAAATGCATAGTATTAATCACAAAATTAAATGGAAGGATGTAAATTGGAAAGAGATATTTACTATTAAGTGTTTACAGGAAAGAAATAAGCATTTTAGTTCCACTATCATTTAACTGAGGCTGCATATGAGCACCTGAAGAAGTTACATGAATGCAAGATGATGATTTACGAGTGGAAATTCAGGATTATTATTTACTTCAAAAGTAGGGAAGTAGAAATATGAATTGTGGTCTTTTGTCAGCTGCAAAGGAGTCCTTGTGAGTGTTGCTAGATCACCACAGGGACACAGTGCCTTTCTGAACAGTGTCTGGGTCATTGTGAACATCCTGCTTGGACTGTGGCATGGACAGCAGGATGCAAGCAATTTTCAGGGGCACCAAGGCTTTTAGTCTCTACAGGCTTAGGGAAGGGAGAGTTTCTAGGACATTTTGCACAGCTAACCTCTCTGGAAGTGCTCAGAGAAGAACTTCAGGCACTTAATAAATTTTACAGCTGAAAATTGAAGAGCTCTTGACCCTCTGCTACCCAAGCATCTCTTGCAGATTGCTGTCATGGACCTTGGGGTATAAATTCTTCTTGAGTTGCACTTCAAGCATGGGTCTATAAGATTTTTTCTTTGAAGTCATGGATGATTCTCTACTATAGTTTATGTTCCATATAACATGTTAATAAAACTGTTAAACGAGTCAGTTGTATCCAATATATAAAGCAAGAAAATAATTATATACCAATGCTCTTCTGTGCTGTTTCATAGAAGTGACATCAGTTATGGGTGTGGTCCACAATATTTTTTCTTTCAGTGTGAGAATACTTTTCTCCAAGGCAGCTCAGATCTATTTATTTATTTATTTATTTATTTATTTGCTATTTGGCTTCATGCTTCTGGTATGTTGTGTCCAGTGTAGTTTTTTTCACACATTTTCAAACAGATGGGTATGATTTGGCACAGCTGGGTTTATCCTACTCGTTATACAACTTGGAATAATCATGTCTGGGTTAGGGTAAAATGAGTCATAGCTTCCCAAAATCATTTGCCACTGTTGTAAAATTAAAGACAATTTGTCCTGATTGGTAGTTTCTGCTCAAAAAAAAGACACTTGGTTTGAAGGAGCAAGACTGCCACAGATAAAAACATGAGGGCCCATCTCAGAACTGCTTTATTTGCAAAACTTAGGTCTACACTTTGGTACATGGAAATTTTTTTCTCTACTCTCATAGAACTAAAAAGTTCTCTACAGTGATGCCGTGGGATATACTGTGTAACTGGTTCAGTGCTGGAGAATAAATATTGAAAAAGAAATAATATAATGCTTTTACAGTAAAATTAGCATCTGGACAAAATACCCTCCTTGTCTTCATGAACAAAAGAGTACAGTAACAAAATATTTTTGAAGAAAATAAAGAAAAATAAAATCCTCTGAATTCTTAGACTTACACATATGAGTTTATATACCTTGTGCACGACCTTCTTGATTCCTCCCTACTGGGCTCTGTCTGGTGTCAGTTTGGTAACTTTGGAGGAACAGGTTACCTATGTCTGCAAAGAGACCAAGTCCAGCTGAACCAGCAAGAGAGAGCCAGCCTGTGCTGAGGGCTCATCAGAGTAGAGAGATATCCATTAACTAAATTGCACTCCCTGCTGTTTCTTCAGAGGGGGAAGCAGGCTCCACCTGACACCAAGCAGAAAGGTAAAAGCTCCTACATGGTTTGCTGGCAAGATCCTGCTCTGGAGGAGACACTACTTATAATAAAATTCCTGCTTCTCAGTCCAGAATTAATTTTGCTGCACTTCCTTCAATGGAATTTGTTCAGTCTTCCTCAAAAATACAGGAATTCTGTCCTTACCTTATGAATTAAGGCAATAATCTTACATTAAAAAAAAATCTAAAATAAATTAAAAAAAAATTAAAAATTAAAAAAAAAAGTTGATAATGATACTATGATTTGTCATCAACCTTGCTTCCAAATTACAATTAACACCTTCAGGGTTCCCTGACATCTATTCAAAAGTGATTACCCATGCCTTTTCCATGTTTGACCATGTGAAGAAAGAACGATGTGACTTTCATACATATAATGCTGAAATTTTACTGTATTAATGTAACTGATTTCAAGACAGCTTCTTCTTTGCCCTGCTCTGCAGAAATCTGAAGAGGAATATCACTGTCACTGCTGTGCATTGCTCTGTTTTAACACACCAGTAAATTCTTCCTCAGATCATCATGTTTTATTGCTTTAAAATAGAAACAAACAATGCCACTTAGCATAAGTTAGGTTAGGTGATAAATGAGCTGAATGCTGAAATGAAGATTCCTTGTTTGATCAAGGTACCTAAGGAAACTGGGATTCCATATTCATGAATCCATAATTTTCTCCCATCTATATCAAGCCAGCAGCTGCACATCAAAAGCTGAATCATGTTTACCAAAGGGAAGGAAAGAATCTACTGATGTGTTGATACAACAAATCCACATCTTTGCTGTCTTGATTAAAATGGGACCAGAATTTAAGCCTTTATCTTAAGGTTTCTTGTTAAGTAATACTGGTTTAGATCATTCCACTGTGTAACATGTGATCAAAACTGTACAAAAAGAAAAGAGCAATTCTGTGGTTTTCTGCAACTAGATGGATTGGGTTTTTCCCCCCATTAAACTCGTGTTTCCCATCCTGGACTCCAGGATCTGCATTCATCCATGATCTCATAACCTATATGAGGCTTGGGGCACTCTTAAATGAATCTTGGCAGTGGGACAGGAACCTCCCCCAGCAAGCCCCCAGGGCATCACAGGCCTAGCATTCATTCCCTAATCAGTTCTATTCTGGAGCTGTATTTTTAATGCCATTTAAACCTCTAGTTATTTATAATGGCCTTGGCCATGTGGGACCTATAACAAAAATGATCCAAGCCTTCCTTAACCACATGACTTTTTTCCAGAAAATATTACTCTAATTTACAGTGGAGAAAAAAGAAATTCGGTGCTCTGAATTCCTGATCAAATCACACACCCTTGCTCTCACACAAATCTCCGTTTTCATATGATACAAGACAAGTGTAAAAGAAAACTTTCAGAAATTTTCTTATGTATACACCTCTTGGGGCTGATATGGGCTGTTATTATGATTTATTCTCTATTTGTTGTGCACTGGCAGGATGTTTGAGTATTTGCAAACAAGATGGATGATGTTACCATTGTGTGACCTTGCAGGCTACTTACTAATGAGTTAACACAGGCAAGCAGGGACCCCAGAATAATGATGTGCTCGCAGACTTGGGCTGCTACTGAATTATTTGTGTTATTGGTTGAAGAGGCATAGGTGTTAATTATCCAATTAGTACCAATTAGGAACTCAGCTAAAGTGGAGGTGGTGCTGTAAAATTGTCAAAATTTCTCTCAAAATTACTTCCTGGGGCAAGCTCCCACCTGAGAAGAAATTAGATTTTTCAATGCTTTTCTAGCAGTAAATCAAGAAACAACGGCTATGCTAACTGATATGTTAACACAATTATACTGTATTTTAACCTATCTTCATTTTTTATATTTGCCTTTGATTTAGTGGATTTACTTTTTCTGTAGGCTGCAAATACAGCTCATCAGAGCACAGAGCTCAGCTTGCTTGCTGCTAGAAAAAAAGTAATCACTTCCCCTGCCACAGATCAAGTAAGCCAGATTTGAAATTATTAGGGGTATGAAAGAAGTTCCAGTAGTGGTGGATGAGAGGACAAGATAAAGATGAAGTATTTTCATATCTTTATTAATTGATCCACATCTTATATTACAGTAGTCTCATGACTGTTTGTAAAGTCTTAGGTATGAGCCTAATGCAAAATATCAAAAAAGCTACCCATCAAATCTAACATGTATAAAAGAATATTGGAAAGTTTAAAATAGCTCTTTAAAGTGTGAGGGCTACTGAAGTCGTGGTCACTGTTTCAAACCTTTTACTTCTCTTTCAGTGTGTTAAAAAAAAGTTCAAAAAAGGTAAAAAAAATTCAGATCATTGAGCAGCAATAGTTCCCTGCCATTACTCACAGAACAATGCAAAGTACAGTTCAACCTTCACGTGCAGCAACGTAGCCCACAGGAACTGATGACAGTGCCACTGAGCAATTGAAGTCAAAATGTGATCAACAGATAACAAAACTCCCCACCTTCTTGCACTACCAGAGAATTTCTGAAGCAGGTTTTTTTTTTCTATATAAAGTTGACCATATTTTTGTACATTGTGTATAAGCTGCAGAGATGGAAACAAAAACAGTTATGATTTGGTATTTATTGGATATTTTTTTCCTGGTTTTGATATACCTGTGTATAGTCTTCACAACACGTTCCCTAAATTTTTTTTTCTCCAACAAAATGATCCTTCAGGTTACCATTTTGATGAAAGAACAATTCATCAGGAGCCAGAGCACCAAGTTCTATGGATGAAGAGCCAAGACTTTCATTCTGGAACCTTGAGAATCCATTGCTTGTTTATGCAATAATTGCCTCAATATAAAATTCATCTGTCAGCACTTTATGCTGTCAATATCAAATAGATATTTATAGATTCAGGGTTTTTTAGTAGTTTAATCAAATTGTAAAGTAAAAGGTGCTATTAGATGAAGGCAATGGCATGCATAGTGTAGCACCTTAGTACATGCAGACTTGTGCATTTCTAGTTAATCAATTACATGCTGCTTTTGCCTTTTATCTCTGACTGTTAATGACTGCCATATTAAATAAAGTCTTAAATAGCTTGCTAGGATGCTCCCTGGTCTCTAGAAGGCAGACTGAGTGTCTGCCAGCTCCTTTGCTATAACATCTTAAGGTCTTTAACTGTCTGAACAGCTGGATGATTGCATATAGCACTGGCACACAGCCACTCTCCCCTCCCAACCCCAATTAAAGCCACTGTCACAGAGCTAAGAAAGCAAAAGCTGCACTTTTATTTTATGCAACGATCAATGGCAGCCGTTTTTTAAAATTATATGTCACTATAGCTTTGCATATGGCTCAACAAACACCCTTCTGTTTGCAACTGGTAAATGATCTGCCAGCAAGCCTCCCCTATGCTTTTGCCATTTGATATTATTTGCCAGACAGTTCACATGAATATTCTTCAGTCTGCAGACTGTAAGCAGAAACTTCTTGCAGCAACCCGTGTTGGAAATTTCAGCTACATTTATTGGTTAGAATTAAAAAGAGAGGCCACATGGTTATTTTTTTTTTTGTTGTTGTTGTTTCTTGGTAGGAAAAGTACAGCTCTTGGAGGGAGAGGCATTTTTGGGGAATGATTCAACCAACCCTGTATTAGTGTGGGATGAATCACCCTCTGCCTATTGACTACAGAAGGAACCTGAATGACTGACTAATCTAGGCACTGAAATTTCAAACTAAAGTATGGGGGTTCCCACTCTTAATATAGACTTTTGACAGACAGTGATATACAACTGTTATGGTAGAACTGTTAATGGACACACTATTATATAGTATACCACTGTAGTAAATCTAAATATCACTGAGGTGATCAAAAATTTGACTAAAAACCCCAAGCCAACAATGGTCTTAAGTCCTATTTCAACCAATAATAATATTCAAACCACACCTAAGTACGATGAACTGTTAATATTTATATATTCCTTTGCTTTACTTTTATTCTTCTAAACTCTACTTTCGTATCTGTTCTTGACACTGCATTAGTCATATTCTAACCCAAGTTAACAAAGTTTTATTTAGCAGAAAAACTGCTACAGCCTGCAGTGCTGTTCTGTATATATACATATTTATACAAGACTGTGTATGTCTCTAAGTTCAAATTATTTCCTTCAGCTGCTTGTGTTGGCAAACTTTAATATTAGAGTACCTTCATATTGATAAACCTGAAGTGTCTTTCTTTTGCCTAAGTAATTTAGCTGACATCCTTCAAAAGAATCCTGTTCAAATAAATCAGAGATTAGCTAGTACAGAATACATTCTCTTTTTTGAACAGGTAGAAATGACTACTTATTCATGCAATGTAAAACCCTTCCCACTGACTTTTACAGGAGCACATACATTGCTCTATGACACACTGCTTATCAAAAGGTCTTGAAAATCTTCAACCTCACTGCTTTCTAGTAGGGCATGAAAAACTGCTGCAGCATATATAACTTCTGCATTGTCCTGATGTAATGGGCTGTTCTAACTCGACATAGCCGGGATCAAACAAGAGGTGGTGGAAGTTCTGCTCTATAAAATCACAAGCGTGACATCTCAGCTGATGGTGAGATGACTCTCCTGGCCTGAGGCAAGAGACAGTAGTAGCCATTTTGTGGGAACTCCAGTATCCCAGGATAACATAGAACTACCTCCATAAATTTTTGAAGGGCACAAGATATTTAAATATATATATCTTATGAAAGAAAAAAAATTACATATGTTTTATTATGGCTCATTGTATTACATATTTTTTTCTCACAAAGCATTGGGGTAAGCAATAAAACATTTCTATAAATCAATCCATCTGTGCCTTGTACTTTATGGGCTAAGAATATGGCCATTGTTTCTGCTTTGTAATAACTGGTAACTCTGATTCATTGAATTCTGCTTTTTGACACCCTGGAGGGACCTCACTTTGATGGTCTGCTGTATCTGTCCAGGAAAAGTTCCTCTAATGGTTTCTAGAGCCAAACTGACCTTTATATTGTGTTTATTTTCCTATCTGTCTGGCATGGTACTAACTCACATCTTTTATACCCTTTACAGCTGTCTATGTCTTTTGAGAAAGATACAGTTGCTTGCCTTTGATTTTTTTTTTCATGCTTTTTTTTTAAGAAACATTCCCTATGAATAAAGTAATGATTCAGTCTTTCAAGATTAGTTATAAATCCCTCCTATAACAACACATCTTCCTATAATTAACTCTGTGGCCAAACCTCTCCCTAAAAATATTTCAAAGGAATTTTCCATGCTTTAAGTGTAATGAGTGACCAATCCTTTGGAAGTGAAAAGTTTAACCAAGTTTATGTTATCTGTTTTTGAATATTAACATAGTATAAGATACTTAAGTAGTGACAGTGATGAGCAGAAAAGGAACATGAAAGCTAAACTTTTTCATATAAAGAGACTACAGTGAAGCATCTTTTACATTCAAAAAACATTTTGAGTTACCAGTAAGGAAGAGG
>VZTR01031748.1:0-10475 GCA_013400775.1 Chaetops frenatus | reverse complement strand
AACCAACAAAAAAACCCCCCAAAAAACTGAATAAGGAAAATAAATTTAAAATATCCTATAGACATCACTTGTGTGGGTGCTCCTTTTCATGGCTCCAGGGGATATTTTGTAGTGGGCTGTGGGTGTTCATTTGTGAGTTGTCTTTTGAGGGCTGGAGGGGGTTTTAGGCTGGTGGGGGTTTTTTTGGTTTTCAGTTTGTTTGTTTTTTCATTTTGAGAGTCTCTAGCAAGACCTACTGTGCAGGTGGGGACTGGAAATGATGTTCCAGATAGTACTAGGTTCCCCAAGGGACACTGGCTGAACTGAGGAGGAACTGGCAGCTGCAGGGCAGAATATACATCACATTAATCTCCCCAACAGCAACATTCTGCTTCAGAATGTGCCTCCTTAGACTTAATAAAGGATTTATGGCTGGCATGGCTGGCTCATTCTCTATTGCTTTTAAGACTTGCACTGTCTCTGCTCCCTTCCCTGTAGGCCATGATATTTCTCAAAACATTCAGTTGGCTCTCAGCATTTTTTCCCATTAAATAATTGATTTTTATTCAGCATTCATATAGAAAATATTTAATTAGCTGAAAGCTACTGTCAGGAGGCATGCAAGGAGAACTTTTATTACCAACTGAAAATCTCACATATTTGTGTAGAAGACAGTAGGAAACAGATGGCAGTTATAGGAAGGAATTGCTGAAAGGTGAAAGAATGTAAATGGGTGTTTTACCTTTTTCTGAAGTAAAAACAAAAATTGCATAGAAGCTTTTAAAATATTTTCTTTTCCCTTTGGGAAAAAATAATCTTTCTTCATTGTAATACGACATGGAATACAAGTGATTTCTTCAGCTCAAGAGTACTGCAGGATACAAAACAGTGAATTTAAGTTATTCAGCAAAATAACATGTTTAAGAGATTGAAAGCTGGTATGAGAAAACCTTGATTCAATCCATTTAATGACTTTTGTGGCATCACAAACAACTCATGTATTCCCCTCCGTGGATTATTTTTCTTCCCTGCCACAGAACAATGATATGAGGGCTAATAAGTTAAATGGCATTAGGGAGGTAGAACAGAATTAAATTAAAATGTTCTAGAACAGCTTTCCAGAGCAGAATACAAGTTTGTCAAAATATTTAACACAAGAAAATGAAAAAAAATAAAACAAATATTTTTTAGAAAAGGTGTGTGTGTGTGTGTGTGGTGAACATTACCCAATGCATGTTAAACGAAGAAGCTCTAATAGACAGTTGTTTAAATTCCACTTGTTATCTCAATTTTGTATACACAGAATTAGATAAAGAGGAGGTATGGATGACTTGTGAAGACAGAACCAGACTAGAATTCATGAAAAGAGAATGGTTCTGATAGCCTTCATGTTCAATTTCTACATTAGCAATAGTTTCTAGAACAGCAGTATGATTATTTGTGTTTCACAAAATTTAAACACTTCAATAAACTGATTTTTTTTTCAAATCTCCACATAAAAGATGAAAATTGAGAAAGTAGATGGGGTTTGTTTGGTTGGTTGATTGGTTTATTTTACATGTAGTAGCACAAAATCTGTAGGGCTGTTTCTGTCACTTTTAGTTTATGAAAAGTGAGAGTTCATGTGGGATACTTGAACACACAGAAAAGTCATAGCTTCAGGGATATTGGGGAACTTTATTCTTCATAATAAGTTTATAAAGACTATAGGAATAACAGAGGGTTTTTTCATAAAAATAAGATTACTGAAAAGCATCAAGCTGTGCCTTTCTAGGGCTTCAAGATTTTATGTCAAAAGTAAAATGATTTTATAGTCAATTTTAGAATAAAATGCTCTAACTCATCAAAACTATCAAAGTTTAAATAGTTTTTACAAGTGGACTTCTCTTTGAGAGGAAAATGAAGGATGTGTGTTGGGGGAAAGCTACTTCTCAATAATTTTTTGTGTGTGTCTGGCTTTTTCTCTTTTTTTTTTCTACAATTTTTCCTAGTTACGTAGATTTTGATTTATATTACGGTAATTTTGTCTCAACTCTGGTGATGGCATGTGCAGTTACCTCCATGGAGGAGCTTCCCTTATTTTCTCAGGATATTTGAAATAATCTAGTTTGCCTAAATAAGACATTTAGTATCACAATGTTTTAAAACAGTTAATGCCTTTATTCCAATCTTGTTTTGCAATAAATTTGTTTTAATTTACTTTTTTAACAGGTTTTTTTTTTTAATTTAAATGTTCCTTCAAATTTTTATTGCTAGAAATAATTGTATTACAACATAATTTCTTCATTCTTTTTTAAAGAGGACTTGCAAAATTCCAATTATAGCTGCTATTCTTTCATCATTGTTGTGGAAAATATCTGTATAATTTTACAGAATTATCCTGAATGTGGATAAAACAATGGTTAGTTTAGTCTAACAAACCACATGTACATAAATTACAAAATGTAAGTTATTTTGAGTGGGCTTTCAGGATATTTGTCTGTTTGCATTTTTGTATAAACAGTTTTTGAGGGGTTATTTGTTGTTTTCTCCCATCTTACCTCTGTATGTTAAAATAACTGAGAAATTCACAATAAGTTAAACTGTTACGGGACATTGCAGAAGCCGAAAATATTATCTGAATGTTCAAGGAAGGTGAATGATATTTTGCTTCACATACTTTAAAACTGCTTAGAAGATCAGAATAGTAGCCTCTTGTCATTTCCTTGAATGTTAAGTCATATGATTTTTTTTCTGTTTACTAGTTCTTTTTATTTTTATAGGAAATACTATGACTGATAACCCTGTCTCTTGGAATAAAGTAAAGCCTTGAGGTTAAAGCTGTCTGGACTCTTTTTTCAGTTTGCTTTCTGACCTTTTCTTGTATTACAGCAAGTGAACTAACATCTAACAAACCTTTAATTTTGGCAGGTTAGGCTACATGTTATTTGGAAGAAAACTATAGTTTAAAGACAAATGTCTTCAAACTTCGATACTGTCATATTTCACAGTTCAACTGAACTTGACTACTGTCATTTTTTCTTGTTTTCTTTCTTTAAGCAAATAAATTTTCTAACATTCAAATTATTTTGTAGACTTTAAGTAGGATTTTTAAGATGGAAAGCAAATACTCTTAGTTTTGAGCACAGGCAGCTAAAAGGCAACATTTTGCTGATTTGTTATGATATCAGTTATTTGAATAGCTTGACCTATTTTCAGTAGTTATTGCTCCTCTGACAACTGCTTTTTTTAATATCAGTCTATAAAAGTTATATAAGTTAATGTGTTTTATTTATCTCATATTTTTAAGTGTGAGAGCAAGGGAACACTGATTGCATCATTCTTAATCACAGTGCCACAACAAATATTCCAGAAGCTTTTATATGTGAAAGCAATGTGCATAGAAATGCTATGTAAAACTTCTGTGTTCAAGGATGCTTATAAGCTCACCTGCATGCTGTATACACACTCTCTCCTTCTTATTATATGTGATAGTTTCCAGCAACTTGATTTTTGGTGAGGAGGGACAAAGCCAGCCACCGAAATTATTTTTCCTGAGGAGCTCCTAGAACCTTCCTCCGTGCCTGGCAAAACCAATTGCTGGCTACCTCTGACAGCAGGCACATTGCTAAGCCAATTAGAAAAGTTGGTAAAGCCTCTATAATAACATATTTAAGAATGAAAAAAATCACGGGAAGCTCTCTTTTTCTGCCCTTCGAGAGGTGGTAAGGGGTCAGCCGGGCCCTCTCCCAGCGGGCCGGTGGGCCATGCCACCGGGGGCCATCCCGGTGCTGTGAACGGCTGTGGCCAGGACCGGCCCCGTGGCAGAGACTGAGAGCAGCTGGGGCCAAAAGCAGCCATGTGGCCGCCACCATCTTGGCACGGCCAGCAATAGACTTTGCCTGCCTGGCCAGCTTTAGCCTGCTGCAGTGCAAATGAAAGGACACAAGTGATGGCAGTTTTTCCTTTTTCTGGTGCCCTGCATGAAGAAAAAATTGCAGACCGGAGCTGATGGCTGGCGCAGCTCACGTGGTGCCAGCGGAGACCAGGTGACCAACACAGAGAAGAGCACGACGAGCGATTCCCTGATGTGGAGCCTGGTCAAGATCGGCTTCCACACTGCAGAACTCTATAAAAACTGTTTCAACTGATAGAACTTGAGAGCAAATGAACCTACAAACACCAATTGTCTCCTGAGTCAGAGAGCTGGAGAAAGTGAAGACGTGAAGAGAAAAAAAATGGCAACACTAAGGTTGGTGCAAAGGAGGGAGGGGGAGGAGGAGTTGCTCCGAGCATCGGAGCTGAAATTTTCTCCAAGCTGTGGTGAGGACTATTATACAACAAAGTGTTTGCCTGTAATTCATAGAGTCTATGGAGGAGGATGCAGCATTCACCGGCAGCCTGTGAGAAAAAAGGTGCTCACACTGGAACATGCGGATGTTGAAAAGCTGTGATCTGGTGAGATGGTTGAACAGACAGAGAGAACTCTTGCTTCCAGATATAGAGGAAGACCCTTGCTTTTATACTAAAACAATTCATCCTTAAAAATTGCACCCAATGAACTAATGGCCCATGGAAAAACAATTGTGGGAAAACTGTTTTGCCCGTGGGAGGGACTCACATTGTAGCAGGTTTTGGGTAGTGTGCTACTCGTGAAAATTAGAACCACTTTAGAAAAGTTCACAGAGAACTGTTTACCATGGGAAAATCCCCATGGCAAAGCAAAGGAGACTCCTTTTCCCCCAGCAAACTGAAGAAACAGAAGTAACAAACTGACTAAAAATCACATCTTTTTGTCTCCTTGTGGGAAAAATAGAAAGGTTTGTGGAGGGAGGAAGGTGTTCTAAAAGTTTAGTCTAGTTCTCATTATTCTCTTTTAATTCTGTTGATAAATTTTTCTTTATACCTTTTAAAATTTTGTACCTGTTTTGCCCTTAAAATATTTTTCTCCTAATCCTTATCTCACCCCATGAGCTTTTAAATTGTTTTTTTTCCTTCCTGTGTTCAACTACAGCAGGGGAGAATTGGTGGATGATTTTTTTCATGGGTGCACTGGCATTTAGCCAGCCTTCAAACCTATGGAAGAGACCAAATGGAAGATCAGATGGTGACTGGTGCACGAATGAAGGCTGTCATGATGCATCTGAGACGTAAGTTCTGCTTCAGGAGGAAAGAAAGAGGGAAGAGAAGTCTTGAGTTGCCCAGTCCCTGGGAGTACCCATTTCAGACAGGGTTGGCAAGTAGTTTGAAGATTAGTTGTTTGGCTTGCGGATAATTAGAATCATAAAGTCGTTTGAGTTGGAAGAGACCTATAATGGTTATCTAGTCCAAATCCCTTGCAATTGGCAAGGAACCTTTCACTATATCAGGTTGCTCATAGCTCTGTCCAACCTGATCTTGAATATTTCAAGAGACATGGCATCAAACACCCTCTGAGCAACCTGCTTCAGTGTTTTACCACCCCTATTACAAAGAAATTTTTCCTTATATATAATCTAAATTGATCCTCCTTTGGTTTAAACAATTACCCCTTGTCCCCTTGGAACAGGCCCTGATAAAATGTTTATCTCTCTTATAAGTCCCCTGCAAGTACTGAAAGGTCACAGTAAGGTATCCCTGGAGCTTTTTCTTCATGCTGAACAATCTCCAACTCTCTCAGGAAAGCCTCATGAAAAAGGTGTTTCATCCCCCTGATTATATTGTGCTCCTTCTCTGGACTTGTTTCTTCAGGTCCATGTCCTTTCTGTACTAAGAACTACAGAGAGAAACAGAATATTCCAGGAAGGTGTCACGAGAGTGGAGCATAGGGGCAGAATCCCCTGCCTTGCTGTGCTGGCCCTACTGCCTTTTTTGATACAGCCCGGAACACATTGGCTTTCTGGGCTGCAAGTGCACATTGTGGTGTTTTACCCAGCTTCTCATTCATTAATGCCCCCAATTGCTTCTCCCCAGGGCTGCTCTCTGTTCCTTCCTCCCCTAGCCTATATTGGTACTGAGGGTTGACCTAATCTAGGTCATTGCACATGGTCTTGTTGACTCATGAGGTTCCCACGGGCTCACTTCTTCAGCTTGTCCAGTTCCCTCTAAATTGTGTTCCATCCTTCAGGTGTCACAACTGCACCACTCAAGTGTTTGCAAATTTGTTGAGGAGGCAATTGACTCCACTGCTATTGATTGAGAGTTTTTTTTAATTTATGAAAACTGAGAGAAGTTCTTTTCCCTCTTGAAGGGACAAAGATAAAATGTTTTATTGAATTTCCCAAGAGAATACATAGTTTTGAAAGAAAAAGCAGTGCTTTGATTTTGCTCGATTTAATGTTTCATCTGGATTTTCTGTTTCTGTTTAAACAGAAGACAACCTTGGTTAAATATTCTCCACAAGCAACTTTAGTTGATATATGATTTATCTTTTTATTTGTATATTTGATTTTGGTTTTGTGCAGGCCTTGCCTCATCTTGAGCAAATAAGACTTTGTGGCCTGTAGAATCAAAAAGTATAATAATGGTTTGTGGCATATTCCATAAATATATAGCATTTTCAGAAATGTGGAGCTCTCATAAAAATTTTACCATGTGTATATGTCTGTTTTCTAGGAGTTTGATAACTCAGTTGGGATTTCATGATATTCTTTTTTGGTATATTTTATAGTTAGTATCTGTTATGCATACTAACTACTACGGAGAGTGAAAGGCTAAAGCCAGAATAGCTTTGTTTTTTCAGCCTTAACAAAATTTCCCTTTCCTGCTTTCTCCTTGTGATACTTTGACTATAAGTGCAGTAGTACCTGAGAGATTAAGGAAGGAAAGGAATGTCTCTAGTAGGTAGGTATTCATGAGCTGGAACATGTAGACTATACATTGGGGTTCTTATCCCTTTCAGACTATATGTCTGATGGGTTCCAGCCTGAATATGATACCTTATGAGGTTAAAAAAACTTCTTTCATAATTGTGAGGAATCTCTCTCTTTTTGACTAAAGAGCATGATAAAATGTAACTTAAAATGAGTTGTCTTTAAATTACTCTTTTCAAGAACTATTCCATCAGAGTTGTAGAAAAATGAAAAGTATTTCATGCTTGCAAACTTGTTTATTCAGGGGACTTGTCTTCTGGAATACAATAAAACCTAGATTATGTTTGATAACACCTTGGGTATGTGGTTTATATCAAAAAATGACCATGTGAAGTAGTCAACAGACTAAAACACTCATAATGCAAGGTGTACTGATTTGTTTGTCCAAGTAGCCTCTTAGCGTAGTATAGTAAAATGTTGAAATTTTTTATTTTCACAAAAATCTAGTGAGAATTACTGAAAAAAAATTTCAAAAAACCCCAATGCTGAAAAAATCTGCACTGAGAAAATTTCAAATTAATGAGAATGTTGCCTGGCTTTTCAGAGTGAATTTACATAAGCAAGATGACTACAACTTCCTTTCATTTATTGCAGAAACCTTGGAAAGAAAGTGTAGAGTATTGGCATCTCTGTGATCTGAGTATTTAGTGACATGAGGACTTTGTTTTTCTGAAATAAAATTAACCAAGCCTCTCTGGAAAAAAATCTCTCTCTCTGGAGAGTGTGGAACAACAATTTACTCTAGAGAAAATATATACGCATAAGCAAAATCTTGTCTAGGCATATAAGGCCCCTCATATAAAATCTGTCATATGAAATAGTTATTTGTGATTTATGGTGATTTGCTTTTTAATTTGAAAACTGACCAAGAGGTAAGTGACTGCATCAATGAACAGAATATTGATCTTATGCTATTGAAGTAAGAGGATTTCTGTAAATAACATTAGGAATTAGAACACAGCAATTCCTTTTATTAACTGACTAGGTTCTAAATTTCCCCATTATTACTGAGTTCTGAAAATGGTCTAATCTTCAAACATATTTGAGAATATGTTCTGGATTTGGCTGGGATAGACTTGATTTTCTTCCTGGTAGCTGGTATAGTGTTCTCTCCCAGATGAAAACAGGACAGAATCATACGAATATGGTGTATTGATGGTATTTTCTTTTTTTAATTTTTTTTTTTATTTTTTTTTATTTAGCAATAAAATTGTAATCTGAAGCTCAAACAATCCTGTAAGTTATGTAATGGAAAAGCTGATTCCTATTAGAAAAATCTTCAGCTCAGAAAATTCCATATGTGCCAATGTAAGTAAATAAGATATGCCATTAAGATAAGATTTGAAGTAATCAAAATAAATCACTTTGCACACTATCTTAAGTATTCTTTTATATTTTGTGTTCACTTATTTACAATTTCATATTTGTTTTCATTTACCTCTTATAGAATAAACAATTATTAATACAAAAAAGCCCTAACAGATTGGTAATAGTAGTCAAAAGGCTTTTGAGTAAATAGGTGTTGCACTCTGCTGGAAAATCTGTTGAACTCCAGCTATGTGGGGTTTCCGGAGTTCATGGGGATATTGAGGTGTCTTTTCTCTAATCCCAATGTTGCTAAGATTTTGAGATACAGATTTTTTCCACCAGAGCTAATATGTCTAATACTTTGAATTTGGACACATTTGTGGGAACTGACTAGTTTTTATATGTAGCTTTTGAACTACCTTGTAGTAATGTGGTACTATTGATAATGAAAATATTGGTGACCTTATAAAAAGGTCTGATTTCCCTTCTCTTCCCCAGCACTAATGAAGTGCCTTGAGTGTAATGTTACTCAATGAGCTTTAAGTGCTCTTAAGTGGATATACTTTAATAGAAGCCATGAAAGTTCTTTGTATCAGTTGAGAGAAATAATTTCATTGAATAACAGCTTTTGAGGTTTTTTCTGTACCTGGGAAAATAAATGGGATTGCAATGGTAATATCCATTCTCTTGAAAACTGCAGCCTCCAGGTGGGGAAAAATGTAGCTGGTTTTCTGTCTGGTCTGGGAAATTGGGCAAAAATCTTCTTTCTGCTACAGTGGGATGAGTTTGTGACTGTCAACTGAGTAAGCTGAGCAAAATGCCATTCTGAATGTTGGCTTCACACATCCAATCAGTGGTCTTGTGACCACAATGCAGTGTGAGATTTCATTTAGCATTATTATGATCAGTGACTGAGTTATTGTAGCTGTATTTTGAATTTTCTTTTTCTCAATTTTCATGCCGTGTTTTAGTGTCATCTTTGCTCCCGAAATGTGTTCCTAAAAGTATTTACCAATGCTCATTTTACTAAAGTGCTCCAGAAGTCTTTTCTGAGCATTTATACAAATTTTAGATAACAAGAGGAAAGTCTGGGAGAGCACTAGAGTATTATTAACCTTCAAAGAACAGCATTCTCACTGTAAAATGATAAAACTTAACTAGAGGGTAAATGGAAGTAACAGTCTATCCAGAGCAGGAAATTTTCTAGATGGTGAGTTTAAGTTGCTTGATCTAATTCCATGTCGGAGCCACAATAAAACATTTTGGATGTAATGTTAAGAAAGTATCTCACCCCATTTCAAGGTTTCCTTCTCTTGTTATATCTCTGTTTCTTCAGCAAAAACACTGTTAGAGCTGGTACATGAATGCAAACTCTTTTAACTATTTTAGTTTTGAGAAAAGCCCAGTTTGATTAAATTTTATATAGATGAAGCTGAAATCAATTTTATTGGCTATTAATATGATTTGGTAATAAAATCAGTGTTGTTTTCTAGTAACTTTACAATTTCTTTCGATGTTAAACACTGATAAGAGAGGAAGCAAGACCCATAAAACAGCACATAGAGAGGAGTATCACCAACCTGAAAGAAACTTTTATACTGAATTATGAATAATGCTATGGGTTGTGACAATCTAGAATTCCATAACAAATTCTAATTCCTCCTCTCACAAGATATGAAGGAACTACTTTTACCACCCAGCTTGAGACCTTTGGTTTAAGCTGAATCAAATAGTTGGAGCTGAGTGGTTTAATGAAAGATTCTACCACAGGACAATACACCCCTCTAGAACTGATTAATCAGGATATTTCTTTCAGACACCCTCTCTCTAACCATTTACTCAATAACTGTTGCTTTACACTGTTAATTTTTGTGTACAGTGGCCTAGAGAATGACACATGGGATTTAGTAATTCTTCAGTGCACAGTTAAAGTGCTCTGTTGATGAAAATAAGACTTAAGGAAAAGCATCTAAACAGGGGATCAGATATGGATCAGAACTTTGATCAGTTTGGAGCTTGTGGATCAGTTCTGAAATTGTTGAGTAGATGTGCTTACTTTCTTCTGAAGGTGAGGGGAATACCTCTTAGTTTACATTTTATGCTCTGATTAAGAAAATGATGTTGATCACACTTCCATTCTACTATTTATCTTCTGAATAAGTGGAATGGAGAAAAAGGATGTGTGCCTGAAGAAAGTATTAAGTTATGATGGCAACTGTCTGTCAACAATCAGCAGATTTATTGTCTACTGACTCTAGGTTAGGAAGGAGAAAGAGTAATCTAGAATTGTAAGAAGGCCAGAGAAAATTAATAATTCAGAAAAGCAGAGATTTCTGAATGTGTGACTATAAAGTTTTA
>VZTR01031747.1:0-17965 GCA_013400775.1 Chaetops frenatus | reverse complement strand
GTTTCAGGTTTTTTCCTCTGTAATTTGTTGAAGTGGTAATTCGGAATCTTTGACCTAGATATGTGTTTTATTTGTAATTTGGTTTTAACCGCTTCAAATTTTAGTCAGCTTTAAATCTAGGGCCAATGAACCTTTACTATCTTGCATTTTCTTGCAGAAGAAACAAGAGCCTTTTGAGTTTCTTTGTAGAGTCAAGAAATGAGATATTAAAACCGTAAATACTGAACATTTTTCCAGTGGTCAAATCACACTCTATGTGTTTTTAAAAATATCCCCAGTCACTTTATTTTCCACAGAATGGAGAAGAGATCTATGTCTTAGTGGAATAGCGTAGTTTCCCACTAAGGCAGAACAGTGTAGTACAGAAAACTTGCAGCCCGTGGGCTGGGCTCAATATTCCCAGCATGCCAAAGGCAGTCAGCTTTTGTGCACAGAGGGGGCTTTGTTCATGCTGACAACAAGGAGTGGCGGGTCTCCTCACTGCAGGTGGTGAGCCCAGGAGAGCCTCTGTGTAGTAGCTCATAACTTAGGAGCCCAGGTATTTAGTGGCCAGAGAAGTATGTGTCTGTGCACTAAAGATTTTCCCTAAGTCCAAGTCTCTGTGCATTTGTTGTCCTTTCAGCTGTGAATCTAAAGAGCAATAAGGTGAAACAACTCCAGAGTAGTAACTCCCTCAGTTTACTCCTGTCACAATTTGGGGTTTTTTTCCAACAGGATGGATATATTGACTTCATGGAATATGTGGCTGCCCTCAGCCTTGTTCTCCGAGGGAAGATGGAGCAGAAATTGCGGTGGTATTTCAAGCTCTATGATGTAGATGGAAATGGCTGCATTGATCGACATGAACTGCTCAATATCATTAAGGTGAATCTCCAGGGGTCTGTGTTCTTGCCTCTTTCCTTAAAGACAAATCACACAAGTAGGACTTTTGCTGTTTCCCATGTGGATAATCATGGATGAGACCTTTAATGTCATTCCTTCTCTGAGCAGAATTCCCCACCACCGTGTAATGCAATAAGCAGACTTGACATGCTCTTCATCACCACAGCTTATGTTACAGCATAGCTAACCATAAAATTGTTTTAGCTGCCTGTGACCTAAGTTGCACTTTCCAGGTTTCAGACTCTGTGACTGTCAGTTGCTATCTCTGCAATATGTCCTTCATATGTCCTTTTCCCCATGAAAAGTTGGAGAGCTACTCACAGTTTGCTTTTTAGAATCAGCTCCTGCATATCAACGTAACAAAACATTTCTGACTCTGGTGAATAGCCTGAAGAAGAATGATTGAGAATGGAAAGGATTGTATGCAAATAGCTATTGTGGGTGGGGTTCAAATTATGGGCATAAAGATCACTATAAATATCTCAGAATGAATTATGCTGCAAATTCAGATTATTTTGCAGATAATGGAAAATTACCAAACTGCAGGAAAGATTCAGTGACCCTAAATAAATTATATTTCTGAATATGAAATGTCATAAAATTGATTTGAGAAAGCACTAATAAAATGTTAATAATGCATTTTGATCTGGATAAGAATTTTAGAACTGGATATCAAAGAGACCTGACCCAAATCAGTAACTGGAGTATCATGCAGCCTCCTACTAGTAGCTTGAAATAGAAATACTCACACTTTACAGTGAAGCAACAGATAGCAATAGTTAACACAGAGCTCTTGAGAAACAAGTCCTGTGAGCAACAACTGGTGGCAAGAAATTTATTGCCCTTTGTATTTTGTGGGTGTAGTTCAGTGTCTTTTCAGTGTCTTTTTTGGTAACTTTAGGAAATTGCTGAAATGATACTTAGTTTTAGTAAACTAGCATTTGAAAAAGAATGAAGAAAATTACCAAATATCAAAGGGTAAAAACTAGAAAATGAATAGTCTTAGAATCAGTATAAAGGCTCTGAAATCTCAGATTTCATGGACATCCTTAAACAAAGGAATAATTAGTATTGAAAGAAAAGAGAATGCTGCACTATGTAGTTATGAATATGAGGAATTGTAGCAAACAGAAATGGATGAGGCTTAAAGTTTTCCAAGATTAAAATGAATTTCCAGTGAGCTTTAGGGAGAAGCTAGACACACAGGAAGCAGTGTATAAATGGAAATTGTGAAAGCAAGAATAGAAATAAATTACCACAGTGCATAACAAAGGAATTTCATAATGCCAAGTGAGAAGAGTGTTCGACAGTGTTTCTGAGGCCTGGTGGACCATAGGGTCACAAAGTGGGCCAAGGTGGATCAATTAGGTGGATTCTGATTCTGCCATTTCTGCAGCACCTAAACTGTACCTAAGCAGAATTAGGCCAATCTTCTGGGTTTTGCTGCTCATTCCATGTCCCAGCGCCATGCACTCTTTGCAGCCTTCAGTGCCATCCATAAGGCCTGATGGTTTGTGCTGTGTTTTCCTATGATGTTCGTTCATTTGTATGGGGAAGGTACCAGGCATGACTGTCTTATTCTGAATCTATGCTGATGTGTGGAATGAGTCTGGGAGTCATTAGGCATCTTCTTACTCTTGCTCATTTATTTTAGGCTATTCGAGCTATTAATGGTGGTGACCATGAAACTAGTGCAGAAGAGTTCACCAACCGAGTCTTCAACAGGATTGATGTGAACGGCGATGGTAAGGTTCCTGCCTTTGTCACCCAGCTCAGACAGCCTCTGTTCTACAGAGTAACATCCATTTCTTCCTTTCTTGATGGAACTTCAGGCCTCTTCATTTCATATTTTCTTTTCTATTTGCCTTCTCAGCCAGTAATGCATTCTCCATGGACCAAAAAGGATTTTTCTTCTGGCATTATACATAATCAGTGTGACAGGAGTTTTTCCCTCTACTGAGTGTCAGCTTTGTTCTGTCCACATGAGTTTGGTAGTCGGGTTTTGGAGTGGTGTTTTGTTTTCCTTTTTGTATGTTGCTGTGTAGCTCATGTCAGTTAGAAGTGGGAAATATTAATTAATGGACCCAGCTGCTCCTAAGTATTTCAGCATGGCAAGGAAGAACTGGAATTTAATGTTGAAGTTCAGAGTTTCTTCTCTGAGTCTGCTGCAGGCAGTCCAGCAAGAACATGAACTGCTCAGTCGAAAGCTGGTCAATGTCACTGTGGTCCCTGTATGTCCCTGAGAGGTATCTCTTTCCTTGCTGCTTCAGGTGCTCATTTCTGACAGGCTCATTTGTTATTCCAGAATAACTCTGATGAGCTGCTTCCCTGCACAAGGCCTTTATGGCAGACCAGGACAGAAAAATTTGTTTCTGCCTGCCACAGGCTCCTTCTGTCAGTTCCTTTATCTTTGAAAACCAGCAAGTATAGGGCAGGTTAGTACTACAACAGGTTGAGCCGGAAAGGATACTATGATCCCACTCCTTAGCTACCCATTTCTATTTTTCTTTCTTATGTACCTCTTCACTTGTATGGGGAAAAACGGAAGCAAGTGTTGTCTGGATACTGGGGATGTTTCATACAAGCTTAAGAGGACTCTCTGAGGTCATTAGAACAGTGCCTTAGAACAGTGCCTGTATAGTAAGGGGTCTCTAAAGTTAGATTACTGTACTCCTTATCCTGCCAGATGTGAATTCTGATGCCTTTTATTTGTGTCTGACACAGGTGAACTTTCTCTGGATGAATTTGTGGAGGGAGCAAGGAAAGATGAGGAGTTCATGGAGGTTATGATGAAAAGTTTGGACCTGTCACACATTGTGGCCATGATAAACAACCGTCGGCATAGTGTATAAATCAAGCTGGTAGAAAATGCCGTGCCAATAGACAGAAGGGTGTAGAAACACAAGAAAGGAGAGACAGCATTTTTCAAAACAAAATTTCCATAAACATGAATATGGAAGTAGGAACAGAAAGACACTGCTATATTTGTGCATCTGAGTGCATATTCCTGTACAAATACTGAAGCTTAGCCACATAAATGCAGGGCAGTTTCAGAAAAACTGGATCTCGTTGGCAGTATTTGACTTGTCTTTCTAAAATTTAAAGGCCAAATTTCAGGGCACAAATTTCCTTTTTATTCTGTGTCCCAGATTGTCACTTTGAAATGGACTATAAGTAACGCCAAGTTTGTGAGGAGCACTAGCAGGACTGGGTGGTGGAGTGTGGAGGAAATACTTTGACATACAAAAGAAGAGTTTCAAGCTGTTATTAGTGTAGAGAACTATCAAAAGAATGTAACTTGCACTGCTCTTGTCATGGTATTGGTTCATAAACACCAGCATGGTTGTCCATACCAGATGTGCTTGGATTTGGTAGTCTCTACAGAAGCATCTTTAGTCATAAGATTACAAGAACTGAAAGAAAAACCAGTCTGATAGTGATAAATCTGTCCTCAGCTGCAGCTGTTTGAGCTTTCTGTGATCAAAGAACTCTAGCAAACAAGTCAACAGTTTGGAGCAGCTTCTGTAACCAGAGAAAATATGCTACTCAGCTTCCCAAAGCAGAACAACTACTTGAGAGATCAAATCTTTTATCATGGTCCTACTTATTCTCCTCTCATACAGCTGAATTGCTGGGAATGTTCAAGGCCATAATGAACAAGGCTTGGAGTAACCTAATCTAACCCCATGGCATGGGGCTGAAACAAGATCATCTTTGGGATCCCTTCCTATGCAAATCATCCTGCAACTCTACAATAAATGAAGTATTTGAAGATGATCCTAATATTATTGCCTCACACATCCTTTATCGGTCTTTCTTTTTGTTCTTGAGGAGACAATCCAATCGAAAGGATCAGCTCACTAAGGTGACTTGTGAACTGTGCTGCTCATGTGAATGCTGGAGTGAAGCTGATACTCTAGATCAGTGCTGCCATAAATGACTCTGGTTTTGTACACGACGGGAAGAGTGATGCAGCATGGATGGAAACTCAGCAAACTGTGTCTTGTTCACTGTTCATTAGATAAGGTCATGATCAGAAGCTCCTTTGAATCTGGGGAGAGAACCAGGAGAGAAGAATGCAGGAAATGTTCAATGGAGTGCCTATGCCACAGTTGGCATGTTTTTCCTGTGCAGGAGGAAGAATTTGCAGACTTCTAACAAAACTTTAGATTGGACTTATTCTTGCTTACATTTACGTTTCTGTGATGTTCATATGTGTATTGGTTTGCATGGCAAGGTTTTGGTAGCAGGGGAGCTACAGGAGTGGCTTCTTTGAGGAGCTGCTGAAAGCTTCCCCCACGTCTGGCAGAGACAATGCCAGCTGGCTCCAGGATGCCACTGGCCAAGCCTGAGACCTTCAGCCATGGAAGTAACACCTCTGGGATAACATATTTAAGAAGGAAAAGTTATTGGGCACAAGCAATTGCAGCCAGAGAAGTGGAGGACTGAGAATATGTGAGAGAAACTGCTCTACAGACACCGAAGTCAGCTAAGAAGGAGGGGGAGGAGGTGTTTTAGGTACTGGAGCTGAGATTTCCCTGCAGCCCGCCCATGATGCAGCCCATAGTGAAGCAGGCTGCCCTCCTGGACTGCATGGAGGTCTACAGGAGGGAACCAGAAATCCACCTGCAGCCTGTGGAAGAGCCCCATGTTGCTGGAAGGACCTGTGGGCCTGTGGAGAGAAGGGCAGGTTTCCTGGTAGGACTTGTGACCCCCCGAGCAGATCCTGAAGGACTGACCCCAGGGAAGGCACCTCACACTGGAGCATCTTGTGAAGTGCCACAGCCCATGAGAAGACTCATATTGGAGAAATTCATGGAGAACTGTCTCCTGTAGGAGGGATCTCATGCTGCAGCACCACAAGGACTCCTCTTCCTGAGGGGGAAGCAGTGGCATGAACTGACCGTAACCTCTGTTCTTATCTTCTTGCACTGCTGCTGGGGAGGAGGGAGAGAATCGAGAATAAAGTTAATCCTGGGAAAGAGAAAGGGATGTGGGGAAGGTGTTTTAAAGATTTGTTTTACTTCTCATTTTCCTACTTTGATTTTGATTGGTAATAAATTCAATTAATTTCTCCTTTTTCCCCCTGTAATGGTAATCAGTAAGTGGTGTCTTCCTGTCCTTATCTCAGCTTGTGAGCATTTGTTGTATTTTATCCAGCTGAGGAGAGAAGTGATTGCTAGAGGGGCTTTGGTGGGAACCTGGCATCCGGCAAGGGTCCACTCGCCACAGTAGTATTCTGAACAAAGTGTCTGGGCTTTCACTGAAGGGAAGATTTAGTAAGGGAGATTTAGTAAGTACTGGCATTGGAGTGTGAGAGAGTGAGTGATCATGTTTACGGTAGCCACCACCAGTTTTCTAGGCAGGCTCATGCTCCAGGACCTACTGGCATGCGCATGTCTGCAGTCCTAGAGCTTCTGCAAGGAATCACAACCTAGTGGTTGGTGAACTGTCACGAGAAAAGAGAAGATTTCCTTGACCTTTAGTTGTCGATTTGTCTGTCAGTGCCCCAGGAACGTTGAGACCCTTGTACCTGACCAGTCTGTCAGCGTCCTGTTACAGGGACCCTTTGCTGAGCAGTCCTGCTCAGTTGCAGGGACGTTTGACTGACACTCAGGGAAATAGGCCAACAGCATAAGGGAGATCCCTCAGCAGGTCTTCCCACTTTATGACCCCTCAGTGGGACTTCCTATTTGAATATGTTACCTGCTGCTGGCAACTGCTAGTATCCATGAAGGAGTCACACTAGCAGTTTATGGAATTATACTCTTTATTAATATAAAATTGTTGCCGGTTAAAGTTCAGGGATTGTTGGTGATGGTATCTGTCAGTGATAGTATTTGACTGTAAAAACATATTCAAAGCAATATAAAGACAAGCTGTAGTCCCCAATAAAAATATTCAGCAGGCAGGTGTAAAATTCTCTCACTTCACTTTTAAAGACACAGTCAAAAAAAGGTCTAGAGCTCATGCCCAGTGAGAGGTGGTCGTACCTTGGAGGCAGTTAACTTTGGGATGGAGGTATGCATTAATATTACAATTAGGCTGTAATGAACCACATTCATCCAAGGAGAGCAGTTTTTCCACAGTTGCTGGCTTGGCAGAAAGACATCTCCTCTCTCACAGCGGCTGTGCAGTCTGTCAGCTTGAAAATACCATCAAGTTGCTGCCCCTGCAAGGATTTCAGCAGAGCCTGGTCGTGGTGTCTCCACTCTGCTCCACCCGTCTTAGCAGGTGCTTATGGTTGTATGGGGAATCCTCATGGAGCATGCCAGCCAAGTTCCATCCTGGGAACAGCAGCTGTATTTTACCCTAAAATTTCCGTCCCGTCAGAACTCCTGTTTCAGAAGGAAACTTCTCAGTTTCCTCTGGTTTTACTCACGGTCATCTTTCCACACAAACATTGCTCCACTCTCCAGAGGATTATTGTGAGCATATGTGAGCTCTGCTGTCCCTTTGGACTGAGGAAGGCAGAGGTTTTCTCCCAAGTCTCTTTTGAACCCGTCCTACACCAGTTGCAAGTCCTCAGTATCCTGCAGTCTTGTGGGTCAGTCACGTGTAACATGCCTTTTTTATTATCATCTGATATCCAGAAAAACACCCCTATTTTTAATTCTTATGAGTGTGAAGAGGTTTTGTCAGTGCCTCTGATGTATTAAAGAACTCACCAAGAAGTTGTAGCTGTCAGCAGTGTTGCAGTAAGCTGCTATACACACGGTACAGAATCTTCTTGATGAACATAAAGGAGAAAGGCATGTACACAGTACATTCCCAATAATAATCCTGAGTATTTTTAAGTGGAGTTTAATTTATTATTTAATTGGCATTAAAGAAAACTGGTTCTTCCTTAGCTGTCATTGCTGATGATGCTGAAACATTTCCCAGCTGAGATGCAACGATGCCATCAGTAACAGTGTAGTGACAGCATGATGCGGGGTTTTTGTCTAAGTTGCAGATGTGCTTTTTGTTCTTAATGTTTCAGTTCTTCTCTAACTGAACAATGACACTGGCTTTTGGCTCTGTGGACAGTTTGTTCTTTGAGAGACCAGTCCAGCATGCCTTTATAAGAGGCTGTGAGAAGAGAGACTAGGAAGTGGGAGGGGAGATCTCTGTAAAGGAGAGTGTCTCATTTAGGAATGTGTTGTGTTTTTAAGACCAGCTGGAGATGAAACATCACAGAGTCGCTCGCTCGAGCCCTGCTCTTTTCCCCCTCTACCCTAGTGGAATGGGGAGGAGAGTTGAAGCAAAACTTGCATGTTGAGATAAGAACAGTTTGATAATGGAAAATAAAGTAAAATACAATAATATTGCTTAATAATAGAAAAAAACAAGTGATGCAATTACTCATCACCACTGACCAATGCCAGACCCCCCCTTCCCGAACCCGTATCAGCTGCCCTTCTGGGTAACTCCCCCCAGCTTCTATACTGGGTATGGCATTCTATGCTCTAGACTATCCCTTTGGTCAGTTTGAGTCACCTGTGCTGTTCCCTCTGTTTCCTTTGTGAACTTCCTCAGAGGCAGAGCATGAGACAAGAAAAAACAGTCCCAGCAGCCTGGGGTGGAATTAGCACTGATTTCCCTCTGAAGCCTTTCCTTCCCTTCTTCCCAGGCCAAGCCATACCGTTCCCTCCAGTGTCGACACAAACCTGCTCAATTCTTCCAAGAGCAGATCAAGCTTAGGCCCAAAACTCACATGTCCCTGTGAGATGCTCTGGCCCAGCTCCACACCTGAGGTGTCTCTGCAGTGCCTGGGCTGGACATTGTGACCCCAGACAGTCCTTTTGCAGCTGCACCTGGGGCAGAACCTGCTGCAGACACACAGCTGTGACTGACCCCATGCACAGAGCCGTGTTCCCCTCTGCACCCACCCCACAGGTGGGCCAGGGACCTGCAGCTTCCAGGAAAAAACAGGGATCTCAAACTGCCCCTCACACCTGTATTGAGGTATCACATTGTCTTGGTTTGAGACAAATTGAGAGATTGATTTATTGCTGTAACACAACCCATCAGCACTGAATGGCTTGGGCTGGGAAGGACCATAAAGCCCATCCAGCTCCATGCCCCTGCCAGGAACAGGGATGTCACCCACTACACTAGGCTGCTCCAGGCCCACCCAGCTCAGCCCAGGAAACTGCCAGGGATGGGGCAAGCACCACTGGAAAAATGAAAAATCATTTACTGGGTACTTACAAGGAGAGGAAAAAGAAAATGAAACAAACAAACAAACAAAACAAAACAAAACAACAACAAAGCCACCAAAAAAACCCCAAACCAACCAGAACACAACAAACAAACTTTAATAAGAGCCCTCAAAGCAGAGTTACCTGTGCCATTCCATAATACTTCCTTGGAGACCAAGAAGCAATTTTGACACTGTCTCCTGCATCAAACACCAAGTGTTTCAACATCAGGTCTCAGATAATGTTTGCTGGACAGCTTTAGATTTGCACAATAAACACTCTGTCTGGGGGAATGGGCTGCCCAGTCTGAGCACCTGTGCTCAGGTACAGCTTCAGGGCCAGAACAATGTCAAGGTGACACCTGGCAGGTACCTAAATCACAGTGGCTGTGAGGTGGTGTCACTCCCAGACAATCCTGCTGCCAGAGTTCTCTGCACTGGCAATGTTCAAAGGGGCCCTTTTCTGAAATGTAACCATTGCAAGTGAGTAGGAAAAAACACCAAAACTTTAAAAATGGCAAGTGTGTGCCAGGGATTATCAGTTAATGACATTTCCAAGGAATATCCAAAAAAGGAAAGTGCAACATAAAAGAAGAAAGGTGAAAAATAGAAAAGTTTAATAGTTACAAGAAAAACATGCAGATCTTTGCAAAACCTCCAGCAATCAGTAAAACAACGGACAAAATATCAATAAAGTATCAACAGCACTGGGGACAGCAGCTCCCAGACCTGTGTGAAGACACACAGGATCCTGAGCAGATCCACTCTGGACACTGCTGAGGACAGGGACAGCAGTGATGTCCCGCAGATCCCTGGATCTGTACCTGGAACAGAACAACGACCATTTGATCCGAGACAGGAGGAGGAGCGAACACAAACACGGATGAGTTTAACCATGGCAGCTTTGGGCAGTGCTTTCCAGCACAGAGCATTGTCAGTCACTACCCAACACCTCACGGAGTTCTGGAAGCACCTGGGGAGTCCCTGCCTTGGCTCCGTGATGTACGAGGCCACTGGTGAATCTCGGCTCAGTTTTCCTGCCCCAAGCACAGCACAGCACACCTTCCCCAGCCTGAGCATTTGGGAGTGCCCAAAGGAAATTCCCTCAGTACAACAAGGCACTGTAACCAAAATGGCAGCACTGCAAGGAGCCCGTGGGGAGATAGCGTAAATGGACTGAAACCTCATCCAGGAACACATCTCACACAGCATCAGAGAGAGAAACACAAATCAGCCTGCCAGGACCTGGCTCTGCATCTCCCAACCAAGCCCTTCTGCACCACGCTGTCACCATTCCATCACATATCTGGGTAAATCAGTGGCTTTGTCCATCCCCTTTCCCAAGGACACGGAACTGCCCCGGCACCCAGTGAGGCCACGGACACTGAGGGCTCCAAGTGGTCTCTCATGAAGAGCTATTGGCAAAGCTCCTCATTTCCCAGCCCAGCTGCAGGTGAGCAAGGACAGGACAGTTCATCTTGCAGGGCCAGACTCTGTCAATATGAGCACTGCTGGGGGAACTCCTCCTACAGCACCCCAGCATCTGCCTGTTACACCAACAATCTGATCCCAGGTAGCACAACCTAATCTCAGGCAGCACAATGTGCACGAGGCTTTCCCTCTCCCACACGCCCTGAAACACGGCACAGCTCCATGACTGGTGCCCTAAGAGAGTACCCACAGGTGCTTCCGGGTCAGAAACCAAGCCCTGCCACAGGTAACTCAGGTCACCTCTGCCTCCTCTGCCCTGAGCAGGCGGTGCACGCGCTCCTCGGCGCTGTAGTACAGGTGCCCCTGGCGGAGCTGGGGCTCATCCTGCTCGTACCAGCGCTGCTCATCAAACTCAGGGAAGAAAAAGGCAATTTCTCTGCTGGCTGAGGCAGGTGAGTCTGTCAAAAGAGAGGAAAAGGCAATGAGAGATGCCAGTCTACCACCACAAACACATGCTGGAGTCCAAAGGCACCCGGCTAGGCTGCACCTGGCCAGGTGCGCGTGGGGTCTGCAGAAGGGAACAAATCCTTCACTAGGACCCCCAGAACTAAAGCAAAGGCAGACAAAGCACCATCATTCCTGTCTCCCCAAGCACCACTCAAGAATGCCAGGCCTACCTGAGCCATGGGTCGTGTTCCTGGTGTCCGTGAGGCCGTAGGCACCTCGGATGGAGTCTGGGTTGCTGTATCGGGCTCGGAACACTTTAGTGGGTCCCATCAGGGATCTCCAGAGAGGGACAGCATTCTCGTGGGCCAGGATGTAAGCCCACATGGGGCCACTGGGGCAAGGGCCCAGGAACAGCAGGAAAAAAGATCATGAAGAGCTCTTTACAAAGAGGTTATTTATCCTTACAAACCTGCACAGTACGGCTGCCATGGGCTGCCACGCTGGGCCCTGGCCTGCCCTGCCTGGCCATGGGGAGGGGCACAGTCCTGCCACGGCGCCGAGGCCACGGCGTTGGTGACCTTCTCCAAATGATGACCTCTACCACCTTCGGGGGTGCCACCCACCAGGTACCGCTGCTGCCACACTCGGCTGGGATCCCGCCACTCCTCCCCCCGCGGCCAAAGCCTCCCACCTCCGCACATGCCAGCGAGCCCCTCCACACACGCGTCACCTGCAGCGTGTGGCTTCCCCGCACAGCCGCGGCAGGTACCTGGCCATGAACTCCACCAGCCGCTGGTAGAAGAAACGCCCTGCGGAGAGACATGGACCGAGTCGGCACCGGCCCACGGGCACCGGCGCGAGTCAGCATCCCGCTCCAGCAGCCCCTGAGCCCCGCTCGTACCTGCGTGCTCCCGGTAGAAGCGGCGGCTCTGCTCCAGGCCGCACCGCAGCTCCTTGGCGCGGACAATGAGGAACCGGTGACGGAGGATGGCGGCGTGCACGGCCTGCGGAAAGAGGCGGCGCTGGGTGGGGAGCGGGCCGTGGCGAGGCCTGCTGTGCTGTGCTGTGCTGTGCTGTGCTGTGCTGCGCCCTGCCCGGCCCGGCCCGGCCCGGCCCGGCCCGGCCCTGACCTCACCTCACGCACAAGCGGATGGGCCACCGCGTCCGGCTTGAGCAGCGCCAGANCGGGGCCGGGCCGCGTCGCGCGGCAGCGGGGACGCGCAGGCGCTGCCATGGCGACGGCGGCGCAGGAGCACGGCCGGGACGGGGCCCAGGAGGAAGCCCCGGATGGGGCCCAGGATGAGGCCGCGGCCGGCGCTGAGGAGACCGTGAAGATCATCTGCCTGGGCGACAGCGCCGTGGGCAAGTCCAAGTGCGTGGGGCGCGGGGGGCCCCGCGGGTTCGGGCGGGGACAGCGGCGGGCCCCGCGGGCTCACGGCGGCGCGCGCTCTCTCCGCAGGCTGCTGGAGCGGTTCCTGCTGGACGGCTTGTATCCTTGGGAGCGGGGGAGCGGGGCGGCGGTGCAGGCACGACGGGAGGCGGTGCCGGCCTGGCCCGGCGGTCGCGGCGGAGCGGGGTCTGCGCCTCTCCGTCGGCTCCTTAACGCGCGCAGCCGCCCCCAGCAGGTGTCCACGTTCGCCCTGACGCTGTACCAGCACCGCGCCCGGGTGGGCGGGCAGGAGGTCCGCGTGGGTGAGTGGGGCCGGCCCGGGAGGCATGGGGTGTTCCCGGGGACAGGAGATGCCATGGCGGAGGGAACAGCTGGGAAGCGGAGATCCCCTCGGTCTGGGTCTTGGTTAGGTGTTTTGATAGGCTACACCATGACAAATCTGGTGCCCTTCTGTGACAGGATTGCAGCATTGGTGGATGGGGCAAAGTGGCTGGCATCATCCCCCTGGGCTTGGCAAAGTGTTGGGCACTGTCCCCACGATGTCCTGGGCTCTGAGCTGGAGAGACAGGGATTGGATGGATGGATGGCCAGTCGGGGGATGAAGAATGGTCTGGATGACCATATAGAGTCACTGGTCATGGCTTGTTGTCCTTGTGGAGACCTGGACAAGTGGGGCCCCTCAGGGATCCCTCAGTCTGGGTTGGAGCTGACACTGTTGAATATCTTCGTTGTGACACGGACAGGGAATGCATACGGGGTCTGATGGGGACCTGTCTGTATTTGGGCAGTTCAGGAAAGTCACTGTCCAACAGGTCTGAGACAGTGTCCAGTCAGACACAGTATCAGGCCAAAGGAATCCCTAAGGAAACTGGCTCATTAGGCTTTGGGTAAAGCACCAGGCTTGGGTCCAGTTGACAAGAGGTGTGACTACATTGAGGTGCTTAACTGAAGCTGTGCCAATTTATACAGCAAACCAGACTCAGCTGTGAGCCTACAAACCCAGTGAGAGGTGGAGAATCTCCACCTGAGCTGCACCAACAGCAAAAGGCACGGTGGTGTCCAGGTTTGCCCCATGATATCTGGTGTACACACAACTTTATGGACTGGGACCTATTTGCCTCTGGCTGACTTACCTTCAGCACTTCAGAGAGAGTCCTGCCCCTGGGAGAGTGGAATCAGATGTCTGTGAGAGGAGCTGCAGCATTTCCACGGCAGGGCCCCGGCTGACCATCACTGTGTCAGAAAGGAGCAGTGTCCAGCAGTTTCTGGAGTTTTAGGTAGTTTCCCAATGTCATCCCTAGTGACAGAGTGCCAGGCATTGCTACTGTTCTTTGCACTTCTGCCTGCCTTGGTCCTGCTGTCCCATAAAATTCGTGTCATTGGTGGCTTCTCCTTTGTTTATGGCCAGTGCCAGCACAGCCCAAAGCTGAGCCCAGCTAAGGAAAGGTCCCAGTTTGGCACAATTTCTTAACCCTGGAATGTTTCAGATTGGCAAGGTGAAACAGTTTGTGTCCCTGAGCAAGTGGGCTGGGCTTTGCCTCCTGGGTGTAAGTTGTGAGGCAGACAGAGCTCGGTGAGTTGTGTCATTCTGAGCTGGCTTTGCCTTACAGACTTCTGGGACACGGCGGGCCAGGAACGGTTCCGGAGCATGCACGCCTCCTACTACCACCAGGCCCACGCCTGCATCATGGTGAGGGGGTCTCAGCTGGGATCCCTGGGATTTGGGCTCAGAATGGTCTCAGTGACACTTGGCCTTTGTGTTACTTTTATGGTTACACTGCTGTGTGTTCGTTGTCTCTTCCAGTGGTTTAAAAAACTTCCCTAGATTGTTCTTTGTTCTCTCGTGAGAGAAACCCGCTGTAGGTGGACCTGTTTAGCTCTGGTCTGTCTCTCCTGGTAACACTTTCCTCTATCCCCTGGCTCTGCTGTCTTTTCAATGTCCTCGTGTTTGCTCCTGTTCCCAGTTTCATTGGTTCCTCACCTGCTCACATCTCCTGGTTTGTCCTGTCACTCTCACTTTCCACTATACCTCGCCACCTGGGAGCACCAGGCATTTCAGTGGTGGTTTAGTTGTCAGAACAGAGGAGGCCACATCTGTCCCTGCTTGGCACATACTGTTCTCAGTGCCAGCTCCCTGTGTGGGTGGCAGGGACTTGGACAAGACACAGTGACAGTGTACAGGACATCAAGCTGGCTAGGCTTGGGGACACTGTCCCTTTCACCCTTTCTAATAACACCCAGTTCCCTGTGTCTTGTCTTCCTGGGAACATCCTGGATTCTGTCCTTGTGTTGGTCAGAGATGTCCTGGGTTGGCCCCACAGATTGGTCAGAGCTGTCCTGGGCTGGCCCCAGGATAGGTGGTTCTCTTTTGGAAGGTGTTTGATGTGCAGCGGAAGGTCACCTACAAGAACCTAAACAGCTGGTACAAGGAGCTGAGGGAATTCCGCCCAGAGATTCCGTGCATTGTAGTGGCCAACAAGATTGATGGTGAGTGAACCTTCTGCTCCCAGCTTGCCACAGTCGTGGTGGGATTTGCTCCTGTCCTGACTGAGAACAAATGTCTCTTGTCTGTTTGGTCCAGAGGATTTCCTCAGTCCCCCAGGGCTGGGTCCTGTGCTGACCTCACTTGCTGTTTTACAGGTGCTTGTTCTGTGTCACCAGCAATTAAAAGTGCAAATTTGATCCATTTCAGTTTTATTCAAGTGATGTTCTTCCAATTCTGTCCTTACCACACTGCCTTTTCTATCCAGCAAGAACCCAAAAGTGATTGGAGCAGCACCTGGTCAAAAATGGCAGGAAAAGGAGGCAAAACCTGTTCTGTGGCTTCCCTGGATCAGTCAGGGATGGCCTTGGTGCTGTTCCTTGAGCCTGCACAGACTCCTCTGTGCTGAAGTGTCTCAATGTACCTGCTGACAAAACGGTTCACCTGGCTCTGCAGGAGGCTGCAAGGTTCCCTCCATGGGGAATGCCAGCCAGCCATGCGAGATGGCTGTCACTGGGCTGTGGCTTGTCTGGGTCAGCAGTGGCTGACATGTAACACAGAAGACACCCACCTTCTGGACCTCCTGCTATGTCTGACTGACCATGTCTTCTTTGTCTGCCTCAGTGGATATGAAGGTGACCCAGAAAAGCTTCAATTTTGCCCGGAAGTTCAGTTTGCCCTTTTACTTCGTGTCTGCTGCCGATGGCACCAACGTGGTGAAGGTGAGGTGGGCATTTGACTGTTGGTGTCCATGAGGCCCCTTGGCAGCCCAGGGACACAGGGGCTGCTGTGGGCACAGAGAGCAGGAAACAGTCCATCATTTCAGCTCCACGTGAGAGGCTGGTGGCTATGGGGAGTTGCAGAGTGGTTTTTTTTTCCTTGGGATGTGGGAACAGTCTCCATCTGCTACAGAAACTCAATGTCCATGTGCCCCATCCTGTGAGTGACGGGCCTTGTCCTTCCCACCAGCTCTTCAACGATGCCATCAGACTGGCTGTGGCTTACAAACAGCACTCAGGAGACTTCATGGACGAAGTCCTGCGGGAGCTGGAGGTAGGGAAGGCTCTATCCCTGCTCCTGACGGATCATCCCTGACAGATGAGCAGTTCTGCCTTTTCCCCTGTGGCAAAGGGGGGAAACTGCAGCACGGGAGGGTTTACCCTCTGCTGTGATCCTGGGGGCTTTGTGTGCTGCTCACGGTCTGTGCTGGGAAGGGGGAAGTGGGAACCATCACAAAAGCTCTCACTGCCCTAGGCAGAGTCTAAAAGAGCCACAGCAGATACAGTTGTTGCAGTCTCTGTCACTTCTCAGCAGTTCCTTGTTCTGCTCCTTTCCAGAGCTTTGACCTGGAGAAGACATTGTTGGATAAAGGGAAGAGCTGCACTGAAGAGGAGCCCTCATCTGCCTAGGCCTGGACCCTGAGCCTGGTTTTCCCTTGGCTTTGTATTTCTGGGGCCTGCACAGGGGACAGTGATGTTTCTCGTGCCCTAGAGCTGTGGTGATGGGCAGCTGGGCCTCTTTCCTTCTTGTGGGAGCCTATCTGGGCAGGATCTTCATTGGCTTGGCCCTCACTGCTGCACATTTCGCTCAGGGGAGGGATGGGAGAATCCACATGATTCCACATGGATCATTGCTCATTCCTACTGCTCCTTCAGGGCAGAGCTGGCTAGGGGAGGTGAGCCATCCTGGACCTGCAGGAAGGATCCTGCCCAGATGCTGTAGTGGTCCCTGCTGCAGAAAGCAAACACTAAAGGATATTTTTTACAAAGCTATGAGATGGCATCCTCCCTGCACTGCTGCTGTAAAGAGGCAGGTCCCAGGTGGTATAAGGCCACAGGCCAGCCTTGCCTGCTCACAGCTGAGCCAGTGCTGCCTCTGTCCACCCATGACCTCTGCTGCAACATCCCTGGCTCCCATCCCCATTCTGCCCCAGAATAGCCAGAGGTCATGGGCTGCTGAGCACAGGAGGTTTCTCCTCCCAGGTCCCTATAGCTGACACAGGTGGGCTCACACCCATGGGCTGGTTCTGTCTCAGCTTGTTGGATATGGCCATGGCTTTTATCTGTGTGTGTGCACAAGATGCTGCATTCCAGAGAGCTGGATACACACACACACAGTTAGACAGTCAGAGAATCATGGAATGATCTGGGTTGGAAGGGACCTTAAAAGTCATCTCATTCCACTCCCTCCCATGGGCAGGGACACCTTCCACTAGACCAGGTTGCTCCAAGCCCCATCCAACCTGGCCTTGGACACTTCCAGCAATGGGACAGCCACAGCTTCCCTGGGAAAGCTGTGCCAGCGCCTCACCACCCCCTAAGGAAAAGCTCCTTCCCAACACCTCATCCAAATCTCCCCGCATCTAAATTTAAACCATTCCTCCTTGTCCTATCATGACCTGCCCATGCAAAAAACCGCTCTCCCCCACTATTGTAACCTGCTTCAGGCACTGGAAGGAGCACTGAGGTTTCCTTAGAGCCCTCTCCAGGCTGAAGAATGAATGTGAACAGCACAGCAGATGGACAGACAGTGCAGGGACTCTCTGAGCCCGTGGTTGCACTGAGCAGGGCTGAAAACACGGTTAATGGTGAACACAGAAACTTTACTTCAAAACCTCAGTCTCGTCAGCATTGGTGCGGTCACAGTGAAGTAGCACGGGCAGGACAGAGAAGGCTCTGGCCCCAAGGCTACCTTTGGCCCAGCAGGAAATGCCGTGGTCTGTAGCCCTGGCTCCTGCTCATCCCGCTGCTGCTCAAGCCTTTTTGTCCGTCAGAAACTGCAGGAACTCCTGCAGCAGATTCCAGAATTGTGCCAGGATCTGGTGTGGGAATGCCACAGGCATTGAAGTGCCTGAGGATGTCACCACTGGTCTCTGGCTGTACTCGGGGGTCAAGCTGATGGGTTCCTCTGGTGCTGGTTTCAGACGCTGCTCAGGGGCCGAGGTGACGACTGGCTCTGGTGCTGGGCCGGCTCTTTCTGCTGGGCTCAGGCCCGTCTGGAGCAGGATCCAGTTGTAGAAGTGCTGAGTGGAGGTGTAGATCCCGGGGTGCCTGGCTCTGTCACAGCCTCTTCCCCAGCTGCTCATTCCCACAAGCCAGAAGAAGTCAGCTCTGTTGTCCTTGCAGACGAGGGGACTCCCGCTGTCCCCCTG
>VZTR01031746.1:273863-284345 GCA_013400775.1 Chaetops frenatus | reverse complement strand
GACAGCAATTGTTAGATTTGTAACTCCATTTCTTTAAGGGCAATTTTCCTTTCTAATTCTTAGCACATGCACTATGTTGAGCTTTAGAGCTAATGTGGCTTTAATCCACTAGTGCCAAACTAGGAATGGAAGGTGAAGGAGTTGCCCACATGTTTCTGTAACCAGCCATTTATCAGGGTTACTGATGACATAAATAAAAGTTACTCTCTGAACATGAACAGTCTTGGGCTCACTTCTTTGCCTTGCAGTCCAAAATTTCAAAGGGAACTTCATCTCGGGGAAGTAACAACGAAGATTTAGATATTTCCTGCAATATTGTATATGCTGAGCATGTCAATACATGAAAAATATGTTAGTTAGAGCCCAACACTTGCAGGGAGTTTCACTGTTATTGGATCAGTGGCAGTAGAGTAAAGCCAGGGCAGAGACCTCAGTCTTAAAAATCCTTCTAAATGTTCTTGCGTGGTCAAGTCCCACTGGCAATGATGCCAACAGTTACCAATGACATTCCAAAGAAACTTGATCCAGGAATAAAAAAGCCACTCTTACATTTCAAAACATCACAGGCCTTGAATTGAACAAAGCAGAAGATGGGAAAGAATGCTTGCTCACCCTATGGCTGTGCTGTGAAGGATTTTGGTGTCCTTGTGTCCGTGAGGGCTTTTACCTTCAGTGATGATTTGAATCCCTGGAAAGACATACCTGTGACTGAAGTGATCTGAGACATAAATCTGACAGGACAAAATATGGCATGCAGTATAACCCTCAATACCCTCTACATAAATTAGAAACTGTCTGAGCCCATTGAGTTTAAAGCACTTCCCACACATTTTCAGCTCTTGCTACTTATAAACCACAGCAAATACCAAGTATGGAAGTTTTCTGCACTCACCAGCTGCTTCTTCCTGAGTGACCACCTGAAATTTTAACAGCATAAAAATCATCCTAAATGCATCACCACACTATGACAGAAGGCATAGAACTGAAAAAAATCAGTTTTTCATCCTGCCTCAATCTGGGAATAAGACAGTGCAAACTGTAAGGAGGATGCCCAAGTTACTGAGAAATCTGATCCATGTGTCAAGCAGGGTTTAATGTTCACAAGAACAGTCAACACACAAAATGCAGCCTCACTTTTCTGGACATTTAACCAAAAAAACTGCACAAACAGGTTGGTGTCTGATCTACAAGAGCTAGCACTCCTGTAATTTTCCAGTGACATAAAACCAGTTAGTACCAGCTGAAATACATCAGCAGCTTCAGTAATTAGTAGGTATAGCCATTTCTTGTCAGTTCTACGGGCCATATCCTCAGCTGGCGTAAATCAATGACACTCTGGGTGCTGGAACTGTATTACTTTACTCACCTTGAAATAGTTATGCATACTAATTACTGCCTTACCCATTACTGCTCTTGTCAATTCAGACACCTGATTTACACCAGGTGAGTTTGTTCCATATATTTAGAAGTTTCTGCACATTCCTTCAAGAATCTGTAGTGTCAAATAAACTTTCCAAATAAGCCAGGTACATGCTTTCCATTATCTATCAAATCAATGTTCAGTGAAGTGACACCATTGCACATAAATCATTACTGCAATTATTAAATCAAGCTGAGTTTGTGTTGTGTTTCTTCCAGTGTTGGGTAGAATTAACCACAGGAGAACAGGCAGGTCAGGATTGCTGGGATGGAAGGAGGAGTTAAAAGCCCCACCCAAGCTCTCACAGCCTAACCTTTGGAGCATGCAGCTGATAATGTGAAACAGAACATAATGCCCCGGAGGAGATACATCTGGAGGTCAGCTCAGTCAGATACTGTGGAACAGTTCCAACAAAGCAATCAAATATCTAGCAAAACCTATTAAAAAAAAAAAAAAATCACATCTTTGGTATCTAGACATCCAACCTGAGCTGCATGAGGGTAGAGAAGCCTGATTTCATTTTCATACCCCTGTCAGGCAACCTAAGAGCTGTGTTTTCTCTCCACAAACACAAAGTGAGGATTTTAACTGCACCTTATTAAAGCTCAGTTTGTCTAACCCAAGCATAATAAATTCATGCGTCAAGATCGAAGTTGATTGTTCATCAGAGAAAAATGAGACAAGATAATCCACTTTGCTGCAAACGTAATGCTTTAGGAATGTTACAAACCACTGCAAATGTTTAACTCCCCGTGCCTCATGGGTGGTTATATAACAAAACACCCATTCAGGGGCTGATTCTTATCTCTAGCTTGCATAAGGCCATGTCTAGACAAGGATTTGAAGGTGAGTTGTTTGAAAGTGTTCACAGAGTGGTCTAGTTGGCAGATCAGGAAGCCTACCCCTTCCTCCCCCACTCTGCTTCCCAAACTTTCATGCATGTGGAATGGGTGAAGTGTGGGTTCCTCTCCCTCAATTTTTGTCTCATTTAATTTAGCAGCTGAGAGTGGTGATTTGCCCACCCTGGAGTCAGAATGTGACTTCAGGGGGGTTTGAGGGAGCAAAGAGTCATCTCCCTGCCCACGTTTAAACTAGAGCTTTCAAAAGGTCTAAGGATTTGCATGTCTAGGGCTTTTCAGCATTATTTCCAGATACCCACCTGCATACCACACAGATGACATACATAGGTATCCCACATGAGTTTGGATGGTACTTTACCTTTGTGAAGCAGTGCTAGGGATAAAGAATGAATTTCCATTGATGGTCAACCCTTCGACAGCATCCCCTTCACAGGAAAATGTTTCCAGTTCTGATTTCCTCTTCTGTTGTACCAACCCAGGTGTAATATTTTTATTTCTTTGTTACCCCATTTCCAGTGAGCTTAACACAGCCATCCACTCCTACTCCACATACACCTCATGTTGCTGGGAGAAGTATTCAGTGGAAAAGCAGGAAAATTTACACAAAGGTTTCTGTAGCATGTGAACTAGGCGGCTAAGAATCCATCCTACTCAATTTATTTTAAAGCATTGCATTGAGTTTACAGTCAATAGTTCCTCCATCTCTGATTTCCCCCTTTTTACATCAGCAGCAGTAGCAGTAGCATATGGCAATGGTGAGAATCCATTGAGGCCACGTGCCCATTACTCTCACAAGCAAGTTCTCAGAGCAGCAACATTTTTAATGCTCACTTTTTGCATATTTTCCCTTCTCTTTGTTTTTGCTTTTTTTCCTTAAGCACACAGAAGTATTTCAAATTTGCTTTCGTACATTATTTTATTTTTACTCTAAATTTCAAGTGTAGTTCAGAGGATTCATGAAAAATAACTATTTTATTTATATCTAATACTCCACTATAGTTTTAAAACAGATAAAGAGACATTTCCAGTAGATGAAGGTAAAAAACTGTGCCTGTGTAAATGTACAGTTTTTCTTTTTATAATCACAGTTAATTAATTATGTTTTCACATTTATAAAACAAGAAGTAGGGGGAAAAAAAAGAACTGGGTAAAGTTTAAACCACATTCAGAGGTAAATCAGGTAAGAGATCAAACTTCTAGTGAGAAATATGAGAAATCCTGCCCTGCTGAAATATGTGAGAAGGTAATTATTTTCCAAGGGCCGGGAATTTGCCCTTTGTTTTTTATAAATGAAATGCATACAGATATATAGACACACATGCATACATATTTGGTTTTCTTCTGTAATAAAATAAGAATGGCCAGGCCAGTTGTGATAGTTCTCTTTGCAATGGAGTTGTCTATATGCACTTTAAATCTGGTTTGATAACCAATGGTTTACAGTGTCCTTAGGAAGGTTGAGACCATGAAGTAACTTTTAAGAAATGTGGTATGCTGCCATACCTGGAACATATCAGCTCTTTGTAGAAATATATTTTTAATAAAGAGAAGTGCTTTAGAGGTTTCTCTCTTGATACAGGCCTAAGTTCAGCAAGCTCAGTTCAATCACACAGCTGACTTCTAGCCTTCCAGTACACAATAGGGTTTTAATGTTTAAAGTTAGGTGCAATGTTTAAAGTTAGGTTAAAGTTTGAGTATGGTACTGAATAGGAGCCAGAGTGAAAACATCTTTCATTTAAGATGAAAATTCCTGCTTTAAATTTTCTTCCTTGAACTCTGGCTCCAATTTGTGAATGCAGTGGTGATGTTCAGGTTTCTGTGTGGAGCCCAGCAGGAGCGTCAGCAGTTCTGCTTCACTGCCGAGTATCAATAGTGCTCAGAGATCAGAGCTCAGAGCCAGCACTTAGGAGGGGCAACCTTGTCAGTCAGCATTTGACTGCTTTGCTCTGTTCTTGACCAGCCCATGCAATTCGCATCGCCCTCAAGGTAAGATGAGTGGGTGGATCATGGAAGTGTACAAACAGCCTTCAGCATAATAATTCAACTCCTCTCCTTTTACCTTGAAGCAGTATATTTCCAAGGTGCATATGACAATATTCAATTTAAAGAGGTGTTCAGACTAGGACGGGTTGTATTTAAGAAGCAGAGAGCAGTCTGCTTTTTATAAATAATGTAATGGCTTGTGGTTGCAAGACAAGCTCTGAATTTACAGACAAATGATGCAGAATTCCTGGCCTGTCCGCAGGCTACTGACAGTGAAAGCTCATGAAGTGACTGAGCAGATGAAGAGATAGGTACCACTGCTGAGTCTGTACTCTCCCTGAGCACAAGGGCTGCTTCTGGCCTTGCCAGAGTGGTGGAAGATGGGGAATGGACTGCAGCAGAGCCTCTTCTGCCCTTGCATTAGTGGGTGGAAAGAGCTGGGCTCTTGTGTGTCAGAAATGGGGCAGGGACCCTGCCTCTCCTTTGAGGAATCTGTCTTCAAGGCATGATACAGCCCTTCCTCCAAATTGGAATTTCAAACTTTCTGACCTTCAGCACAGGGAAAGTCAGCAGATAACCAATATATACTAGGACACCTCTACATTAAAGATTTCTCAACTCTGTCTCTCTAACTTATAGAAATACTTAAAGGAAAAATATCACCACTTGTCACAACTTTTGTGTTCCCCTTTCAATTGCAGTAGCTGACAAACACTTAGAAGTTGCTCACTAAAAGTGAGCAACTGCTTCAATGTAGAGTGAAACACTCTACAAGAAGATCACCTTAAATCTGATTCTGTCTGTTACAGTTACCAGTTATGCTGCTCGTCTCATACTGGCCATGTGTCTCCAGTGTCCATACACACTGACAGGTAGAACAGAAGGAAAATATGAAGAAAAAAAATCCTACAGCAAGCAACAACTTAGTCCATTATGTAACTGCTAAAATATTTATAAGAGAGATTTCATGTTCTTTTTTAAAAATAATAATATTGAAGGACTCATATAATTAAATGTGATATGGAAACCATGCTGCTTACTAGAGCTATTGACTTTGCTGTTCCCATTCTCCCAAAATTAATATAAAATTAATCATTAATTTTCAAGCCAGTAGCTTTTTCACAAATGCAAATGCTGGTTGTTTAGCTCTCTGAGTCAGTGAGGTATTAACACCACAACAGAGATTTATATTGTCATAAAGTCATTCAACTAAAATGTGACTCCTTTTTAATAAAATTGTCTGTATTTTTGAGTTCCATCAGAGCCCAAGCTGAATGCTCAAAAGCTTTTTACCGGTTTCACAGTCGATATAAATTATCTGTTCTCATTACACTTGTCTTAGCAAACTGGGCCCAAATCCACAACTTGGACCTGTGGTAGATGTAGCCCCTTCGTATAGATCTCCTGCTTGAATAAACTGTTGTGTAATGAGAATACTAGGCATAATCCAAGTTACTCTGGGGACTAGAACTCACACGAGGTTTATCTAGTATTAACAGTTATTTGACCTTTCTTGGCAGAGCAAGAAGAAAATGCTCTTTTACATACTCTTATGCAAACCTCTTAAATATTAAATGAGCTGTGCACAGAACTTTTCTTGTATGAAGGACCAATAATACCTCGGACCTCACTCGAAATCTGGGTCACTTTGACCTTGTGTAAATGAAATCTTGCATTTCACCAATTTTTCACATGCTTGTTCCGTCTTGAGCAAAACCTTGGAATCAAATAAGCACCAGCTTCAATGTAGAGGATGATTAACTTAAGGAGTTCTTGGCTTCTTCTTCAAGAAGGTTAACATGACCTTGAATGGCAGGAGAATGTTACGGATTTGTATTGTTGAATCTTATGCGGACTGTTGTTACAAGAAGTTCACATAGAAACTTTATTTTTAAGCCCTAACAAAGAGAAATTTCTCCCCCACTGCTTTCTTGAGATTATTAGCCCCTCTATGAGCTGAAAAGAATCAGTCAGTTGGCTCTTTCCACCCTACTGATACTCAGCCAAATTCATGCACGTATTTCCCATTTGCTTCAGTAAGAGTTTTGTCGATGGCAGCACCATAAATTCTACCTCCACCTTCTCTCTAATTGGCACCAACATCAAATGATAAAGGATGTCCTTGGAAAATCAAGAGACCAGGAAGTGAAAATACACAGCTAAATACAGTTATCTGTACAAATAGCTGTCTGTTAATTTCTTTGAACCTATTCCACATCAGGTCTCTCTGCTTTCGTTTTTAAAGTCATCAGTAAAAATCATGTTAACGTGAATTGGGCAAAATTAGGCATATAAATTAAAGCGAAGTCAAAGCTTATCTGAAGAATTCCTACTTAGGACTTACAGCTTGACACAGTGGTCACTGAAGCATTTCTGAAGGTCATTGTCTGATATGATCTTTTCATAATTGTTAGTGAAATGAAGGCATCTTTATTCTGCTCTGCTTACTAGCAATGCTTATATAAAATCTGGAATATTCACAGTTCCTTTCCTTTTGAAAATGGAAATTTTTATTTTTTTAAAAGGAGAAATAAGGCACACCCAGTGTGAATCAAACTGAAAACAACTGGTTGAAGTTTATGTGCCAGCCAAACAGTGCCACTATAACTTTCCAGTTGTAATTTGTATAGAAGGTCTATTTTGAACAGCAGTGCCATCAGTTTAGGGGAAAAATATCCCAGAAGTTAAATCCTGTTGATAATGGAAGAATAGGAATTATTCCAAACCATGGTAATGCCCTTAATTCTGTGTCAATAGCCATTCTAGTCATAGGTGCATACTTGTAGTTCTTCCTTGAGGAAAGACAGTCTCCTGTTGTGGCACTGGGAAAAGATGCTTCTTGATCGACACCTTCTTCACATTTTTTCCTAACCTCATTTGTATGCTGCTGAATTCCTCATTAGAGTGAAAATGAAAATACACTTCCTTAAGCTGACTTTAAGAAAATCACCTTCTTGACCTGGATATATCAGAATGTTTAACACAGTTGATAGTCTGTTGAAATGGTTATGGATGCTGTTGTTGAACATATTTATGTAATAATAGTATTGATGAGCACTGGTTACAGCTGAAACCCCCACTGTGCACTAAAAATCTATCTAAGGTGGTCAACATCCTATGTTAGAATCTGTTATGGAGCGTAAAAACTTTCCCTAAGAAGACAAATACTTATAATAAGGAGAAAAAGCAAGTAGAAAAGATGAACCTTAAATGAAGTATGAGAAGAAAAAGAAGTCAGTGAATCCATCTGGTCTATGGGAAAGCTGGGAAAAGAAATGAAACCTCTGTAGTTTGTTTATTCAGACTAAGTTTCAAGCCAGTGAGTAGATTCAGTGAAGTCAACAACACAACTCACATCCTCACAGTAAAGCATTTACATAAGCACATTGCAGGACTGATTAATCTTGCATGTTTTAGGAGGTGTTCTCATGCTCTCAAGACAAATCATCTCAAACTAAAACAGATGGGTAGATAAATCAGAGGTAGAGATCTAGGTGCAATTTTGTGTGTCTCATGATAATTTACATATAATCAAGCTGACTTTTCAAGTTAAAGTTATTCAGATGCTCATACAAATATTCCATATAAAAATTACATTTACAGTTTCTGTGTGGGGGTTACCTGATAAGAGTGTATTTGATTAAAATGAGCCTGCTGATAGGGAGGATTCTACCAGAGTCACTGTTTGAAAGGTGATTTTTTATTTCTACTTGCAGATGTGATTTATCAGGTCAGTTCTCAGGAGAAATGTAACAGTTTTCAGAAGCAGGTTCATTCTTTTCGACAAATTTTTTTTAAAATTCTTAAGACACTAAACATTTTGTATCTGAAAGCATGGTAGCATGCCTGCAAGTTTAAAAAGCTTTAGGAAATTTTACCCATGTTAGCATTCTCATCTCACTACTGCAAGCCTAGTTTCTTCTTGGCCAAAAAAGAAAGGAGTTTGGACACTGATTTGAAACTGCAACAGTTTGTGTTGGAAGAAGCAGGTCATGACTTCTACATGTGATTGGAAGGGCTAACTTTTCTGTAACCAATATTCATTTCATTTGACTGCAGTAATTCACATAGTTAAGCCAGTTAGCAGCTGTTTGGATTTTGTGGGTTGTTTTTGTTGGTTTTTTTTTTCCCCACAGCCAGTGGCTGAGCCAGCAAAACTGTCTCCATCTTTTTTTTGTCTTCCACCAGATTGATGGAATAAGGCTCTGTACGTGCATGTGCTCACAAGTGGCTGCCTGGGGATGCTTCTGTTGGCTTTCCTGGAGGGAAATCTCAAAGGTATGTGTGGATGTGGGACTGGGGCCTAAAGGATTCTGGGAGCTCTCATTTGAATGAAAAATAATATGTCTTATACAGCTCTTTTCTCAGAAGTTCCTCATTTTTTTCTAGTCCTGACATGTCACCTCCAGCTGCTTTAACACCCTCACTTTTGGTTATTAGGAAGGCTGTAATCTAGAATTATACAGCTGAGCACAGAACGTTTTTCCAGAAGTAGGCAGGGGTTTGTTTAAAAGAAACAGAAGAAGCAGAGAGATGGGGTATTAATGAATGGCACAATGGGCCACGGATACTGCCCTGCAGAAACAAAGGGCTCTGTGCTAGAATTCCCTCCTTTAGCATGTGATAGACCTTCTGACCTGGGATCACAATGGCTCACAGACAGAAACAAGAGAGGAAGCAAGAAATCTCATCATTTCTTTTTCCCCATGGGATAAACAACATTTTATTCTACCTTTAATCCTGGCGGGAGACACCATCACTTAGCAAACAAATCTATATTAAGTGCACTTGCTGGAATTATTTACAGTATCATTTGTTCCAGAAAATGACACTAATAATATATTGCTGAATCCAGAAAATGGAATTTGACATGAATATAGCCTTCTGAGTAGTAAAAAGTATCTTTTCTTAATCAGCATCCCTCATTAAGGAATTCCCTGTTTTCCTCTTCCCCAAGAGAAGGAAAATACTATTCTTCTCCTACAATACCCTTTTTGACTCACAGACCAGCTACTTTTGGCACTCTGGCTATAACCATACATGACTTCACAGAAAGCAAGAGCAATTTTCCTGCATCCTCATAATATATTTCTGAGAAAAGCAAAAGCTCCACTCCATTATTCAGAGATAACTTTGTCTGCAGAATTAAGGATTGATATGCACAGCTTTCACCAATGGAGAACACTCTGCAGGTGTTTAATTCTCATATCAAATATTACTTGCTAACTAATGAAAATGGAGATTGCCACATCAAAAATGTGGGGGTCTTTTTCAGAGTATCCCCAGAATTAATGTCTTTTGGTTGCTTCTTCCTCCAGTTTCTAGACATATCCGTATAACTTAACTTCCATGTAATCTGTCAGGAATTTATTCAGGAAATAGAGATGTCCTGCTGGCCAAATCTGTTTTTGTAATGGTAACCCTGCAGGTTGTATGCTACTAGCACACTTTTTATGCCAAGAAGTTCCTGCATTAAATGGGGGAGGTTAAAAGTCAGTCCTGTCTTGCAGCTGCTTTTAGTGAGCTTTGGCAAAGGTTCACCAGTCTGTCCATAAATGTACAGTGTCATTGCTGTATTGGAAGATTAATCAATGTTATCTGCTGCAGAACTGTCTTGCATTGTGATTCTGACAGGAACTGCAGACAGGATCACATGTTCCCATTATTTCTCACATTTTTAGTAGAACAGCTGTAAACATTATTTTAAGAGTAAATTTCAACAGTGAGCATTCTTTCAGCAGAGGGTAAGAAAATGACCCTGATTATACTTCCTCTCCAGAAACTCCTTTTATGATTAGTACAAGGTGATACCAATTATCTCTCTCTGTTTTGGAAGGTTTAGACTTTTGTGTTATTTAAATAATGTCCAGCTGCAGTATGGGTTTCTTAAAATGTACAGTTACAAGGAGATAAAATAGACAATGGTGTATGCTTTTTGTGCATGGTAGTTTTATAGAAGACTTTGTGCTTTCCCACTGCAAAATGGAGATAACACAAGATAAACCTGAGATTTTTTTACAAAAAAAGAAAGTCACTGGTGATTTTCAGGTCTATGCTTTCAACGCATGACAAATATTCTTTCTGTCTACTGTCTCTCTAAAATGCTTGGACACACCTCAGGAAAACTCCAGTTATCCTCACGGATATATAGGAACCCAGGGATCCTGATAGAGGTAGCTTGAGCAGCACCTGGCTGATACCTAAAGCAGCCAAGTGAAG
>VZTR01031746.1:261870-273841 GCA_013400775.1 Chaetops frenatus | reverse complement strand
CTGAGAGTGAGAGGAAGAGGAAAGGTTTCATCAGGAGCTATACTCACCTCATGTTTCTAAGAAAGCTATAGTAGAACGCCATGTTCAGCAGGTGTCAGTGATACAGGGTGAGTATAAATGGACACAGTTTTCAGAATATGGGCAGCTGAAGTCCTGTGTCCATTGGAGGACGTATGGCTGCTGAGATACAGAAATTATAAAGGACGCAGTAATATGTATATGGAGAAATTAGACAATCTGCTTATGTCTTTAAAGCAGAGACATAATTTTGTGCCATGATCTGAACACGCAGGTTCCAAAAAAGCCATTTTTCTCAGGTCTAAGGTGATCAAATATAATATTGTTTTGAAGCTTAGGGTGTATCATAGCACTTGTGTGCTTGACTTATATATGTAGATCTTACATATTTCTTTCCAACCAGTAAAAAACCCTAACACTTTCAACACCTCTTCTTCTTATTGTTATTATTATTGATTTAATCTTGTCATCTTATAAACCAGTTCTTCAGCAACATTGGTCACGTACAAATTGATAGTCCCTGACACGAGTGACTTATATTTTAATTGGATGGTCCTTGTCTTGTTAAAAAAAATGTATTTATGCTCCAACATCCCCATCCTTCTTTTAATTCACCAGTAACATCCTACTAAGACATGCCAAAATGATTTTCAAATAGTGCTGAATCAGCCATTCATCTTCCACAGCCATTCTTGCAGCAGAACCAACCTGCATGATGCCAGCAGCCTGCCTTTTTCCCCCCAGGATTTGAAAGAAGGTCCCACAGGGTAGGGCAAGTTCTGCTGCCTCTTTACACAAAGTGGAAAAAAACACAGAACCACGTTTAACAACAAAGTAAGAGCAGAGAAATCCAATCAAGGAGGAGTTAAGAGATGAGATCCCTGACTGCAGTTGGTGCTCATTGAACCTTCTGCTTGAAGAGGGAAAAATTATGTGTTAGGTTCAACTTGTACCTTAATCCAGTGAAAATTGTATGTAGCCTGTATGGATGCAGAAAGGAGAGGTTCTTGTGTTCTAGAAACCTTTGTAAAGAAACTCATGCCCTTGAAAACAAAAGAGAACTTGAGTCGGTGTCCTTCGATATCGACCTCTTTCCATTGCAGATGACAGTGAGCCCTCCTTGTTTTGTGTTCTGTAACACAACTCAATTACATGTAGGGAAAATAGATCTGTTTTCAAAATTAAATGTATTACCTGTAATAAGAAGCTTTCTGTTCTTTGAATAGAGAAAGATAATAGATTCTTCTAATGCCTTGTCCCTTGTTGAGGCCAGAGTCTAGCAGTGCTGTCTGGTTGGGGCAGAACAAAAGGTTAAGCCTTCCTCAGCGTCTCTCTGTTCTTGTGTAGAGACCAAAAATTGGTGCTGCTTATGGATGAAAATGTTGCAAATGAGGTTTTGCCAGAGAACAGATCTTAGCTTAAGCCTAATGTCTAGAATGGAGGATCTGCTGCCCTGTTTTGCCTCCTCATAACCTGTTTTGCAATCTTCCTATAACAGGAATTGAATTTTGAAAGGTTTTACTTGCCATATTGTCATACACTTTGGTCCTAATTCATTTTTTGTACTATTTATTCCTAATTCTCTTCATCAGTCTTGCCATGAATCAGGAATTACCATTGCATCAATCTGTGTGGTCCTAATAATAAAGACAGGACTGTAGTTAGGTATTTGTCCCTGTGATATGCATAATTCTGTATTAAGCATCTCAGAGAAATATATTAGTCTTAACTGGTTGAAACAATGATTCAGCCACCTTGTCTATCAATGCAACTTTGCTACATTTTTGAATTAAAAAACCAAAGATAGCTTGTCTTGGCAGTGTTTTTGTTAGCCATACAATCATGATGCTAATTTGAAGCTGATCATAAATTTTTATTGCCTTAACAAAAGCTGAAATTTGCTAACCAAAAAAGGGTGTGTTTTTACCTGTAGGGCTGGCCTAGTCAAGAAAAGAAATAAATGGAAAGTTGCACCTAGTGCAAAAATGTATCATGTCCTCAGATGGCGCCCCAACTTTTCTATACCAGAAGTTTCCTAAGCTTCATATATACCAGTATTTAGCAAATTAAATATTTAATCTTTCAATTGTGGAAGAACATGGGGCATAACAAGTACAACTCATTCCACTCAGACTTGCTGAAAGTTATCTACTGCAAAGGATTAGCTGCTGTATTCAACAATAACGAAGCTCTTGTTTTCAAATAAAGAGGTTAATTGGCTTTGTACAAAATATGCTTATATAGCACATATGACTAATATTGGTTTTGTGAATGCTCATTGCAAAGGAGTCTAAAATTGTCTTTTATAACAAATTTTACAATAATCTGTCCTTGACCAAAAATTATATTTAGAGCCCATGGTAACATGTCATTACAACTGCTTAACTAGTCATTGGCAACCCCAGTGTTTCTGTTGTTACACTCCAATTGTGTTTCCAGGTGTAGGCCTTTGAGTTGCCTCTTCCTTTTCTGTTTTTTTTTTTTTGGTTTTAAATTTTTTTTTTCATTGGTGTCATGGCAGCACTGATGATCTTCCACTTTCTTAGACTGTGGGCACAACAGACTATTAACAAGTTTCTAATTCTCATTGATAGAAAAAGTTTTTGTACCAGTTTAAGAAAGATGTGTCTTAGTTACATACCCATGTAAAATCTAAATAAAGACACACATTATGTATCTGCTTGCCAACTGAGAAACATGCACTTGCAACTTCTATTTAATATTTCATGGATACACATACATGGCACGATCCTTTTGGCAAAGATTTTAACAGTTCTGACACTGAAATGGTGGACTCTGCCGATATGTGTTCTTTTTCTACAACAGCTCTCTGTAGGCACATATAAGCTTGGCTTGACAGAGAGTTGGCTGAAACTATTCTATATTTGTCTGGAAAATCATCCTAGAATTTGTCCATGGCAATAAAATTAACTATGTTTACAAAAATACATCTCTCTCATGCAAATTTTATCAGCAATCGTGGATCTTTTTGATTCTAAGTACTCTGTTCCCACTGTTGGTAACCTAAGAGTTTTGAGAAATTCTAGTGTAAATAAATTTTTCTTGATTCTCTAACCCCTCTCTTTTTGTTTCTAATTTTTGTCTTAATTATGATGGGTTTTAGGTTTTCCTAATTAATGTACTATTATGTCTCATTCAACTACTTTGCTAGATTATGTGGGGATGAAGTCTTAGTGAGTAGCTCAGGCATACTTTTTTATTTTATTATTTTTAATTCATTTCAAATAATGTTAGGTTGCTGATGGTAAATAATGTATATTTTCTCAAGTTTGTCTCCAGTGCCATATGATGAATAGTAATGAAGTGTTAATTTCATTTTCTCTATACATAACTGTATTACTGGGAAAATCTCAAAAAAAAATAAAACCTCATTTAGACAGTTGAAGAATGAGCAACATCAGAGTTCTTCAAGCATTAGATTTGTCATGGGTGATGAGTATCCCTTTCTTTCATAGTCTATGAAACTTTCAGGGCAACCTCCACATATGTCATATAAAAGTCACATGCATTGTGAAATTTTGTCATTGGCAAACAATGGGCCAGATCCTTAGTATATCAAGATTTCTCCATCTCCATCTATGCTAATGAAGCTTTACAGCTCACAGCAGACACAGGCCTGGCCCGTTGCTTCCAGGATGATATTTCACAGTTATTAGATTTTATAGAATTAGCTGTTCTAATTTTAGCTTCTTGTGTACCTAGATCCATCCCTCCAACAAATAAAAGAGGAAGGAAAGAAGAGATTTTAAATGTTCAAGTAGTGAGAGCTACAGGGTAGGCAATAATGTTTAATAGTCATTATTTCTGCTGGTTCCATCCCAGGTTAGTAGGGAAGTGTGTTGGAAACATCTGTACGAGCAGCTTGCTCTCTGACTTTCTCTGTGATTGTGTTTAAATGCTGACTCAGACTGTACAAACTGAGAGGGCAGCCAAAACCATTTTCTTCAACCAGTCACAGTGTGGACATGGTTTAAGGATGTGTGTGTGGATATGGCTTAAGCACCCTAGTTCTTCCTTCTGGCAGAATTCCATTGAGGTAGATGTCTCTCCTCTGTTTACCTACAGTCAGGATCTATGTTGGCTGGTTAAAGTCCAAGATTTCTCTCTCATGTAAGGCCAGAGTTATTTTTATAGCATGAATTTCCTTTAAAAACCATCTTGGAAAAAAGTAACAACTAGATCCAAGTTTTTTCTCTAAGTAGATCCTGTCAACAAAGACCTGAAATTCAATGGTATAAGGACTGAGGGACACTAGGTCAATAAAAAATGTATTAGCAAGAAACTTAGCAGCATAGCTGATCCTTTAAAAAGATTCTTTGCACTTAGTAAGAAGCACATTATTTCTAAATAAATTAGAACCAGAACACAAAGGGATATTTACTGCACATAAAAGGAGAAAATGAACTGAAAGGGCAATACGCTGTACTAAGACTATTTGAATATATGCATTTTTAATGACAGTTCTAAACCAGCAACTGTTCAATTAAATACAATCTGTCATGGTGGGGAGAGGAGGCAATCATGCTAAAGAAAGACATTTCATGACAAATGCTAACTTATCACTGACTTAAAACGTGTGTTTGTGGTGTTTAAATAACATCAGACAATTACAGAAATTTAAAAATTATGAGCTTGTAAGTGGATTTTCTTTCTATTATTCATGCATTTCCGGGCTGTTTCTACAGTGCAGAACACACATTTTCCTTTATTTGCCCTTTCAATTCTTGGAGAATATTTGTCTTTGTGGAAGCTAAGCAATAAAGTTATTTCTGCTTACAGTTCACCAGTAATTCCAGCTGAGAGCAACTTCCATGCTATTCAGATATTTAGGACTTAAAGGTTTTTTACCTCTTCAAAACTCTACCTGCACTGCACGTTTGTGCAGCATTATACTGCATAGTGCAGTACGTTTCCTTCACACCTTGTGGTCAGTCAGTACTCACTGTATAAACAGTGTTTTTCACATGAAGAAGTCATAGGTATTTCATAAAGACACTGCAATCTAAAAACCACCAAGTCAAGTTTAAAGAAGAAAAGATAGCAAGGAGTGTAGGGGTAAAAATAAAAGACCATGATGTTCCTAAGAGCTAAGGGCATCATGTATCTCAAGGAGGATTACATTATACATGCCAGAAGTTAAAAATAATTGGCATTCAATAGAAAATGGAAGCAGGAAAGAGAAAACTTTTTGGGGGCATATTCTTATACGTACACAATAGTAAAACCCCATTATACCTACTTACCATTTTTCTGCAATTTGGAATGTGTCTATCATTAGCAAAACCAGCCAGCTTAATCACATTAGACCAAAGCTTTTGGGGGACATTTAAGTCTTCATGTCTCTCAAGTGTCCTGATTTAATTGGGACATCCTGAACTTCCACAGTAAATCAGAATTCCAGCTGTCCTCAAACAAGCAGGAGAATTCTCACTTTACCTTATTCTCCCCCTGTGCTGGCACTTTCCAGAGGGTAAACAGAGGTCTGATAAAACATGGACACAGAAATGTCAGATGTCACTCTACTTAAATACAAAGGCATTTTAAGTTAGTTACTTGGGCAAAACTGCTTGTGCATATAAATTGCCAGTTCCAGTGGACTAAAAGCTAGAAAAATACTGTTTGGATTAATATATATGCAATTCAATTACACTTTCACTTTAAAACCACTCTAGGAGCTTCTGTTTTCCATGCTTTGTGCTTGGAAACAATACTGCTTTAACATGCCAAGTCCATTTACTTCTTGTCTAATTTCAATGATTATTTGTATGAAACTTACTGAGAATTTTTGATTGACTTTTTTCCATTAGAAAGTGCCTAGTCATAGAAATTTGTGCCAAGACGTATCTGTTTCAATGACAGCTTATTCAGGAAACATTTCTTAGTTTATGGAGGGGAAGAACATTTGGTCGAGAGTAGAAATAGAGCTCAGAGTAACCAAAAGCACACCAGAATGTGAAACCTTACCACTCCAACCATTCCATTCTAAAGTTTCTTATATTTAAAAGAGGACTTTCATGGTACTGGCAGATTTGAGGCGTTTCTGTAATATTTCTATGGAATATCATTGGAATACAGTCTTAAAATACACACACACATATAAAAATTTATTTTTAGGAAGAGCAATCCATTTTACATGCAGCTTCTGAAGATTTTTAGCCGTGACTTGTGTGTTCAGTGGAAGCCCCTGTGGTTGAGTACTGTCCCCTTTTAACCATGTGCCTCTTGGCAAAGAGCACTTAGAAACCTGGAGCATGGAAATTCAACTTCAGTACAACACAAGCAGTAGAAGATGTGAAATACAAAGTGGAGTAGCAGCAAATAATAAAAAATGAATATGGATATTTAGTGTGGAAACCCAGCCAAGAGGGTTCATCCACTGTCAAAAAAATGAAGATTCTTCCTCCATGGATGTTTCTTGCGACTGATCATATTTCTCTTAAGCTACACCACACGTGGTGGTTTTTCAACTGCACCAAGGATCACAGCAGCTTTACTTCTTGCTCTGTGTAAGTAGGAAGAGCTAGAGAAGCTCTGAGAGAGGTGAATCATGTCCCAGATGTTTGGGAAGTGCCCACCCAGCTCGGCTTCACTGCAGTATTGGTGCAGCCGCTCAGAGTCTGGCGTGCTTTCCAGGCTGCAGAGCTCTCACCCGACAGCAGTTGCTTCTTCCCCTCCAACTGCAGCATGATAAACATGCACGTGTCCAGGAGAGCTGGAGGTGCTGCCTACAGGGGGTTGTGCCTCCTTGCAGCCACCTGCAGAGCAGGATGAGGTGCCAGCATGGTCACTAACCTTGGAGGATGTCACAAATTCCAGCCACAAGGTCCAGTGCACTCCAAGGATGGGACAGGAGGAACAGGACAGGGAGGAAAGAGGTCACGTTTTTGTAGTCAAAACCATTAGTGCAGTAGTTTAAATTGTACTACAGAATCGTTGAAAGCAGCTTTGTGACAGCCCCATCTGAGAATTTACTGCATATGCAGTCTAGGGGTGATTGTGCAGCTGAGAATGCTGATCCCATAGTGAAAGCAATGGTCAGGACTCTAAATTCCCACCCTGTACATGTTGGTCTTGTTTGTAAGGTGCTAGAACTCACTTTAAAATATACAGTCTCTCCTCTCAGGAAATAGTTCTTCAGTGGATAAATTATTAAAGCAGCTCAGTTTAGGTGGGATTTAGGAGGCCTTCTCTAGGCAATGAAGATTCTCCTCTTGATCTATCTGTGCTCCATCTGTGGAATTGCATTCTCCTGTTTTCTCAAGTCTACTTCTACCACTTTTACTCTATGGTTAAATGCTTGTACTTGGATGTTTAACTTCCCTCATAAAACACTTTAAATTTTTTAGTTTGGGATGTAAGGTTATATAATTCGTGATTTTTTCTTTTATCTTCAGTGATCAACCAGGCAAGTGTAATATTTTTTGTAGATTATATTGGGTTTTCTTTGCTTATCATTCTTTTTGTATTAAATATTCATTGTAATAATGCATTTTACTAATTAGCTCAAAGGTACCACAGGCACTAACTATATTACATCCATTATTGATGTCTCATTGCATGATCTCAAAGCAGAAACCTGCTTCTTTCCTGATGTCCTTCACAGCTTTGTGTATTGCTCCAAAGTTTGAGCCCAAAACAGTCATCCTTTTGTTCACTTAAATAATAGTATTTATTTGTCTTGTCTGTTAGGATTTTGTTAGGATCTAGATAATTTGATTCTTTCTGCCTTTTAGCTTTCCCACTTTATTTTTCAGAGTTTTTAAAATAAGTAATACAAGAAATACCAGTGGCAAAAGTGGTAATTGATATATTTGATCATGTTCTCCTTAGCTTTAGGAAAGCATTGGATGTAAGGTTGCATTTTCACTGGGAAGTAAAAAAAAACCCTCAGAACCACTGAAATACAAAAAGCTTGGTTTTTCATTGGAAACATATTTTCTTAGATTTCAGTAGCTGGCCATGATATTTGTGAACTGTTCAAGATAACCTGGCACATCCCTGACCATATAGGTAAAATTGTATGGCTCCACTTGGAGAGATAAGATTGTGCCACCTGGCTCTCAACTGTACAAACTATGGTCTATATTCACACTGAAAGTCAAAAGAATAGAAGTTAAGGATGTCTACTTTATGTATAAACATTGAACTTCCTGTTGAATTTAGATTTTTGATTCAAAGAGGATCATGATAGGAAGTGACACCATCACCCATTGAATCTTACCAGGAAAGCAGAACTAGGTCCTGCTGATCCTGCAGATCAGTGGCTCTCCTTTCCACAGAGTGGATATTAATAAGCATTTGTCTGTCTTTAAACAATATGCCTTTGGTAAATTTCCTCGCTGGATTTCTGGGGAAGTCTTAAAAAAAAATATGTGTGATTGTGGCAGTTCTTCACTCTCTGAACATGATGGTACCAGCTCCATGTGTGCTGTGAATCCTGCCGTTCCTCAGGGAGGGATACTCACTTTCAGCTGCTTAAAAAGCTTCACTTGATCTCAGTAAATGAAATGTCTTGCAGAGTGCAGTAGTAAGAGTCCTCTTAAGGGCAGGGCAGGGTAGGGAGTATGGAGGGTTTCAGCAGGAAATTTGTGATGTTGATGGAGGGGTTCTTCCTCTTTGTTGGACTTGAATTGTACCTCCAAACCACAGCTGGAATGGATTCATCCTGACCTTTCTTAAAAGCCCGATTGATTTTCTTTATATCAGGAATATGTGTATAGCAAGGAATGGTTATTGCTACAATCTAGTTCCAAAATTGTGGTTTGGGATCAATTAGTAGGTCATGAAGAGTTTCTGGAAGGGTATGGCTCAGCACAGCTTCCTAGTAAAGCATACTGTCTGTATTCCAAAGGTGTGAGTGCCCTCCTGCTCCACGGCAATAAAATATCCACTGCACATGGCCTGTGTCAAATAGCTGTTTATTTCAGTGGCACTTTCCTCTACTAAACCTGAGACAATCAATCTTTTGGGTTTTAAAAGCCTTCATTTTTTAATTAACATTAGTGCCAATCTACCTGGAAGAAATGTGGAATTTTCCTTGCCATTTAATCTTATGCAATGTTCACAGTGTAAAAACCAAACAGCAAGTACTCTGAAAGTTCTTGGAACACAGGACTTGTCCCTGACCAATACAGTTAAGATCAGACTTAGAAAATGGATGGCAAGGGATATTACATTCTAAATTTTCTCTTTCCTTTGAAAGGAAAAAAACCAACCAAACAACAAAACAAAACAAAAGTGCATGTTGTTGTTTTTTCCCCTCCAAACCAAGATTATTTGCACAACTGTGCTGAAAGATATAATTCAGGCAAGTCACATTATTCACAAGCTAGAAATGACACTTTTCCTGAGCACTGTAGGAAGAGCAGGCTTTCATCTGCAGCCTGCTATTTATTTCTATAATCCACACAAGAAACAACCATCACCCAGCTCTGTGAAAAGTGCCTTAGCAAGGCATACAAGACACTCTGAAATAGAAGCAATTGCTGCTGCTTTCCCAGGGAATATGCCACCCTTTACAGGACACAACCACGTGATATGATAATGATGCAGGTTATCTGAGACAGTCAGTTTAATGAATTCTGGTCATCTCTTTGAGGTGTCAGTCTTTAAATCTAATGGTGACAGTCAAGCTTAGGCATGTTATACATCAAGACTTTATTCAGAGTTGGCCTACCTGAACAAAAGAGGAGGGAAAGATGCACTATGGACTTGGCACAGCTTCTCAGCATCTCTGTCCCTTCCCCAGCTTGGCTCCACCCTTTTGCTGCAAAGCCCTCAGCAAGAAGGAATGCCCTTTGGCCAGACAGTAAAACAGCAATGAGGAAGCACAGTCCTTGCAAAAGGATTTTAAGAGTTTGGAGTTTGCTGCTAAATCTTGTTTTAAATCTATCTGCTTTAATATGTCATGCATTGAGAAGCAGAATGGTGATCCGAATGTGACCATGCACATTGGGTGCAGGTTGCTATCGGTCCCATTCATGCTATTAGTAAAAATACTCTTCTGGTTTGTTTTTCTCTCCCTGATATCCTTCAAGTCATACCTGCTGGCACTGTAATTTCATATAACATCATCCATGCAAATTTATCAAAATTGAGTGGCACTGGGAATCATGGGTTTTTTTCAGTAGTTTCTAGAGACAAAGAAGGGGACTGTTTTTTGGAAAATTTTTTGGAAACTTGCAGCAAAAAAATCCCTTTAGTCAATGTTTGTATCTAGAATGCGATTGCACATCTCACAGTGCTTCTCAGTCTCACAATGTTTCTGTGTTAAATTAATCCGGATAAACTGAAGTTTTAATACCTTCTGATAAGCTACCATTGACATCATTCAACCTAACTTTGCCTGCCTTGCTTGTGCAGCTACCCCAAGGTAACAAACAGCAGTGATTTGAAGGACCTTTGATTTGATACCATTCTGTATCACATTTGGAAAGCCATGCTACTGAACATCCCTGACCTTTTTTAAAAAAACAAATCCGAAAACAAACCAACAAACCAACAAACAAACCAACCCATCCCATGTGTACCAGATTTTGGGTCTTGCTTACATTCTGCATTCTTTAAAGAGAAGTGTAGTGATTGGGTAAACTGAGTGCAAAATGAACTAATTGTATTTTTGCTTTGGTCTCACCTTAATTGCCTCTGCCTGTGTCCAACATGACACAGGTTTGAGTAATTCAGAATTGTCACTTCTATAATTAAAAAAAACTGTTACCAAAAGAGTAGATTCACTGCTGGGATTGAATTGCAGAGCGTGTTTAATTATCATCCCTTCCTTCTAGTTATCGTAACAAATTATTAATTCAGTTTCTCAAAATATCCTTTTCATTTGCTGTCATTGATGGAATAAAATGTGACACAATTTATTTTCTTTTCTGCTAAGTAGATGATGTACTCTAACAGGAGCAGGTCGACATGACCTTAGCTGTAGTTATACCACATGATAACTACAATAGGGCCTTATCAGAATCTCCTACTCTTTTATGTGCTCAAAAATTCCAAAAAAGAAACTAATGTGTTTGAGTAGACCCTCTTCCCTGATAACAAAGGAATAAAAATACAAATGTAGTTATGAATTGCTAGATAATATCTGTCTGGGATTCTTCCTAGGTGAAGTTAAAAGTAGAAGAAAAAAAACTTAATGAAAGGAACATAAGAAATAAATGCAAGAACTTGTTTGAGTAATCATATGACTTCTAAGCTACATAGAAAATTTTACTATTGTTTAGGATTTTGCCATTTTTAATTTTTGTGTGTGCGTTTTGTTTTGTTTTCCTTCTTTTTTTTTTATTGTAATGTGCTTTACACAGCCTTTTGAACTGTGACAAATTTGCTGGGTTTTTTAACTTTAGAAAAGTCACAGGCAGTCTTAGCCTATAACTTGATTAAACTCTCATCTTGTGTAAATCAGTAGGACTGTGTTACCATGAAACCAAATTTTTTTTGCCATCCAAAGGGTCTGTGAAGATAGACTTAATTTGGCAAAGGTTTCCTAGCTCCAGACACACAGATAAAATTACTATCTTTACATCCAGACTACTTTATATTCCCTTTGATGCAATGGAAAGCTGCACCTTATGGAGATGTCAGTTCCCAGGAGTAACACCAGCTCTGAGTGCAGCATTTGAGGAATTGCTCATTGTTAGTTAAGCACTGACAATATTTTCTGTGCTGTTGATGAAGGTGTAGCAAAATAGTCTGTGTGCCAAAGATTTTGCACTCAGGTGGGTGGATAATTCAAATGTCCTTGAACACCTGGGCACTGATCTCAGCAAGGGAGCTGACTCTCAGTACCATTCCACTGACTGATGCTGATATTAGCCATCCCACTGAAATAGAGAAATAAACACCCAGTGTCCGTCCTTCCTTCCTTCCTTCCTTCCTTCCTTCCTTCCTTCTTTCCTTCCGGACTGATAGCAAGAAGGGTGAC